>JARKIC010000817.1:0-188892 GCA_029378375.1 Mycena olivaceomarginata | reverse complement strand
CACTCCTCAGAGAATACGTCCCTCGCCGAGAGTGCAGCCCCCTTCGAGAAGATAGCCCTCATCGACAACAGGTCCCTCCACAACACGTTCCTCGCTGAGAGTGCAGCCCCGTCATCGATGAGCCCGTCGCCGATACGCCCGTCGTCAATACCTCCCTCCTCGACAATACCTCTGCAGTCGAGAATACAGCCCCCGTCACCGACAGCCCCGTCGACAATATTGGGGAGAATCTGAGAGGTCCAGGCGCAATTTAGCCAGCGTTAAAGAGCCGCCAGAAGGATAACCCAGTTGAAACGAAGGACAGGAAAGGCACACGCAGCGTATGAACCAGGGCTGAGTCGAACGAGGACCTTACTTTAGGTTTTGAATGGCACGTCCGGTGTGCCTGGCAATCTTTATGATGCACATCTCTCCAATTGTACTTCCTCTTTGTATGACTGTAATAATGTAGGTTGAAAGAGCTCCAACTCACCGTGAGTCTGGCGTTATCTTGCGAACATAAGGAATGCGAATTCTGGTGACCGATATTATTTGAGGGACGAATCAGCGATTTTCCAGGAAGATTGAGAATAAAAACGCACCTTGCTCGTCTGCGGCCGCAGCTGATTTTTTCTGGCTGTCGAATTGCAGACCGGCCAGGTGGTCGTGTTTGGGAATTGCTGGTGTCGGAACACTTTCTACCAGATTCTGTCGCTGTCTAGTTATGACCTTGTGACAGAAGGAAGAAAGTAGGCTCGTGCGATAGGCCCGAGGGGTACTTTTTTTTTGAGTCGGAAATAATCGTGCGGAGAGACGATGGCAAAGGACGATAAAATAGGTGTGCAGCTTGAATCTAACTTGAGGAGACCAGGGTGCGAAGGAATTGCGTCCAAAACAATCGATTCGACCACGAAGTGCATCCCTGGCTGTGGATTTTTCGGGAGCCATCTTGGTGGTTACTGGACGCTGGAAAAGCAGAAGACTGCAGATCACGTTTGAGACCACCGATCGCCAAATATTTCCAATTCCTGCTCCTTACCTTGACCTTCGTGCCATTCCACACTGGATCCCTGGTCTTCCTACGCTTCTGGCACTGAACCTACCCCAGTTCTCTCGTCGAAATTGGACGCCTTCGTCGCCTCATCGACAAGAATTTCTATCGGTTGATTTCTGGAAGAAACAGAAGTTCCATAGCTCGATATTTCGCATGGAAACGAGGAGCCAGAGCCAGAGCCATGTCCACAACGTCTGCCTTCTTCTGCGTCCCGGCACTGCTGGGCCTGGCGGGCAGAATTCGTATTGCCGGGTCACACTCCTTACCCCGCGTCAATCCAGTCGAATTTTTCTGAAGGTGGACGTGTCGGGGATGGATAGAGCGCTGTTATCCGGGAGAGTCTTAGATTGAGGGATATTCGAGCTTCAATTGTGTCGTCCTCCTCAGGCCTCAGGTACGAGCGGCATGTCGGTTTCACACTTCGAATTTACTTTCTTGCCTGCAGCTGAGGCTTTCCACCTCTCGCTGAATGAGAATCTGGTACGCTTGACTGGCTGGGTGTCGTCGTCTGCAAGTTCTTGGCAAATTTCTTCTGGCAGATACTGGGTGCTGTGTCGCTCGGCTTTGATGTTGCTTCTTCGGTCGCATTTGGACTCTTTGGTGTTGGCAACCCGCTCATCAGTACAAACCGTCCGGTATCAAGTTTATTCCTGCATGCTGGTGGACGACAGGTTCGGGCCATCATCAATGTCGCTGGTGGTCACGTGTCCAGCCCGCGAAGAGAGGGTAGACATGGCCGCGTTCACGATGAAGCCGTCGTAGGAGTACATGCGTGGTGCTGGCCAAGGATTCCGTAGGAGCCCACGACGTTTATGTTCTGATTCTTGGACAGTGGCAGATCCGCAAGCGCCAGACTGAGTCTGCGACATATTATAGAATCAAGCGAGACTCCAGAGCGGCAAGCAAGAGGCACAGCGAAGAGAGGGAACCATCACGACAGGAACCTTCGACGGATGGTATTCTTGCGATCCCAACGTTTGTGTTGTACGGTTTGACTAGACTGCCTTCAAACCCGCGTATTCTGCGAGCTATTCTGCAGCCATTGCGGCTTGTCTTGTTGATCTGAGGACTTGAGAGATCTGCTATCAACAACCTTCTAAAGATCGAGAACTCACTGCAGTCGAGAAGGCGATGAGCTCTCGGGTTTACTCACTGCGCCACAGTATGTTGCCCAGATCCGAACAATCCAACGTGAGTTCGAGAAACTCCGGAGAAGCAACCGCCTGCACTGTTGAAATAATTATGCTGGGGTCGTAGCTTCGCGACATCGAACGCGGAGACCGAGTGAGCGCAATTCCACGAGATAGCCCGTAGATTTGTGACGGCGCTTCCCGACATGCGTTATAAGCCCCACACCCGCAAGATTCCCCAAACACGGCCGTCCCATTCTCAGCCGCACAATCTCAAGAAATGTGGTTTCACGCCGTTTAATGGGCTCGAATGAATGGGATCGAATGAATGGATCGAATGAAGGTCGAATGAATTGTGAGGGCGGGCGAGAGCAAATACTGTATGTTGTCCAAATGGGACTCTCACGGCATCGGTTCTCTCTGATAAAAATTGGGTTGGCATCCTTTTTAAGCTTATGCTCTTCATTTTGCTTCGAACCAACCCACTACCAACCGTCCTTTAACATGTCTCCTCAGGATCCCCCATTCCCTTCCTTTTCCCTTGTCCTTTCTCAGGCACAACAGCCCATGTATTCACCCGAGCTCCGGCGCATCTCGTCTACCCCTGGACGCCGGTTACATACCAACCCCCAGTTCTCGCGGTAGCTGCCACTCCCATCCCGGTATGCGACTTGCTTTGTGGACGATTCAGATTCACTATCAACGCAGATATTTCAGCCTCAGACCCAAACCCAGAGGCTCCTCACAACAAAATCGTTCTCGCAATTCGCGTATGCTTCCACTTCTTTCATTATTCACTCATTCATCTCGAACCTTGCTAGCGCTTTGCGGCCATCATCGACAATCTCGAGGCGCACAGATAGATATGCGCAGCATTGAACTTAATAGAATCGCGGGCAAACCCTGGTAGTTTTAAACAGTCTCGATGATAAACCGAATCTTACCTGGTCTAAAGCAGGGACAAAACAAACTGAACGTGCAATGCGACAAGTTCGATTTCTTGGACATCCACCTCACTCACTACGCCACTTTACGCTGCCAACGAATCGATTTCCTACCTTCGGATTTGTATAAATTTGGATGATCATTCGGACGGGACAACTTCAACGGCGGGGCCCATACAAAAGCATCGGACTGCTAGAAGGCCACCATTCGCCGTCTAATTTACCGCTACGCGACAGTATATAGTATACTTAAGCCCAACCCAGGCTTACTCCATTGTCCGTGTATTTTGTGTATAATCTAACTTGGTTCGCTTGAAGTTGAAGTTCAACCTTTACATGCGCCACCCGGTATACAACTCTTTGCACGATCGGGGAGGGCCTCGGTTGGGTTTCCAATAATCGTGCGGAGAGACGGTGGCAAAGGACGAATAAAATAGGTGTGCAGCGTGAATCTAAACTTGAGGAGACCGGGGTGCGAAGGAATTGCGTCCAAAAACAATCGATTCGACCACGAAGTACATTTCTGGCTGTAGATTTTTCTGAACCATCTTGGTGGTTATTGGGACGCTGGAACGGGCTGAGGCTGAGCGAGGAACAAAGCAGAAAGACTGCAGATCACGTTTGAGACACCCGATCGCCAAATTTCCAATTCCTGCTCCTTACCTTAACCTTGTGCCATCCTACACTGGATTCCTACGCTTCTGGCACTGACCTACCCAGTTTTCTCGTCGATTTGGACGCCTTCGTCCCCTCATCGACAAGATTGTTGATTTCTCGAAGAACAGAAGTTCCACAGCTCGATATTTCGCATGGAAACGAGGAGCCAGAGCCAGAGCCATGTCCACAACGTTGCCTTCTTCCCGTCCCGGCGCTGGGCCTGGCGGGCAGAACTCGTATCGCCGGGTCACACTCCTTACCCCGTATCAATCCAGTCGCATTTTTCTGGAGGGGAGTGTCGGGATGGGATGGAGCGCTTTTATCCGAAGAGTCTTAGATTGAGGGATATTCGAGCTTCGAAAACAGTGTGTCGTCTGCTCAGGTCTCAGTTCCACTTTGCGACAGATACAAACGAAACATGAAAAGCAGGGACAGCGACAAGATAGCGGAGCGGGAGGCCTCCGACAAGAGATGAGCCGATATGGCGGCGAAGCAGCGTTGTCGGACCAGATTCGTTCATTTCATTGGTGAACACCGATACCACATGAAAGTTCCCTCCTCCTTCGGATCGATCTTCAGGACCTCCTTCGCCGCCTTTACAAACTCCTCGCCGTCCGGCCCTGAAAGCGCTGCTAGCGACTTGGCGTCGGTGTTGAAGTGATGCAGCACACAATGTGATCATTATCGTCTTCCGGAAGTGTAAGTTGAGACATGAGGGGCTCGAATTCGATTTTACTATGTAGGACGCCGATAGGTGAGACTCGGTCGGGTAGAATGAAGACGGAAAACGCACCCGTCAAAACGGTCATGTATCCACGCTCAACCCAAAGCGGAATGATTGCTTCTCCGAGACCGAGGCGAGGCAGTCGACGGGGTGGGTGGCGGCTGAGGATTTTCGCATAAGAACTTAGCCATCGAGGCCGTAGAGGGGTGCGGTTCGCGAGCGGACACCACGGCACAGTGACGGTGGCGAGTGGAAAGGTAGTGTTAGAGGGGGTCGTGTTGCTGGGCTATTACTACGTGAGCAAGTAGAAGGCGATGTGAAACCAACGCAGGATCCGACATGAGTGCAGGTTTGCAGGTTGGAAAACAACCCACTGGCACGTGCAAGTGCCTACTCGCGTGACACAACAGTGACACTGTCACTCTACCCACATTATGGCGACCATAAAACCGACTCGAATATCTCACTATCCTAGCTGTAACCTACTCGATGCACCTAGATCCTCGCCATCTCGAATACTTCGTATACCCCGCGCTCATGAAAAGTGCGCAAGCCACGATTCCTCATGGAGCAAACTACATCCATGTCGCCTGTCAACATCCCGTGTGGGTCTCTGCTAAACCACCGGCGGCTGCTCAGACTGCGGTCGGTGACTCGTCATTCAACACGGAGCCTGATAGCACCGCGGAGGGGGTTCTCATCGATGTCGCGACGGTTTTCGTCAAAATCAAAATTCATCGAGGAGCCGTAATTCCAAAGCAGTATCTCCAGAAACCTATGGCGACTTTGCTGCAGGATATCGAGGATGATAAATTCCAACCGCCCCCTCGCTTCTTCACGATCGACTCCATTCAGGCCACGAGCATATGGGAGGCGAAAACACGGGCCTTTGCGCCACCCAAAGACGCTCAAAGACTTTGTAGTGAATCTGGAATTCACCGTGGGCGGCGAAGCGCGTGAACAGAGCCTCGACCAGGCGATGTATTTGTTTTCATGCCCGCGCTATGGGATCAGGACAAAACTATCTCGTCGCTACGCCGGCGAATACTTGTCCTTCCGCCTCTACACGAGAGCGGACGCCATCCAGACATTCATCAATAGGCCGAAATGGAGAAAGGCGGGATCGAAGCCAAGTATATTATTGTCAGCGACACCAATGACGACGTCGAAGAGCCACCAGAGTGGGAACACCCTGACCAAGACGCTTTGAACGACTTGTTGATCCGGGTGAAGCAAAGGTCACCAAAATGCAGCAGGACGAGGCGCGGCCAACAGATACGAGGTGTAAGTCCCACGTGGTACAGAGCGTGAGAGGGACTAACACTGTGGTGCACAGCATCCTCCAAAGTCGCGCCAACGCCGCTACAATACAAACCCTCAAAGTGTTGAAGCCGGCTCCGACCGGGGTCAAGATTTTTTCTGACAACGATATCAACGACTTTTGGAGGGGTTATGCTGGTCTCAAAGTCAAACGGGAGCCGTTCATGGAGGTCCGCACGGCCTCGGATTTCTTCGCAGTGGAAAAAGGTTGGAGTGGGCTAGTGCGTGCGGGCACTGCTGTGGGTGACACTTATATCCAAGAAGTCTACAATTTTCATGCAGAGCTAAAGCGAGAGGAAGAAGAGAGAAGACGGAGCACAATTTTGAAGTCAAACTTTTAGATAGTTACCAGATTTGTCTGTGTATTCTTTGTAATTGAATCTTACTTACCTTGGTTCGTTGAAGTTCCAACCTTTACATGGCCAACCCGGTATACAACTCTTTGCACGATTAGGGAGGGCCTTGTTAGGTTCTCGCTTGTGAGCGATGAAGGACGCGGTCGGCGCAGTTATCTCCAGACTCCCAGCCTGAGCCTTGCAACCTTGCGCAACCGGTCGTTGAACGCGGTCACCTGATCTCGAGTCGCAAGATTTGATCATCGTGTGTTTCCTCTACCAATTCGCGAAGCCGCGGACAAAGAGAGAAAAGAATGGGCGAAATGCACAGGTCTTGTATCCCACCAATTTTACCCCACCATACATAGTTGACTTTTTGGCGGTACCGGCGAAGAGAGTAAGTTCCGTAACTCTGAATCATTCTCATTCATTGTCAATTTCTTACTCTTCTACCATGAGCAAGCGAGACAAACCAACCTCCCAACCAGCCGCATGCCTTATCCTTCCCTCAATATACTCGGCCCCTGCTCAGCTGCCTCCTCATACCCTTCTTAACTGCGAACTCCATAACCCACGTCCTGAGCATCGGCGCCACCCGAAGGACACTGTCGACGGCGTTGCGTACCCCGTATCCCGCTCAAGGACTCTGCCTCGGTGTTGATTACCGCCGCGTGTGCTGAAACGTGCGCCATAATCGACGCCGCGCTCAGCTCGAAGAACGGAACAAGGAGGATCTTAGTGCACTGCCATGCGGGCATCTCGCGGTCGCCGTCGGTGCTCGCCGCGTATCTCATGCGTCGGCACCGGATGTGCTCAAAGCAGCACTGGGTCGGATCGGCGCGCGTCCGCAGGTACCTAGGTGTCACCGAAATTCCTAGAACAGCTCAAGGACATGGAACAGGAGCTATTTGGCAGCGTCTCGCTCGACGTATACGAGCTGCCGAAGCGCGAGAAGGATCGACTCGCCCTATTTGAGTCGGAGGACATTCCCGCCGATGGGACTCGTCGACGACGCAGGATAAATATTCGCGAAAGAGTCGTGGGTGTTTGTTCAATTGCCAGTCTATGATTACATTTGAGTGTATGTACGTGCCCTTCCCCTCGTGTATAGATATACCCAACACCCAACCCTCCTTCCTACTCTTACTTACTTCTAGCACACAGAATATCGATAAACTATAAAGGAGAAAAAAAGCAAGCTCTCGTCGGAATCCACCATCTTCCAAGGAGAGATGAAAGAGAAGGGTGCGCTCACACTCCAACGCTCGCAAACACCCCCAGCGTTTCGAGCACCTTGTCCGCGTCAAGCCGCCACTTCGCGTCGGTCGCCTTCCCGCCCGTGGCCACCGTCTCGGCCGTGTCGAACTCATTCAGTCGCCGAATGAGCTTCTCGTCACCGCTCACGGCGAGCACAAGGTCCAGGTCCCCGGCGGCGTCCTCGTCCGTGTCGTGCGACATCCACCCGGCGGACCGCGAGAGAATCGTCTGTGTGGCCCACCGGGGTGCAGGATCGCGCCGACGGCGGTCGAGCGCGAAACGTTGTTAGGGAGGACGAGGAAAGAGTTGTCTCCTGGGATGATGCGCAGGCCGTAGCGCTCGCCGAGGCTGAAGAAGTGTTAAGATGAGGAGGAATAGATTTAGGACCGAGAAGCGCACCTGTCGAATATGTGATTCTGGGCTTCGGCGGCTTGTCGCAGTGCCCACTGGCGGTCACCACAGTCCTTAGACGTCCCCAGTCCAGAAGCGCCACACGATCGACGCTTCGCGCTCCTCGACAAAGGAACCCGGTGTCCGCTCCGTGAACTGCGTTCTCGTTAGAAACAATAAACACCTCGACAGCTGCAAGACAAGACGCACATAATTCAGAATCTCGACGCACGAGCTCTTCCACGTCAAATTAAACGTGGCGACCATATTAATCCATCCACCGGCAGCGTCGCCACCGTATTCACGGGACTCAGCTCCGCGCCGTTCCGCCTCCCCCCATGCATACCCAGCGCCCCACTCGACGACCGCGCGGCGTCACCTTCGGCCGAATGAAGCACCCGTTCTCCGCCACAATCCCAATGCGCGGCACCTCCTTCGCAATGCGGCTCAGCACACCCGCGATCGGCAGCCCGCTGAGCAGCCACACGTCGTTCCGTCCATCCGCCGCGAAACGCCGGAGCACCTCCAACGCGCGCTCGAGCCCCGCGTCGCCGTCCGTGTCGCAGGGATGCCCCAGGCCCGGCCCGCGGCCGCGCCCACAGGTGCCCTCAAGGTCCATGAGCAGCAGCCGCTTGCTCGAGTGTTTATACCTCGGCAACACGCGGTGCATGTCGAGCATCGGCGCGGCCTCGTGGCTCTGCAGGTGCTGCTCCGTGTGCGAGCGGAGGCACCGCGAGAGGAACGTCGTCACGAACGCCTGCCCCGTCTGTGTCGTGACGTGGTTGTGCAGGTCCTCCCACCGCCCGAGCGCCTCGTCGTCGCTCATGGTCAGCGCCTGGTTGATCGCGGCCGCCGTCCCGCGCGTGTCCCATGGGTTGATCGCGATGCACGAGCGAACCGCTGTAGCTGTACGATCCGTGAACTCGCTCAGGATGAGCGGCCGGTGACGGCCTCCTGACACTCGACAAACTCGTGCGTGCGCAGCGCCATTCCCTCGCGCAGACTCGTGACGAGGAACGCGTCGGCGACGGTGAGCAACGCTAGGTACTGGCTGAACGTCAGGTCTTGTGTTGGCAGGAACACGACAGGCTGGTACGTCAGCGTCGAAAAGCGCGAGTTGATGTGCGTGACAATGTCAGCGATGCTCCCGCGACGTCGCTCGAGGTGGTCTGGAGCGCGACCTGAATAAGAACGACCTTTTGCTGGAATCGGGATGTTTCTCGAGGAAGGTCTGGAACGCGAGCAACTTGTGGCGCACCCTGGATCTCGTCGAGCTTGTCGCGGCCAACGACGAGCTTCATGCCGACGTAGCGCTGCTTGAGGACTTGCACCCACTCGGCGACATCTGGCTCGCGTCTGCAAGCATTAGGATAGTGCGGTTGGAGAAGGAGTCGAACGCATTTTTCTCCTCCAGCTGCTGGACGTCGATGCCCATGGGGAACACTCCGACGTCGACAAACCGCATGCGACGGACCTCACCTGCGCCCGCGCCCTCGCTGACTTGGATGCCGCGGGGTAGGGCCTCATATGCCATGATGCGGCTGACAGTCTGGCGGAAGTGGCGGGCGTAGTTGGCGGTTTGGAAGCCGATGATGTTGGCGGCAAGCAGTCCGTTGAGAAGGTTGCGGCGGACGGAGAGGCAGCGGAAGATTTCCGAGGAAGGGAACGCGACGTGCATGAAGAAACCAATAGGGGCATGGCGGGGATTCGCGGAGACGCGCGCAGCATGGCGGGAAGCAGCATGAGGTGGTAGTCGTTTACCCAGACTGAAGAATGTAAATAAAGCTGGTAACAAAAGAACGGGGCGCGTACTGATGTCACCATCCTGGTAGTTGGCGGCAATAGTATCGGCAAAGCGCTGGTTGACCGCGACGTACTGCTTGAAGGACGCGGACTCGTAGAACATTTTGGTCTTTGGGCGCGTCGGGGATGGCGTAGTGGAGACACGGCCAAGGACCTGGTGGCAGAACTCGTCGTAGCAGCTCTCAAACTCCGCGTCGGGGATCCAGACAGGCACGCAAGCCTGTTCGACGAGCATCTTCTTGTCGACTGCATGACGTAGGGGCTCTGAGAAAGAGTCGGTATGCGAACCGACTGTGCCGACCCAGAGTTTTTTCTTGAGCTTGTCGCCCATACTGACAATCGCGTTCTTGAGGCCGCCATTGCAGTGGGGGTTGTGCTCGACATGCCATTCGTCGCGGATGCTGAGCTCTGACTCTGGACGCGGGACGAGGAGCGCGACGGCTTGCGTTGGGCGCGGACGCGGTGTCGCTGTGGGCAGTCTGGCGTTTGCGGGGGGTGGTGGTGCCCAAAAAGGCCTTGGAGAAGGGATTTATGTTTTCCTGGGCGGGCGTCATAGCGGCGGGCGTCGGGTTGCGGGACTTGACATTTATGAGGTCATCGACGATGCTTTTGCAGGGGGATTGCTGCCCTTGCGCAAGGCGGGGCGTGCGGGGCCCTTTATGGCGGATTCGACGCGCTGGAGGACATCGGGGACAGAGAACGACGGGGATCTTATTTCCGGGGTCGCAATAGGCGAGTCTGTGCCGACCACTGCGGTGGAGGGCAGAAACAAGGAGGCAATGACTATCCGCTGGTTTCTGAACGAGTTCATGGTGGTAGACCGCGGGAGGGGAGAGCGCTCATAAATATGTATCCTGACCACTTTATCGACGTCAGAACATCGTCGGGTTGGCCTCCGATCTATTCCTTGATTCAGCCACTTGACCCGCTTTCCACCCCATATGTCTCAATCTGGAACGTCGACGCACGTTTATCACCCTCAGCGAAAAGAAGATGAAGATGAGCTATAACTGCTACCGGTCCAAGATACGGTGGCCCGCCTTCATTTCGAGACTAAAGCTTCGACTACAGGACATTCACTCATTTTTACCGGTAGTAGTTCATTTCCCTTGTGATAATTTTCGCCTGTCTCCAGCCCGAGCGGTTCGCTTCACAACGCTCGCGCCACTGGCCCACAGACAGCTCCGAGCCTCGGATCCCCAAGTTGCCCTTTTGGGCGATTGGTCATTTCTCCGCATTTCAGCCACGAATCGGAAAATAAAATACATCGTGCAGTTAAAGAGACATGCTATCTATCTTCTTCAGATCGTATCGACAGGTCAAGATGAAATCGTCCACTCGGAGTCGAAATCTTCTGACCACAATGGGTTTGAACTTTGCGAGGTCGGCGGGTGCTTTGGCTGCTCCGAGGGACTAAAAACTACTGGGACAACGGCAGGGGCTGCGCAGATCGCAATTAACTGGACCAGTGTTGGCGCCGAGTCAAGAGTCGTCCAAGTCCAGATCGTCCCAGAGACACCGCACTCGGAGCACCAACTTGTTTGAGGCTCACACCGATGCCCCACCGACGCGTGGCCAAAGTCGATAACATACAGCTCCCCATCCTCATTCCGGACGATATTCCTGACCTCCACATCGTTGTGCGAGACGCCAGCCGCATGGATCTCCTGGACGCCTCGTAGATTGCCCACCTAGCGGTTCAATACATCAGTGGAACTCGCGTTGAAATGCCTTGCAGCACTTACCGCTCTTCAAAATCCAAATCCAAGTCTTTCCACTCATCGTTGCCTAACGAGTCGCCTTTATCTTCCAGCAGCAGCGCCGCCCACGCCCGATGCGCGGGCGCATAAACGCCCAGACACCTCGGCACGCACTCCAGCCCCTCCATGCACTCGTACGCATCCAGTCGCGGAGCAGCGCCTCAAAGCCGGAGCCGACCTCGTACAATTTCGCCACGACGGGGAGCGCGTTCACCAAGCGTTCCGCGGTGGACCGTGGCGTCTCGCCCGGAAGGCAGGACTGTGCGCAGGGATAAAAGTGGAACGGGGGGACTGCATCAGGATCGGAGACAGTGTGTTTCCACTCTCGCGCCATACCCTCCTCGATCTGGGTCCGGGTGACTTCTGGAGGGACTGGGGTCGTTGGGACAACGGGGGTGAAAAACAATCATCAAGCGATCAGAGTTGACGGGGTCTGCTTCCTGCGAAGAACTCGGCGGCGGCGGAGCACTCAAGACAGCGAGATAATTTCATAGCCGGCAAGCGCCAACGCAGGGTCAGGGTCCGCGAACGTGAGCATCCCGGGAGGGGCGTTGATAGCGATCAACAACGCCAAGAACGGGACAAGACGACAATTGGTGTCGGCGCAGCTAGGGACAAATGCGTGTACATCCGAATGCCCAGCGCCTCGATGACCGAGAGTAATGGATGGGTGCGGTACGCTTGTGGGAGGCCCGCGATTGTGCTTCTCGGGCTCGAATGGCGCGGCAGGGACAAGTGGATGCACTGCAGACGAGTCATCGTCTAGCAACACTGAAGTTAATAATGGAAAACTCACGATTCTCGACGACTATACATTTATGCCCAGAGTAAACCAGACCAAATCGGGGCGCTCTACTCGACACCTTGTTATAAATCCGGTAAACATCTGTAAATCCAGCTAGAATGGTGATTTCAGACAATAGCCTATGCAGTTGAAATCACCTACCTTAAATAGTATAGCGTCTCCCTTGATGTAGGGTGTCTTTGAGGGAATAAAGGCTCGGTGTGGAACGGAGAAGTATTCAGCCCGATAGTTATCAAGTACTCCGGTGAGTTTCAATTCGATGGCGGAACCTCCGCCAATCTTAGGAGGAGATTGAGGGTTTGTTAACTCTTCTATCATAATGTTGCGACGCTCGTTTGACGAGACGTTTTTTTTTGAAGGATCAGCCAGTCGACATCGCCCTCCTGGCTAAAACTGGCGGGAGGGGGCTGAGAAAACAACTGCGGAACCAAGGTTCAGATCTATCATCAACTCTCCAAGGAGGGAGCCTAGGAAGCCCGAGACTGGACAGAGCCAGGATTCTCGCTCGTAGGAGTTATAATAATTATCTTGTAATTTGGTCCAAACGAAGGTTGCACTGTGGGGGAGCGCTTTGTCCAAATACCCGTTGGTCTCTAGGTATTGCCGGAGACCAGATATAGCTCGATCGATGATGGTCGGGTCGCGGTATGCGTATGCGAGGGGGTGTTCGGGAGCATCTTTTCCTGTCCATACCGCGGTCGTCCAATTTTTGCTTTCATCGCGCGGCAGTTCCGGCATGTAAAAGGTAAACAGATCACGGTAAAAGCGCGGGAGTTGCCATTCGGTGCTCATTGGCAGAGTTCAACGGGGACATTGAAAGAAATTGAATAGGGGCTCGTGCACGTGCACATGAGTAAACAGACATAAACTCAGCAAACGCGTGAACAGAGGTCAACATCTTCTTTTTCGACTCCCACTACAATAATGTCTAGAAGCTTCAAACCGTCTGATCTGCCCAACCCCATCCTTCTCACGGACCCCGCGAACATCGCGTTCATGCAGAAGGCACTCGAGAAGGAGAAGAAGGCTGAGGCGGCATTGGCGCCCATCACCAATAATGTAAGCTTCAATACGACGCGTCGCCGAACGGCTCCAGATCCTAATACTCCTACAGCAAAAGAAACGTAAAGCCGACGACGCGTCCGGCTCCTCGAAGTCCGCGAAAAAGCCCAAAAAGACCGCTACGGGCGGCGGCGACGATGGCGGAAAAGATCTATTCAGTATCGCGCTGCCTGGCGATGAAGATTCCACGGTGGAGATATACGACAGCTGCGATGAACTTCGGCGCAAGATCAACGCGCTGCTCCGCACGGGGACCATCACCAAGGCCGGGTTCATGCGCGACATCGCACGCGCCGCGTACACCGACGCGCCGAAACATCCAGTCCAAGCAGCTCCGACTTCCTGACAAAGAAGGGCGCGACCAGCGGGAGCACCAGCCGCGTGTGTTACGCGTCGTACGTGTATTTCGAGAAGAAGAGGATGCGGAGGGCAAGGCGAAGAGCAAGCATAGGCGGGATATGGAGGATAGATGGCTTGGGGAAGGCGGGGGGCTGCCCAGGAGACGGGAGGAGAAGTATTTCTGCCACGCTCAAGACGCTCGTTCAAGACGCGCTCGGATCTATCCGGGTCATTCCTGGCGGTCGTTAATTCTCCTGCAGACACTCCAACCTCGACACGACCTCGTACCCGATTAAAGCCACTGTAATTAGTTAAATAGTGTACTATATTTCTGCAGGTTATTTCCTTGTGATTATTTTCCGTCTCGACAGCCCGAGCGGTTCGCTTCACGGCGCTTCCGTTTACTTGAAGTCTCTGAGATCTGAGTCTCTGATGTGTAGTGCAAATTCCAGATATGCTTCTTTCTGATGTCTACACCGTACCGTAGGGCGTGGGGGAACTTGCGGGGTCTGCGAGATTGTGAGGGGAGCCAGGAAGAAGGTGTAGCTACTTGCTTGTACACCGGGAAAATTCGTGATTCGGACCGGCTGTGTACATACCTACCTACTTGTCGAGCCAAAGTTGCTCCAATTGGACAAATCGGAAAATTAAAAAAAGTACAGCAAGCGGGAACGCGTGGCTAAGAGTCGTCCAAATCCAGATCATCCCATAGAGACCGCAGTTCGGAGCACCAAGATGTTTGGGCTCACATTCTTCCCTAGCTTTCGGGGCCCCGCTCACGATGATGGCAGCCAGCGGCTTCCAGCTGTGTCGACGTCTACATCGGTACGTTGCCCTACCTCTATCTCTCCAATCAATGCTCATTGCCTGCGCCGCAGCCCCCGAGGAGCATGCCGCCGACGCCGCTGCAATTGGGCTCGTGCGCGTGTCGAACCCCTACGCAGTGCTCGACGCTGGGCCGACAGAGGGTGGATGTGGTGAGAGCGGATCCGGCGTTAGAGTAACCCAATCACGCAAATTTCGTGTACGGCGTCGATTCCGCTGGATTGTACGGTATTAATGCATGAATAAAGCACTTTTTACCCCCGCCAAACATCCTAATTCGAGATGAAACCATCCAAAACCCTCAATCTACCCCAGGCTGCCGGGCAACCATTTGCAGGTTGTAATTTCAGTCTAATGTTCAACCTACCGATGGTTGAAATTGCTAGGACGTTAATCATCCTAGCGGGGGTTGTTAATGGTGCTGAAAGAGGCGGACAAACTGTAGGATGAAAGCTTAAAGAAACAGCCTACGTTATCCTATGGATGGATACCTAAGATACAACCTACCATAGGTTGCCTATCAGTCTACAGTAGGCTCGAATACAACCTTCCACTGGTTGTTTCCGTAGGTTGACGATCAACCTGTGCAGTCTCCTTAGAGGTCGTGTTTACTAACAGACCCTATATTGATACTTACTTGTTCGTCATCAATATAGGGTATCTGTTACAGAGACTACGGGACTTGGCAGAATTTACGTTGCAGCTTGCCCCTTCCTTGCTTTGGACAATGCACTCACATAGTATGCTTGCGCCCCAGTTCGCAATAATAACCGCTGCCAGATGGCGTGGGCTTTTCAGTATTGGTTTTGCACTGCAGTGTGCGGTGCCTGAAGCAATAGCGCACCAATAGCGACTACAAGTTGAATTCGGACGGCAATTCACCTCAGAAGGATTCAAATACATGTTTGCGAGTAGGAGGGAGGGTCATAAAGGTTCATTTTTGGTTTAGAATGAGTGAGAAAAAAATGGCAAATTGCAAAAACTGGCAGGTGTGGTGGTATGGCGCGTTGGAGCACAGCCGCTCCCACACCGCCAGACCCGTGCCAGACTGCCACACGCGCCACACGGAAAACATTTTGCTGATGATGTATCTGCAAATCAAGATGTGTTCCTATTTCCGCAAGCTCTATTGTCTGCAAACCGGCTTCATCCACGCTACACAACAAGTCAAGACATCATCATTTGGCCTGCCTTTCTTCCTTCTACGATGCATCCTCATCTCGCGCTGTATGTATAGTTATTTGTCTTGTTTTGTACAATATATTTTTGCTGCACTTTTTGGTGTGATTTGAATGGATTTGAATGCGCACCAACAACCTTCCACAACCTAAACACATGGCCCTTCGATCATGCATTGTGGAAGTTTGCAGGGTTTTCAAGCTTTTTATGGCCTATGCAAAGAAAATAGATTCTTTAGATACCTGTTCGAATTTTTCAAAATGCTACTCTAGCTTTTTATACTTTGCGTGCCTTGCATGGCCTTACATGGCTGTGCATTGTTTTTTTAAACTTTTTGGTGATGTAATTTGTGGATTTTGTCACTTATATTTTGAAGTGCTTTGGGAAGTAGTGCTTTTCTGGCTGTGTAGCCAACCGGTGAATCAGGAGCCCTTTTTCGGCTATCTTCCTCGGACAACCCATCTACTGGCTACAATTTCAAAGCTGGATCCACGCCGGCAAACATTGAACACAAGTACTCTTCATTATAGTTCATTCACTGACACATTGTATCTCTGCGATGCAATTGATTTTCCATCCCTTAGGCTTCAACCTCTGTTTGCCGGAGCGGAGCAGCGGCCTGTCTTGTTACACGATAGAACTTTTACAAACCAGATGCTATCAGACGGCAGAGTGAAATCGCACTTCCACTGAATCAAAGCCCCCCTGACTAGATCTCGAGGTTTCTTGCTCGTCAACACTTTTCATTGTCAAGTCCTGTGTGACCTGCTTCGATTGGGAGTGAGTAAGACTCGTCTAGCGTGAACTTACCTCGGGCTGTGCTGCAAATTGCGGCGCACTCTGCATTCCGCCGGTAGCAGTCCACCTGATATCCGGTGGAACGGCCAGACGCGCGCGCATACTCTTCCGTGAATTGAGCCTGTGGAGTAGCTCGTGTCAGCCTCTGATACTGGTGGAATTGGCTTCCTACGTACGTGGCGAGGAGGGCGTTAGTGTACATGCCCCAAAGAAAAATGCATGGCCTAGCGCAAAGGTCAAAGGTGCATTTGAAAAACGCCCGTATTTGCGAGAAAACTTACGAGGAATATGAGACTGTCCAGCGATAAGACATACTGCCGGCAACTGTTAACTTTGGGCTGGATATGAGAAATTGAGACTTGCCGCATCCCAAGGGATAGGAAGAAAAAAAAAGAGAAAACTAAATGCCTTGTTACGAGTCCCGTTGCAATGGTGTACTGAATGAGGCGCGTGACCAGGGAATTGATGCTGCCGCCGAAAGGGAAATAAAAATGGACGACCGTTCAGGAATGACCGACATACCGCTCAAATGATGACATCTCACGCTTGAGATACCAGACCAGAATCATGGCTATTGCCATGTCGGCTGTGAGAATTGTTTATAATCCCAACTCGGTCATGAAGTCGGTGAGAGTTTACGTACCAGCAGCGCCGACGGTAAAGACAGCTATAACCTCCGCCTGGAATATGTGGCTCAGGATCGTCTCCACACTCTTGCCGTGAACCGTTTGCGCAGCTATCACGATGTCGATAATTCCGTAGATAGGCATGCCGCTCCCAGAAATACCGTCAGGAGGAGGTTCTTGCTGAATTTCCAAACTCTGATAGAGTTAGGTCAGCGCGGGAGTTTTGTGTATGTCCGAAGAAGACAGACCGATTTAGGAAAAAGGCCTGGCATGTCAGGCTCGCAAGCGTCAATAGGATTAAGTGCAGGTCAGTGGGATGGTTGTTTCCAAAGCGCCTGCTGGTTGCCCCAGTTGGTGACGAGATAGTGGTACTCGGTTTGGCAAATCAGAACGAGATGCACGAAGTCGAAGAGCCTGGGAAACCATGTGAGCCAGCTGTGGGGCCGGTTATCGCGCCGATAAATACCACACGAGGGCCACCTAGAAAGTCATAAGCGTCTTAGACTTGCATCGGAGCGGTTCACGAACCAACGCCTTCATCCCCCGGGAATCATCGGGGAAGCTGTCATCTATTGGTGTGTCGTGATTCAGAGGTATGGTCAGACAGAAAGTAAGCAGCACGCACAGTATATGTACGCCTGGACCGTGAGGATCCCTTGGAAGCTTTCGATACGAATGAAGGCCAATACCAGGAAGGAATCATGGAACACACAATATCGCGAAATATACTGGACGACGTTAGCCCAAGTTCCCCAAAATGCCCTGACTTACCGCCAATGAGCAAAGCGCCGTACGTGCTTGCGATGCCGATACTTGGGACGCTATCTGGGGAAGACATAGGACAACAGGAGAGGTTATGAAATTATGTTGCGAAGGGGAGGTCCTAGTATAGCTCAAGGGAACAAGCTTGCGCCTGAAGACGACGGGCAAAATTCCTTGGAAGCGCTTCACGTTTTAAGCACGGAGCCCGACTCTCACAACGTTAACATGCCACAGGCAATTTCCCTCGGGGAATCCTGTCGTGAGATGTCATGAGAGTCGGGTCGGAGACTAAAGGTCCCGCATTTTGGGCCGGTAGGCAGGCAGGTAGGTCATATCGAGGGCGAGTTCCCGTTTTTGGCGCAGTACTACGCGAGCAAGGCGGCCGTCGAGAGTTCGCGTACACGCTGTTGGATCCGGGGCGGTTTGCGGGGAAGGAGCCGGATCTGGTGAACGAGCTGACGTTCGAGGAATTGCGGCGCATTTGGGGGAGGTGCTGGAGGCGGAGGTGAAGGTCAAGTATCGGACTGCGGAGGAGACCGCTGAGTCGCGGAAGGTGTTGGCCACGATCGGGAGATAGCTTTGGGGGCCGAAAACCGCGCCCGGTGATGTGTCTAAGCTGGTAGAGTACGGGTTTCGCCTCACGACGCTCAAGGAGTTTTTGGAGAAGGAGAAGAGTGACCGAGGGCTAGGACTTTGTAGACTGACTTTAAATTACGATAATTGCGGCGATCCAGCTTGAAATGCGTGTCTTGTAGTGGGCCATGGGCTTGAAGGAGGAGGAGGATATATTATACCGACGCGGTCCCACAATTGAGGACGAGAAGAGCAATCACTGCTTGCCATCAAAATCACCACGTCTGTTACCTCCGTCCACCATGGCCTCCAGCTTGCGGCTACCTGCGCCCCTCGCTGCGCTCCTGCTTCTCGTCCTGTGCACCCTGGTCCCGCCAATACACGCCATAAAATTCTCCCTTCAGACCTACCGCTTCCGCCTCCAAATGCATCTGGAACACCGCCCACAACAACGCCCTTGTCATCGTCACCGCCAACGTCGGCCCCGGCGACAACCAGCGCGTCGACATCGAGATCATCGACTCGAGCCCCGAGAAGAGAGTCTATCTCAGCAAGCGCGACATCAAGGGCGAGACGCGGCTGGCTGTCACGACGTATGCGGACGGCGAGGTCGGCGTCTGCTTCAAGAATTATCTGCATAAAGGTCCGTGGCGGGGCGTCGCGACTCGGCTTGCGTGTTGGGTGGGCGGGCTGAACTCGTTCTTTGCTTCTGGCAGACATATCGTCTGAAAAAGCAACGAAAATGTCCCGCATAATCGACCTGGACGTCGACATTGGCGCAGAGGCGGTTGAAATTGCTAGGACGCTAATCATCAGTGGGGTTGTTAATGGTTGCTGAAAGAGGTGGACAAACTGTAGGATGAAAGCTTAAAGAAACAGCCTACGTTATCCTACGGATGGATACCTAAAATACAATCTACCATAGGTTGCCTATCAGTCTACAGTAGGCTCGAATACAACCTTCCACTGGTTGTTTCCGTAGGTTGACGATCAACCTGCGCGGTCTCCTTAGAGTTCACGGCGCTTCCGTTTGCATGAAGTCTCGCTGCAGGCCGCCCACAAACAGCTCCGATATATACGAGCGCTTCATGATTGTTCTAACGGGTAAATTTGGGCATGCAATCCTTGAAACTTTCTACGCGACACCTGTGTATCGAAGACGAGAGTCTCTGAGTAACTGACCTGTGTAGTGCAAATTCCAGATATGCTTCTTTCTGATGTCTATGCCGTACCGTAAGGCGTGGGGGAACTTGCGGGGTCTGTGAGGGGAGCCCAGGAAGAAGGTGTAGCTACTTGCTTGTACACCGGGAAAATTCGTGATTCGAACCGGCCGTGTGCATACCTACCTACTTATCGAGCCCAAAGTTGCCCCAATTGGACAAATCGGAAAAATTAAAAAATACAGCAAGCGGGAACGCGTAGCTAAGAGTCGTCCAAATCCAGATCATCCCATAGAGACCGCAGTTCAGAGCACCAAGATGTTTGGGGCTCACACTGATGGTCGACCGATGAATGACCAAAGTCGATGTATAGAAATCGCCATCCTCATCTCGGACAATGTTTCTGGCCTCCAGATCCCCGTGGACGACGCCAGCCGCATGGATCTTCTCCACCGCCTCGTAGATCGCCCACCTGTTATTCGTTCATTCGTGCACAAGTAAATGCAATGTCGGACCAAATGCACTCACCGCTCCTCGGGATTTAAGTCAAAGTCTTTCCACTCGTCGTTGCCTAACGAGTCTCCTTATCTTCTAGCAGCAGCGCGCCACCCGATGTGCGGGCGCATAAACACCCAGACACCTCGGCACGTACTCCAGCGCCTCCATGCACTCGTACGCGTCCAGCGCAGGAGCAGCGCCTCAAACCCAGAGCCGACGTCATACAGCTTTGCCACAACGGGGGTCTCATGGTTCAGAGTCCCCCTGTGGACCGTAGCGAGTGGTCCAGATGGAAGAATCGTTCGCAGGGATAAGACGACAGAGCTACATTTGGGGTGGAGGGAGCAGGCATACAACATCCCCTCCTCAATTTGCGACCGAGTAACTTTCGTAAGGAGTTGCGGACGTTGCGAGAACGGTGGAGATAGTACAATTGTCTGGTGAGAGGTTAAACAGGGATATTTCAGCTGTGTTGAACGGTTGTACCAGGGATTCTGAATCGGGAGAGGAGACCTGGACCAGGATGAGTCAGGTAGGGAAATGAAAATGAATTGTGCCCTTGCCCACACACACTGCGACCGCTTCCACCACCGCTGCCGCTGCCGCCACTCGGACTTCCCGACGTCGGCAGCGGTGGAGCACTCAAGACAGCGAGATAATTTTCATAGCCGGCAAGCGCCAACGCAGGGTCAGGGTCCGCGAACGTGAGCATCCCGGGAGGGGCGTTGATAGTGATCAACAACACCAAGAACGGGACAAGACGACAATTATGTCGGCGCAGCTAGGGACAAGTGCGTGTACATCCGACTGCCCAGCGCCTCGATGACCGAGAGTCATGGATCGGTGCGGTACGGTTGTGGGAGGCTCGCGATTGTGCTTCTCGGGCTCGAATGGCGCGGCAGGGACAAGTGGATGCACTGCAGACGAGGTCATCGTCTAGTAATACTGAAATTATATAATGGAAAACTCACAGTTCTCAACGACTACACATTTATGCCCAGAGTAAACCAGACCAAACCGAGGCGCTCTACTCGACACCTTCTCATAAATTCGGCAGCACATCTGTAAATCCAACTAGAATGGCGATTTCAGACAATAGCCTATGCGGTTGAAATCACCTACTTTGAATAAGATAGCGTCTCCCTTGATGTAGGGTGTCTGTGAGGGAATGAAGGCTCGGTGTTGGACAGAGAAGTACTCAGCCTGATAGTTATCAAGCACTCCAGTGAGTTTAAGTTTGATGGCGGAACCTCCACCAATCCTAGGAGGAGATTCAGGGCTTATTAACTCTGCTATCATAATGCTGCGACGCTCGTCTGACGGGACGTCTTGGAGGACCACCCAGTCGACCATCGCCCCTCCTGGCTAAATTGGCGGGGAGGGGGTTGAGGAAAACAATTGCGTGACCAAGGTGTAGATCTTGCATCAACTTTCGGAGGAGGGAGCGTAGGGCGCCCACGACTGGACAGAGCCAGGATTCTCGCTCGTAGGGTGCTATCGTAATCAGCTTTCAATTCGGCCCATGAGGAAATAGCACTGTCGGGGAGCGCTTTGTCCAAATACCCGTTGGCCTCTAGGTATAGCCAGAGACCATGTAGGGCTCGATCAATGATTGTCGGGTCGCGGTATGTGTAGGCGAGGGGATGTGCGGGAGGATCTTTTCCTGTCCATACCGCGGTTCGTCCTATTTTTTGCTTTCGTCGGGCTGAAGTTCTGGCATGTAAAAAGGTAAAGAGATCGCGATAAAGGGGCGGGAGTGGATTCCATTGGCGAGTGGACGCGGAGGTAGCAGGGGGCGGGCCATGGTCGGCGCTCATTGGCAGAGTTCAACGGGGGCAAACCGTCAGCGCAATTGGTGAAATCAGGTACTGTATGCTCGTGTCTGGCTACATCATCTGATGATGCGGCTCACACTCAATTAATATTTCTCGTCGGGCCAAGTTCTTATGACGTTTTAGGCGTCACATTATTCATTGGAAGAAAAAATCTCTCGAGGCAAAAAAAAACTTGGGCTCAGATCACAGAATGATTCCATATCATATCTATGTATACTATGTCGCAAGTTTATTTATTTTGTTATCGGGCCCGACAAGCCTTATAAGTGCCCGATGACATACCATCGGGCACGGTCAGTGCATGGTCGGAACCGGAAAGGTACGTCAGCCAAGATCAGGCCCGGTCAGGCTTCCATCGGGTGCAGTCGACCAGTTATCGGGGCATATAATGGTGTATGGAAAGGGGTAATTTAATTCAGTAGCATACATGAGTTGTAGAGTTAAGAGATCGAAGGAACATGTCTCCATCCACGACATCAACGAAGAAATGCAATCGAGAGTGAGGGCGGGATGGTGGGCTTGGGACAACGGGCACAAGAAGTGCGCCGCGGATTACATAGTCCATGAGAAGGAATGAAAAGTCCTTCTCCTCGTCATACACGGCACATCCATCCCATTACCGTAACGTGGGCGCCAACTGCTTCTCTTCATGGTCTGAACAGTCGCGATATCTGTGATTCGGCCGACGGTAATTTGCAGCGGACCGAGGGAGCGCAGACGCGCCGCAAGCGAGGCCAGGCTTGTCCTGGTTGAAAAGAACACAATCATACCGAGGGCCGCTTTTGTACCAATTGTTGTTGCAGCGCAAGATGTCTTCGCATTCCATCCAGTCGTCTTGGACTGGAATGTAATGTAGACACATTGAAAAGTTTCAACCTAAGCAATAACTCAATGGAACATCAGTTCAAACGAAAGTTGAACTCACCTCAATCCGATCCTCTGCAGTCAATATCAAAGCCTCGAGCATGCTGTTGGCTATCACAATATTTGCAATACCGGAATGTCGGTCCACTTGTGTCCTTTGTGGTCTTTCGTTTGCGAGGCATTGAAGTGCAGAAGTAGAATGTAGACGCGATCCCGGGACGTAAACATGGCCGACGTCATTGGAGCGCAGAACATCATTGGAGTCGGTTAGGAGGTGTGAGTCAATAAATTGCTGGCATCTCCTGGTCACTTCACTTCTCCCACCATCGCACTTCGAACGATTCTTTTTGATTATGTCTCGCACAAATGAACCACCGACTGTTTTGGAAGATCTGAGCTGAGATGAGCTACGTGTGGTGTGTTCGGCTGGCCGCTGCTACGACATGAACCACGGCTGTATTCAGTTGGCATGGCAGAATGAGAAGGCCCTCAACGACGAGAGGGTTCGGGCTGATACTGCCGAAAAGCGAGCAGTGCTCGCAGACACCACCAACCGGTCCCATCGTGGACGTCCGAGGAAGCGCACTCGTCCCACACGTTCTCTTCTTTCGGACGATGAGAACATCCCCGACGATGATCAGGTGGAGGACGATAGTCCGGAGGAAAAGATGTGCCGTGCCAGTCATAAGTACGTGATTGCAGAGGGCTTGTGGTTCTCGTTGACGGCAGAGAGTGTGCTGGAGACTAAACTGAGCCAATCGTACGAGGAGAAGAACAGATTCCACAAACCAGAGCCAGAAGAAACAGGGAGAGTTGAGGGCGGTACGCGAATTGCTGCCCGAAGAGTTAAGGGGCGAGTTGCGGAAGGAGTGGGCTATCTTTGAGGTGTGTCGTCAATTTGTGCTTTTTACGAGCTTTTTGTTTATTGAACACCGAAGTTCGATAAAGCAATGGGACGGCAGCGTTCAAACACGTCGTCGCGACTGCGCAACGAGATTGAGCCTGTGTTCAACATTACATCTCAAAGCCCTCGATGCGGAGCGCTTCAAAGACGTCGCCGATGTTCTTGAAGATGCAAAGCGTGCTGGCCTTGCCGACCTCATTGGTGGAAGAAGAACGCTGCGGGAAAAATTACTTACCACCCCCCTGGCCGCTCCTGTCTTGCATAGCGATGGGTCGATATCCCACAACCCCGAGACGTTCTTGCACAATAAACTTGTTATGCATATAAGTTTCATTTGCCTATCCACAAACAAGGACTTACTGCTACTCTAGGTTGCTGCCGCCATCATCTTTGGGAAACAGAAGGCCCGTACACTCGCTACTGGGAAGGGGTCGAGTTCGAGCAGTAGATGTATGCAAGATATTCACCAGATCACTCGCACGACACCCGGCATGGTCCGCAACACATCGGTTCTTGTGAGTGCCGATATTTGGGGTAACAAGGAATGATTTATTTAGCTACAGACACTGTGGACGCTGTCTGCCGACACCAGTCTCAAGAAATGCGGCCAGCAAACTGCTGTGAATTGGCACCTGATCGGTGAGCAAATTCACGAGTGGCTTCTAAACGGGCTTCGCAACCGCCATGAACCCGTGCTCCGCCTCTTCCGTGAGTGGGACGACGAGCTGTTTCCGGACACCGAGGCAAGTCTTGGGGCGGCACTCGGAACAGGATCGGCCAACACCGAAGATCTTCACGAAGCTCTTGAAGCGTTGAGCCATACCCAGGTGGTCGAGATGGATACTGGGAGCGGAGACGAGGACGACGTGGAGGGTACCACGGGTGTAGATGGAATGGACGGGGAAGGTCCCAGGGATGGCGTGCGGGGAGGGAGCCAAGGGAATGAGAGCGCCGAGGAATTGTAAGCTTCTAATGAAGTCGATGTTACAGCAGCTCTTGAAATGTATTTGAATCTTGAATTCTTGTGAGATACGGATGCGCAGGCACGCTGATATAGCCGCACACGTAGCGTGAGATGCGCATTCACATCCACGGTACGCACGCGGCTTCATATAGGGCCGATGCAGTGAGCGGCGAGGGTGTTGGTCTGTAGACCATGGATTGTCTGGGCGAGTGCGCAATTCGTCGATAGTGGTACTCCTGGGAGGTATGAATACACGCACTTGGAGTTCCTCCTTCATTCACATCGAAAAAAGGATTTTTCCGCAGTCAGATTGGGACATGGGGTTGGTGGTATGAGTTAGAGCTCGTCGAGGCGATTCCGACGTGATACAAATCTTCTGATTTGAGGCCGTGGTTGTCGAGATATGGGCCACAGAAGTTTCCGAGTAAAGTGGTCAGAAGTGACACCGGGTCATGCGGGGCCGTCGCCGCTTACTATTATTGGATTTGGGCTCAACAATAAAAATCTACGGGCTCAATGACAGTTGAGGGGAATAAGTATTAGCTATATCATAGGTCTCAGGTGAGTTAGAACAGCTTAGCACCCGGGAAGAGCAAGTTGACTTGGAGCATGTATGGAATTTCACCTCTGCTGTAGTCAACGGTCGCGTAGTGTAGTAGTAAAGTATGCTTACTTAAATAGTTCTGAAAAGGTCACACGTTCGAATACTACCTGTGCATTAAATAGTTCTAAGAGTAATAGTACCATTAGACAGGATGTGACCAAGTCATAAGCAAGAGAAAGAAAAAGAAAAAAGAGCACGGCCATTAAAATTATTTTACCTTTTTCCTCCTCCTCTGTCAGACATGATATGGCGCTATAACCCCCTCAGGCTGATGGGACTCATCGCGCCCCGATCGTTCCCCGACCGCGACCCTGACCGGTGCCCGATCACAACCTGATCCCACTGCCGTCAGCAGCTGATTCTAAGAGTCTCCTTGCCATCAGTCTCGGTCAGGCTGATGGCCCGATCGGCTGTTATCTCACACTATCGGGCCCTATAACAAGAGAAAGAAATTTGCGACATAGGTACCTATATCATGCATCTCCCCACAGGAATAGCACTTTAATCAGGTAGAGTGAGGGCAAAACAGACCTTCGGCTGTGCCCTTCGGAACGTGCCGAGATGGCACACACAGCCACTGTGCCATCATCTAGATGTAATCACAATCCGTGATACGAAAACCAATGACACTTTGAATCTGAGGTGAAGATGTACTGTGCGGTATAGTAGTGTAATCAGAATATTCCACGCTATTAGATATCCTCATGGGAAATGAAGGTGTACTGCTCGATATAGGAATCAGAGGATAAGTACATGGTGCGTTCGGCTAAATATACTGTGGTACCAGTAGGATTCGTTGGCAATATTCCATCGAGGGGCCCAGAAAGGACGAGTATAGGATGAGAAAAAAGTACTCAGGGATAGGCGGAAGCTCATTCCTTTGCTCAATACTATAGGCATCAAGGCAGAGCGGAGCCATTCGCCGAGTGCAAGCCCGTTGAACTCAGCTCCCGAATCTGTCAAACACAGATGGAGAGCAGGAATATGCGAAAAAGATGTGAGCCTCAGGGGAGGAGGGGAATCTAGACGAACTTCATTCACAAATTAAGTACAATGTTGTGAAAATGAAACAGAGACCCACTTTGATCGAATATGACGGTGAGACTTTGATGAACAAAGGATGATAGGTGGTACAATGCCTGTGACTCCAGGACAGCTGTTTCTGGGCGATAAACCATATGTATGATCATTTCGTCTGTGTACCAGCCGCCCTCTGGAATCCAGTAGCGACCAAACATTTCAAGACCACTGCAAAGCTGCAGCTCTAGGGAAGCCAGGCTAGGCATGAATGGCGTCATAGTAGAAGCATGGGGTGGGGGTTGGAAATGACATTCCACAAATCGGAACGATATGAGACGAGTGGTGGATTCAAAACAGGAGAGGCTAGGATATGGATGGAGGAAGTGCCATTCTGAGAGGTAGACAGACTGTAACCTCAACCCCTTGAACGCGTCCATAATCTTGGGCGACAGATGAAAAGTATGGGTGCCGCTTCCACAAGGAAACAGCCCCAGACAATCCAAACGACTGAGCAGTGGGAGGAAAGCGATAACCATTGCTTCAATGGCTTGCCAGGAATGGGGGGAGAACAGCGGGTAATCCCACAGAGGACGGAGCTCAGACTCCAAAGGTGGGATCCCCAGGTTCAGGGTGCGAACATATCCTCCAAGATGTGGCGATCTCTGGAGCAGATCATGGAAAGCCGGAAAGTTGTTGAAATCTGTGCCTAAGGGAGGCATTTCTACCAGGCCTAGGGTGGAGCCACCCTGCATGCCAACTCCAAGATTGATTTCCCTGAAAAGATGGGATTGTGCGCGGTGTGACCAAGAGTCTGCGACTAGGGCACAGTGCATAAGGTCGCCGATGTCTGTAAGACAGTCTATGGTGGCGTCGACCAGCTCCTGTGGTATCTCAGGGACCATGGTACGAGAAAAGATAGTCTTTGTTTCATCAGACACGGTGTCGGATTAGGCGGACGGGAGAAGGTGTCAGCTAATTTTTACTGTTTCTTCCGTCTCTCTACTCTCCCTTTTTTCTTTCGACTTTATGTGTCGTGGTACTACAGCAGAGGGCTTGGCCTGTGACTGTGAAGCATATGATCCTCCTCAGGACCCCAGTGTGCCGTCAAAATGCCAGGAATGTGGTCATGGGAAGAGTCGTCATAGCCCTATAGCCTCCACCCGCAGTCCAGGATACCAAGCAGGCAGTGCTTGATGCTTTCGCAGCCCGTTCAGAGAAACCTGTATCGGATCGTCTTCCTCCCAAGGCTCGCATCACAGATTTCTCTACTGCCAAAGACGATGCTTTGAAAGGGTTTCGTATGGCTTCAGACACAGAAGGAGGTTCTAGTAAGTCGAAGGGTAAGAAGAAAGCGGTAAGTGGTGTTTTGATATACAGATTATTGAGACGCTGACACTCTTGAATAAAGGGCACCTCCAAAAGCCAAAGCAAGGCTTCAACCAAGGCGTCGAGCACAAACAGGACATTTTCTTGCCAGGTAGTTCTGCTGACGCAGGGAGTGAAGGTCAGTGACTGATAATGTTAATAAATCATTTTCCAGCGAATTTTCAACGACAAGAATGTGATGACATTATTTAATATGCTGTAGTAGGCATCATTGTCAGTCAGTCGGATGAACAGCGACGGCAGCGGACGACAGTAATTTAAACAGGTGTAAGGGTAGTACATACAAGGCGGCCCGGTGCAGTGCCGGCCAGCGGGAGCTACGTGGTTCAAGCTGAACCGCGGCATTCAATTTGAATCGAACCGGCGCGTAGCTCTTGCCTACCGTACCCAACCCCAGCATTATGGAGGGCAAGGCGAAGAGCAAGCATAGGCGGGATATGGAGGATATATGGCTTGGGGAAGGCGGGCTGCCCAGGAGAAGGGAGGAAAAATATTTCTGCCGCGCTCAAGACGCTCTCGTTCAAGACGCGTTCGGGTCTATCCACGTCATTCCTGGCGGTCGTTAATTCTCTTGCAGACACTCCAACGCCTCGACCCGACCTCGTACCGATTTATCCCGTTCTAGTGTACTATATGTTTTCTGCCAGGTTATTTCCCTTGTGATAATTTTCCCGTCTCGACAGCCCGAGTGGTTCGCTTCACGGCGCTTCCGTTTGCATGAAGTCTCGCTGCAGGCCGCCCACAAACAGCTCCGATATATACGAGCGCTTCATGATTGTTCTAACGGGTAAATTTGGGCATGCAATCCTTGAAACTTTCTACGCGACATCTGTGTATTGAAGATGAGAGTCTCTGAGTAACTGACCTGTGTAGTGCAAATTCCAGATATGCTTCTTTCTGATGTCTATGCCGTACCGTAGGGCGTGGGGGAACTTGCGGGGTCTGCGATATTGTGAGGGGAGCCCAGGAAGAAGATGTAGCTACTATGACTGCTTGTACACCGGGAAAATTCGTGATTCGGACATACCTACCTACTGATCGAGCCCAAAGTTACCCCAATTGGACAAATCGGAAAAATTAAAAAATACAGCAAGCGGGAACGCGTAGCTAAGAGTCGTCCAAATCCAGATCATCCCATAGAGACCCGCAGTTCAGAGCACCAAGGTGTTTGGGGCTCACACTGATGGTCGACCAATGAATGACCAAAGTCGATGATATAGAAATCGCCATCCTCATCTCGGACAATGTTTCTGGTCTCCAGATCCCCGTGGACGACGCCAGCCGCATGGATCTTCTCCACTGCCTCGTAGATCGCCCACCTGTTATTCGTTCATCCGTGCATAAGTAAATGCGATGTTGGACCAAATGCACTCACCGCTCCTCAGGATTGAAGTCAAAGTCTTTCCAATCATCATTACCTAATGAGTCACCTTTATCTTCAAGCAGCAGCGCCGCCCACGCCCGATGCACAGGCGCATAAACACCCAAACACCTCGGCACGCACTCCAGCCCCTCCATGCACTCGTACGCGTCCAGCTCGCGGAGCAGCGCCTCAAACCCAGAGCCGACGTCATACAGCTTTGCCACAACGGGGGTCTCATGGTTCAGAGTCCCCCGGTGGACCATAGCAAGTGGTCCAGATGGAAGAATCGTTCGCAGGGATAAGACGACAGAGCTACATTTGGGGTGGAGGGAGCGGGCATACGACATCCCCTCCTCAATTTGCGACCGAGTAACTTTCGTAAGGAGTTGCGGACGTTGTGAGAACGGCGGAGATAGTACAATTGTCTGGTAAGAGGTTAAACAGGGATATTTCAGCTGTGTTGAACGGTGTACCAGGGATTCTGAATCGGGAGAGGAGACCTGGACCAGGATGAGTCAGGTAGGGAAATGAAAAGGAATTGTGGCGCACTTGCAGATTCTTTAGACGACGACGTCGGCAGCGGTGAACCACTCAAGACAGCGAGATAATTTTCATAGCCGGCAAGCGCCAATGCAGGGTCAGGGTCCGCGAACGTGAGCATCCCGGGAGGGGCGTTGATAGCGATCAACAACGCCAAGAACGGGACAAGACGACAATTAGTGTCGGCGCAGCTAGGGACAAGTGCGTGTACATCCGACTGCCCAGCGCCTCGATGACCGAGAGTCATGGATCGGTGCGGTACGGTTGTGGGAGGCTCGCGATTGTGCTTCTCGGGCTTGAATGGCGCGGCAGGGACAAGTGGATGCACTGCAGACGAGTCATCGTCTAGTAATACTGAAATTATATAATGGAAAACTCACAGTTCTCAACGACTACACATTTATGCCCAGAGTAAACCAGACCAAACCGAGGTGCTTGACTCAACACCTTCTCAAAAATTCGGTTGCACATCTGTAAATCCAACTAGAATGGCGATTTCAGACAATAGCCTATGCAGTTGAAATCACCTACTTTAAACAGGATAGCGTCTCCCTTGATGTACGGTGTCTTTGAGGGAATGAAGGCTCGGTGTGGGACAGAGAAGTATTCAGCCTGATAGTTATTAAGCACTCCAGTGAGTTCAAGTTCGATGGCGGAACCTCCACCAATCCTAGGAGGAGATTCAGGGCTTATTAACTCTGTTATCATAATGTTGCGAAGCTCGTTTGACGGGACGTCTTGGAGGACCACCCAGTCGGCATCGCCCTCCTGGCTAAACTTGCGGGAGGGGGCTGAGAAAACCACTTCGAAACCAAGGTGTAGATCGTTCACCAGATCTTCGAGGAGGAAGCGTAGGGCGCCCTCGACTGGACGGAACCAGGATTCTCGCTCGTAGGTGGACTTGTAATTAACTTTTAATTTGGCCCATAAGAAGATTGCACTGTCGGGGAGCGCTTTGTCCAAATACCCGTTGGCGTCTAGGTATAGCCAGAGACCATGTAGGGCTCGATCGATGATGGTCGGGTCGCGGTATGTGTAGGCGAGAGGATGTGTGGGAGGATCTTTTCCCGTCCATATTGCGGTTGAAGTGTTTTCATGGTCGTTCTCGTCAGGACGAAGTTCTGGCATGGAGAAGGAGAAAAGCTCGCAGTATGAAGCCAGGAACGAAGGCCACCCGTTTGATTGAATGGGAGCGTCCAAAATGGGAGCGTCCAAATGGTATGTCGGGGTCATAGTCAAGTAACTGAATAGGGGCTCGTGCACGTGCACTGTAGAGAGAAGCGGCAGTCGGACCGACTGCCTAAAAGCCCTTGATCTGAGTGTGGTCCAACACTCAGACCGACTGCCGGTATGCCCTTGTTCCGACTGCTATCCCACACTTGAATCAATTGCATTTTTGCCATTTCGGCAGTTGCGTCGACTGCGTATTGGCAGTCAGTTTGAGGGCTCTCGGGCAGTCAGATCCATTGCCGCCAGGCAGTCATTTCGACATGGGGCTGGCAGTCAATTTGAGTGTGCTTTCGTGCAGTCGCCTCCACTGCACTTGAATCTGCATTTGACAATAATAAATGTATATTCATAGCTAATTAATCACATCCTATCCAATCCACCGCCCGTTCCATACCGCATCCACCGCTAGCACTGCAACACCATCAGGAATGCGTCAGTGCAATAACAAGGACACAAAGTCAAAAGCTTACCTCTGACAGCACAGCAACTTCGGCCTGCAGGAAAAAAATCAGCAGAGATCGACACAGAAAGTGAGGACTCACCGAACCAAGCCCAGTCAAATGTGCAACCGTGGCGCAGAGAAAAACAGTCAGCGGATGCGCCGTTTCCGAGCCCACGTTGGCGATGATTTAAAAAGCAGCACGGGGTGAATAACCTGGTTGCGTAATATCAGAAGAGCGAAGAAGACGAAGATAAATGGAGTCGTACATCGGTTGAATTAGTAAAAGAGGAGGCTTGTCAGTAAATGAAATTAGCCGCCCGCCAGGAAAAAATGAGTGAGAAATCAAGACATAAGCAAGTAGAACGAACACACGAATGACAATGCTCCAATCGTGTGGGTCGATGAGCACACTGGCCGAGCTCGGTCTGCCCAAACAATATCAGTCCCGTTTCACGGCAGTGTCGCATGTTACCTGGGCTTGTGTTAATCCCGCCGGGCTTGACGTTTGATCCTGCTAAATGGTGAGCATGAGAGGACACAGTCGAAGATGGGCCGCGCTGCAGGTAGACGTCCACCTAGTACTGTGGTTTGGCGCGGTAGCATTTCATTGTGAAGGCTGAAGCGTAGTTAATCAAGCGAAAGCAAGGTAGCATCAACTATTCACCTTGAGGAACTGCCTGACGACATCCATCTAACACAAACAAGATGAGGCTTGAGGAGAAATAGAAGAGTTGTACGGTGATGTCGTGTAGATGTTGTTATCGCCCTCGGGCTAGGGATGCGCGTGAAAACAAGTTGCAGCAAGGAAGACGTAGCTTACCAAAATCACCATGATTGGCGGACGTATTCCGATTCTCCGTAGGCGAGGACCTTTTATAACCTGTTAGAGACGAATGAACATTGCGGAACGAGATCGGACGTACACCTAAGCCATTCTTGATGCTCTGGAGACGCTTTTTGCTGAGAGGTGGGGAAGATTACGACGCGGAAAAGATGAATGAAACGAACATCACAAAGTCAAGTCTGAGGGAAAGATCAGTATGCAATCGGAATCCAACTCGTACTGAGTACGTGCACGTCCTTGGTTTTCCCCGAGGGGACCTGCTTGTGCACGAGTTACTCCGGGGGCACGTCACACAGTTCTGGAACAAACAAAAATAAGGAATAAATGACAGAAAATAACATCCGAACTCACCCAGCAAAATGAGGGCGCCGGATCCAACCTTGAAAATGAATGAGACGCGTGCGCGAGAGTGAGATAGAACAGACCTCGGCCCAAATCACGTCGGAGAACTGGAGGGGCTTGTTCTGGGTGCGCTGGAAGTAGTCGGCGATCGTCACGCTTTGGCCCTCGCGCATGGTGAACGTGAGCTTGTTGGCGGGCGCAGTGCTCAGTTTCTTGAACGCGCAGAGCGTAGTGTGCTTCTTGCCGTCAGGGCCACAATGGGTGGTTAAGATGCGGATGCCACAGCTGAAGCGCTGGAGACGAAGCCGTTCGCGATCGGGGAGACCGTGGGTGGGCGAGAGCTCGCTCGGGTGGTTCTTGCCCATAAATTCGAGGCAAAGGCGAAGAAGTGGGCCCTGGTCCAGTGGTAAGTGTATGAAGCACAAGCACGGAAGCGGAAAACAAATATATATGGCAGTCGAAATGTCGACATTGATGAGCATTTTACCGATCCCTGGACGAACGGACTGGAAGTACCCGTGCCCCGAATACAATGTTAACAAAGAATAGGTAGGAACAAATATTGACTTACAAAGCTCGAGACCAGAGCCAATGCCCTTGGTCTCGTGGTCCGCGAAGAAGGAGCGGACGTGAAAGGGGTAAGACAAGCTGGGCTGCATGCTAATGACGACATTGAGGGCCTGAATAATTTGATTGAGCACAGAAGTGAAGAAAAAAAGCGAAACCACAGACAGTAATCGCGGTGGAGACTGTGTTGTCGTGGGACCCTTTGTCCTCGATGAAGTGATGGGTCAACTTGATCTTGTAGACCTTGGGGCCTTTTCCGCTGGCGGAGGGCGCCCCGTCGGCGAGGGTGACGTCGAACTTCTGTGATCCGGTGTCGAACTTGAGCCTGTGGATGGAGAAATGTTTTTACAGCTGTCATACACGCAGCGAGGGGTGAAGTGTCGAGTTTATGAATCAAAAAGAATGGGAACATTTCGCGATAGATCTTACATCTGCGGCGCAACGTCGAATTGCAGACGACAGATGAAGTCCGTCGACATACGAGCCGGCAGGGTCTTCTCTGAGGGTGAGATAACGACTAGTGAACAATAAATATGGGTGCTCAGTGAAGAAAAAAGAACAGTATACCATCGTAGTGGTGGATGATCGAGTTGGGGACCAACGTAGCAAATGAGTTGACCTGGATGGTGACGGGGGTCCCGCTGGTGGAGAAGGGAAAGTACACGGGACGTTGGCGAAGTGGAGAGACGCTGGGAAAGAGGTCGTGCGGACAAGGGAACAGAGCAGGAGTCCGACAAGGCGAGAAAAAAATCCGGACACGTACCTGTGGATGCCCTAGACCATTTCAACTCAATATACGCCCCCGCCGCCGCGCCAGTGGCCGGTATACCGGCTGAAGGTCTACTGAAAAGCAAAATGAGTGTCACACTGATGGCATGCGATATAGACCTACGGGAATCATGACGCGTCAGGGGTGTCTTAGGATCATCTCGGAGAAACCGGAGGGCAAATATGACGACCTAAAGGCCGCTCGTCAGTTGGGGAATAGGGTGTGAGATAGCATGGAATAACGTACCATCAGAGGTACTGTTTGCGGATTCAGGCGGCCTTCCAGACCCTACGGGCAACGAATATACGCGTATGGCACCACTCAAATATGTCTGAGAGTGATAGATGGGGGTAATGAGCGAGCTCAATGGACTTACGCGTTGATCTTGTGCGGGGGGCATTTTCGCGCGATATGGACTTGGACGCTTGAATTTACGCGTCAAATTGAGGTTGCTGGTGGTGGAGATCCATCGAATACCATTTCGGATGTTTGTGAGGAAGCAGAAGAGACGGGACGGACGCTGTGATAAGGACCGCGGTGTCGGTATCGAAAGATATATGATTCGAATTCGACTATGTTCGTCCTCTAGAGGGGAAGATATAGTCGAATGATAGAGTGGAAGGTCGGTGTGCGAATCGGCCTTGTATGAGTGATAGGTGTGTGTGTGTGTGTGAACGGGGATCGTGGAGACCGTTCGTCTCCTGGGTGTGGACGTGTGCGGAGGACCTGTTGTTAGTGAAAACGGTAAAGAAGGTGTGAATGGCTAAACCTGGCTCCCCGTACGAGAGTACTGGAACCCTAAATGTGTTGCCCTGCCTGCTTTCCTTCGTGCGCTCTTCCCCTTAGAACCAGCGCTGGAGATGCGATGTGTGTTGCACAGACGATGACACCGACGTCGTTCGGTCGACGGCGAGACGGTTGGTCTCGTTGGCTATGGACGGCGATTTATATGTGATGGCTTCTCTCCGGGCCTGTTTTCTACAGAGCGAGGCTCGCGAGAACAGTGATCCTAATCGAGGAAGCCTGGGATGGTGAGGAGGGACCCTGCTGATGGAGGTGTGAGAGGTGAGACGCCGATGAACGAGCAAATGTAAGATGTGTGGCCTGCCTCCGGCAGTGGGCGAGGAGGAGGGGTGCACGAGAGGTACGAAGTCGGGGAAGGCTGGGAGTACCCCTTAGATTGAGCTGAGAACGGTACAGAAAGTGAGGAAAACACCCCGAAAGCTACTTCTGCAGGCCGGAAGGTACTGACTACTCCTACTAAATGCGCTCCCTTTTATACCTCCTCGACGATTTCCCATGTTTCCAGAGGTGCCATGCGGGTGGCAGGTGTTTCCAGGGGGCAGGGGATGTCATGAGGTGTTTCGGGGTGCATATATGACAGGAGAACGGACGCCTCTGCTGAGGAGACCGATCGTCTCTGGGTGCGCACAAGGCGCGGTGAGGCCAGACAACCTCAGAATACGTCTGGGGCTCCAGGCACGGCTGGTAATTGCGTCGGTGGGTGCTCAAGTGCTCCGGAAGGGGGAGAGACGGACGGTCTCCTCTCGGCTAGTCGATGCGTCGTGTGAAGTGGGGGAAGGGCTGTGTCGGGATATCCTCTGCCTCGTCCGATGGGTCGGCGTCAGGCACGCGGTAGGTCCGTCCGGTGTGGGAGAGCGTCCGAGAACGGAGACGAGGGAACGTCGTCCAGGCGCCAGACCGGTCGTATCCTGTTGGTCGACACCGGGTAGCGACGAGCGCAGTCCGAGCGGTACGAGGAGCACCGGTTCGTTGGATGCAGGAGGTCACGTCGTAGCAAGAACCCGTGGATCGTGGCGTACGGGTCGTATCCGTGTGATGATGATGCAGGAGCGAGCCCAGAATGGCGGGGGAGACGATGCGGATGTGGGGAGAGCGGTGGTCTCGTTCGGAAGCTGCTTACGGTAACGTAGAATCCCATTTAGGAAGATCCGTCGCGTACGTCCGAGCTCGTCCCGTTACTCGTGCAGATGGTTCGCAGGGGCCATGAGGCGACGAGCGATGCGTAGCACGCTCGGAGACCTCACAACGCGTGGTGGTGGTCAAGAGCAAGGAGCGGAACACGTACACATTGACAAACAAGCACAGCCACCTTGTGCAGCTACAACAGTTGCTTTCTTCGTCTTCTTGCAGCGCCAAAAACAAAACAAAAAATACTGGGAGTCATTGGGTTACAAAAATACATTTCTAGCAGTGATACATGAATAGCAAGCAATTACAGAGTCCACATTGTCAAACAAAATCACGTCTTGTTCGCGTGAGAATGGGTGTTTTTTGCTGGGACGCGGCGCGGTCTGCATTGAAAACGTGAGCACAAACCCATAAATTCCTAGTGTGTTACCTTGTCCGTATCCGGCTCTTCCTTCGTCTTCTTCTCCTTCTTATTCCGTCCCTCGGCCTTCTCAGCCTTTGCGGCGCCTCTTACAGCCTTTCCTGCGCCTTTCATCTTTTTTTTGGCATCGGGCTGTCATGAATCAGTAAAATCTCAAGGCCTGAACTGAAACCACTCACAGGAACAAAATCTTCTAACTTCAACTCCACCTCCGGTATGATCTTGGCGGCGGGGAGACGAATCTGGATTCTGTCAGCAAAGTATCGGCGCCGCAAAAAATGGGCACTTGCCTTAAGGGTTGGCGCCAGGGAACTTGAGGGACCTGATTTGAGGATCGGCTGCGGGCGAGGGCGATGGCGGGGTGGAGCCGCTCCTTGCACGGGAGAGGGAGGAGGGGCGGCATCAGCGTATTTGCGTAGCGGCAAGGGAGGAGGGGCAGCAGCGGCGTCTTTGTGTAGCGGCAAGGGAGGAATAATGTCTTTGTGGGTAGAAGAGGGAGTAGCAGCTCGCAGCTTGGTGCTTTGTAGGGCAAGGATGTTCTGGTGGTGAACCTTGTGTGCTGCGACATCCGCATCATCTTCCGGGTGCTGCAGTTCTCCAAACTCAATGCTGTTGTTCTGCTCAAAGAGAGCGTCTTGAAAATCCAGGCGGGGAGCATGATCCTCAACGATCAATGTGACTGCGACAAAAGGCACAAGAACAAATGCGATAAAGTCGTTTATCTTGAGATATTTGCTGTCGTGAGAATCATCGTAATAATTGTCGCCGTATCGTCCTGGGGATTTGTCAATTATGGAGTAGATTGTATTGAATAGAGATGTCTCCAGGTCGTGCTCTTCTTCGTTTTCAGCTACCAAATGTCGAAGACATGATTCAATCACGAAGGCGCCTTGTGGACCGAAACTGCAGAGAGTGATGAGTATATGCGGAGTGAGCCCATGCCATAAAGACTAACTATCCACAGGATTTATGCTTTATTGCGGTTTGGAACTCGTCCTTGTTTTTTGAAGCCATAAATTCAAAAAGTTTGTCGTCAATTGCCAAGAGGAAGTCCGTTCAAATAGGGCATTCTTTGAGGCTCTACGGATACATGATAAGGTCAAGAATTTCCTTTTTCAAGGGTGCACTGAATATCCGGGTGCAGACATCGCCCCAGTCAATAGTAGCCGGCCAGTTGCGGCGCTTGCCAAGAGCAACGACAACGGAGCGCCGGCGTTTAAAGGTTATTGCAGAGCAAATCTCTAGATGCGTAAGTGCAAGTCCCTTGGCTTGAGGCCCACCAGTCTTTTCTAGGTCATGCGCACGCTGGAACAGAGTAAGAAGGCGGGGGACAGGTGTTGCTGGGAGAGGATGGCTGCAGAAAACAGAGGGGCATGTCGTCGGTAGGTCTGACCAAGCTAGAGGAATTTTGTCGGTTTTGGAGCTCTTTGCACTAGGCTTCGCGCTAGGGGGCGGGGTGAGTGTCGGATCTTGCTTGATCGATTGCTTGATCTTTGTCTTGTGAGCTCAAACAAATACATCAAATCGTCCGACTTACTTTTTTGGCAGGAGATCCAGCCAGTGCTGGTAGCTCCTCTGCTTTGCGCTTTTTGCCAACCGGGGGCTTATTCTCCTAAGCATTGATTAGCTTAATGGCATATTATAAAGAGACTGTGAACCTTGTTTTTGTTGTTTTGCGGCGGTTCTGATAGGTCCATGATGTCGCCCAAAGCGGTTTTCTGTGATTTTCAGAGCACGTCACATAGAAGAACACAGGACATACCAGTGTCTTTATAGGAGGCTTGGTGGGGTCGGTTGACGAGCAATTCTAGATCAGAGTCGGACTCATGCATATCTACATCATCATCGTAATCAGCGTCAACATTCTGGTTGGCGTCATCTTCCTTGTCGCTGTCTTCTTCGGTTTTGGAGTGGACAGTCTTCACAGCCTTTTTCTTGGGCAACTAAAATCTATCAATTTGACAACAAACTTGCGAAAAGGAAAGACCGACCGGTTTCTTTTTCGAAAGTGGCTCGTCCTCCTCATCGCTGGCATCGGCGTCGTCTGTGTTGATAAAAACCACGGCTTTCTTTTTCTTCACCGTTTTTGCTGTTGTGGAGGGCTGCGTTGTCGTTGGCTGGGCTCCTGGGTATGCGCGCGCTTCGGCCTCCTCGTCTCTGCCTTTGCACATCTGCTCGTTTGACAAATAAATCCGCGTAATGTCGTGAATCGGCCATCCGTGCTCGAATTGCGCAAAGTAAGGGAGATTTTGTTTGTACCTAGACCGAGATTCGAAAAGCATAAACATTGAAATTGCTCACTCTTACCTTGGCAACCATACGGGAGACTGCTTCAGTTTGCTGCTGGGATATTGGGCTGTTTACAGAGAGGTATTCGTGGATATAACGTTTTATCATACGCTATATGACTTCAGTAGCACTCAGCAAAATAATAATGGCTCAACTTACCCAGCGGCGGTTGTAATCCTTATCGTTCAGACCCAGCGTGATCTGAACGTTATAGCCTCCGCTTTCCGCACTCCGGCCCGCCTGCCCCTTTGGCTTAGGAATCAATTTCAGTCTCTTACTGCTCGCATTTTTTGTTTCTCGAGTTTTTCTGGCAATCTAAATCAGCGCCATACAAGATGTTAGGTTCATCGAGACATACCTATCTTCTTGTCCTTCAGTGCTAGGGCGGCGGTGAGCTCCTGGATTTTTTTCTGCTCTGGGGTGAGCTTGGGCATGGTGTCAAGAAGAGAAACACGTTATGTCACAAGTGACATCTCGCGTTTGGCTGTACTCTGATTTTCGATTTTTTTTCGAGTTATTAGGTGATTGCCAACAATTGAAGCTTAAATTTTATACTTATGTACATGCAACTATGCAAAACAGCTGAAGAAACTATCTTGCCGTCGCCATCAACCCTTCAACTCGGGACTCTCGTATGCTTCTTCCTCCTCCCGTGTCGCGGATGTTCCCCGGATATTACCCGGCGCGTCAGCCCGCCATCGCGTCGCAGACGACAGCAGCGACACGGACGTGAGCTCGAACCGCGCCGCCCGCGGAGACTCGGACGTCGGGCGCGACACGTACGATGGCGGCGCAAGGGTGAGGTTCCGTGGCCGCTTCCGTTGCCGCGGCGAGGCCGGCCGCGACAGCGAGCTCTGGTACGATGACGGGCCCCCGAGATGGTGTCGAGCCCGCCCTCGTCCTCCTCCCAAACACCGCACCCGTCATCGACCTCATCTTCGCGCGCATCGCTCTTAACGACGATCTCGCGCCCGAGGGGGGACAGCTGCAGCATGTGGAGTTCTAGGTGTAGGAGCTGTGAGCTCGTCGACATTGCTACTCCGCGGTCAGCAATGCAAAAGAGCAGGAACAAAATGAGACGAACATTTTGGCGCATGTGATGAGCCGCGTACGCAGTCTGAAAAGAGTGGTCGGTGTCCGCGCTCAGAGAGAAAAATAAGAAATAAAACGCACCTCAAAACACCTCGGATTGAGTACCATGTGTCATCATGGCTGTGTGCATGTATGCTCCGAGCTCACAATTGAACCGATTGGCAGCCCCGCGACGCTAGGTGTGCATTGCCATTAGGACTAGAATGGCAAGTAAGTTCAAGAAATATTGTTGTACGGTGAAAAGACGTACTTCTGTAGCCCATTCCCAAGGACCTGGTTCAGTTGGCATCCATGGGTCGAAGCCGAGAGGGCGCGGGTGTCGGACGTTGTGTGATGGCCATCGCGATACTCCTCCGCAAGGAAGACGAGGACGTCAGATTAATTGAGTCGCTGCCGAGAACGCGCCAGCCCGCCGTCACACCCACACCCACCTCTCGCACCTTGTTCGCGAGCCCGCGACTCCTCCTGCGCACTGCACCCGAGGGCCCAAAGCCGCTTGATACGTGCACAGACGCCAGCTCGGGCCCAGACGCACGGTGGGTGGTGGAGTGGTGGGCGTCGGCGGTGGCCGTGGTGCACGTGAGAGGGCTGAAGAGGCGCGCGGCGGTGTTAGTATTGGGAGCGAGCGCAGCAGTCGTTTGAAGATGGGCAAAGGCGGAGGGAGCGCTAGGCGTTTGAGGTGTTTACGGCACTCGGACATGACGCGGCTGAGGGAGGTCCGTGGGACGGCCCGTATGAACTGGCGGAAGGCGCTCCGAGTCAGACGCGAGCGGCGGCGAGCTGGAGCGGTGCATGGGGCGGCTTCGCGGTGCGCAATATCGCGCCTGGGCCCGGGCCCGGCTGCATCCATCCCAAGAATAACCCTGCGAATTCCAACTCCGCGGCGCACTCGAGCACGCACACACCCAACCCGCTGATCAGCATCCCCTCCGCAGCGAGTGGGAGCAGCAGGGGGTCGCTGCAGCTTGCGAGCCCAGCGAGTTCGGGGTCCTGGCTCGCATGCGGAGTCTGGCTCTGGCTCTGGCTCTGGCTCTGACTTGGGGGTGGGTTCAAGCTCGAAAGGAGGTGGGGTGGGGCGGGCGGTGGACCAGAACCCGCTGATTAATACGATGTATGTGATCTACGGGCGTTGCCGAGTAGGGTGCAGGCACGGGAAACGCGGGGGGCGCCGATAGATGTTGTTCCGTCCTAAAGAAAATGGGCCTATGTGTTTCGTCGAGGTGGGTGTTTTTGTTTCTACGAAAGAAGGCATATACTGACTGAACTTGCTACAGTTTGAGGACGTTGGGTACGCAACCAAGACGCTGAACGAGGTCTATGGGAACACGCTCAGGGGGCTGATCGAGGGTTGGGGATTCGGCTCTCGTACAGCAAGAATCCGCTCGGAATGCGCATGCCCACTCGCGCTCGTGGGGGCAGGCCGACGTTGCAGCAGCAACAGCAGCAGGGCAGGGATTGGGGAGTTGGCCTTGGGAGCGGGGGAGCAGAGCATGACCACCGCAGAGGCAGTTTTCCACCAGCAGCTGTCACTGACTCACCGCCTGCCGCCCCCGCAGCCTGTGGGGTACAACGCGTCGGTCACAGTAGCCGCGTATCCTGCGCCGCGGTTCTCCGGCGCGGCGCCGGCCATGAGCTGCTGGAGGTGCGTCGTTTCGGTTGTACGCCAGTGCTGCCACGCCTCGTCAGTGTCAAAGTCTTCTCGTCGCCCGGGAAAGGGTGCACCGGCGCTGAGATTTTTGAGACACGTCTAGTAGTTTCCCGTGTTAGAGAATGAAAGCAGGCAATAGAACGAAAAATACCTTCAAATCTGTGAGGGCAGCCTTCTCGGTGCATATCCCTCGCAGCGCATCAACCTCTCGCTGCGCCTCGGAGTTGGTCATCTTGAAAAGCGCAACGACCACGCTCACGAGCCCCATGACACCGTTCCCGGCAGACGCTACCGACGCACCGCCGACAGAAGACACGGACATGGACCGCCCTGACGACGTCGACGCATACCCCGAGTCATTGGCAGCACTCCCCACCAGCGCGAGCTTCGCCGTATACATGTCCAGCTTCCCCAGCAGCTCTTCTACGACCCGCACCTAGCGAGCCTCGTCGACTCGCACCGCAGGAAGCCGCACGAGGAGCACACGTGGAAGCCACTGCGGCGGACGCGCAGACAAAGCTCGCGAAGCCGTGGGACGAGGGGAGTGGTGTTGATTAGGGCAGGGCGTCGTGCACGTCATGGTGGAGCGGTATGTCGCGCTTCTGCGGACCGCCAATCTTGAACATTTCGACGATTTTGGCTGGGACGTCGAGCGTGCGCCCAAACTCAATGACTGCGCGAGACCGGAATTTATGCGCGTGGAAGTAGGAGAGTCCAATGGGCACGACTTTGACACGGACGTTCGGGTCGTGGGCCATGGCGCCTAATGCCACAATAGATACACCGGCCTTCAACGGGAGGAGGTCGGTTTGGTCATGACTGCCTCCTAAAATCACATGTAAAAACCCGAAATAATCCGTAAGAAGACTTAAAGAAGGGACGAACCTTCAAGGAAAATACTGATACTTCCTCCCCGGTTGAGGCAATCATACACATTCCGATACATATCCTGCTGGTCGATGAACGGACCAGAACTTAGAAGCCCTTGAAAAGCAAAGCGAGGCGCGGTGGGCAGTGGGCGGCAGGCGGTGAGCAGAGCGAGACAGGGGAAACGACAGGGCATGGGGTGGGTGCGCAACAAATTCCCGTGCAGCGGGGTCGGGGGCACGTAGGAACGTGTGCGCAAAGGCTGCAAAGCGCAGTGCGCTCAAGCTGGAGGTTGGCCATGAGCAGACCGATTTGGGTTGCAGTTGATGTAAAAGGCACGGAGTGCAGGGAGCCGCGACAACGAAGCCACAATACAGCAACAGCAGCTCCTTAAGCCCTCCAGCGACCACGACGACCACAAGCCTGTAAATAGATTAGTTAACGGTTCGCGTGCTCTATGGCAGGCGCAGCCCACGCATGGACAGTCCCAGGATCATAAAGATCCTGCCAATACCGTTCGCGGTAAGGGCCCTGAGGAAATAAAATAAAATGCAATCACCTTATATACCCAGAATGTGGGAACCCAACGACGCGTCGACGCATCTGTATGCGTTGAGACAAGAGTTGTTTGGCATATGTTTGACTGATCCAAACCGTGACAGACTCGGACTTTCAAAATTTCAAGTTGCATTAATATTTGCGAGATAGGTCGGGAAAGATGGAAACAATATGTTCAAGTTACAACATAATTACATGCACTCAAAAAATTATTCAGTCGTGAAAGCGGGATGCAACAGCCCACCGCTGCGGTCTACCAAATACCACCTCCCTCTGGACTTCACCTTACCAACGACTGCAACAATTGTTCAGAGGTCTGTCACAAGCGTAGTTGTCGTGTCAGTATAGGAGGTGAGTTTCTTGCTTGCATCCTCACCCAAAGTGGCGCACGGAGTGATTACTGCGAGGAGACGTGTCTTGCCAGACATGTAGGACCAAAACGGGTCCTTGGGAAGTTGCAACACCAGGATTTCTTCCAACTGACCATAGAAGATCTGTGGTTTTAATAATCCATCTTCCTGCAGGACATTCAGTACATACTATGAAATGATGAGCTGTAACAGCGGTGGGCAGATAAAAAGAAAACATACGCGAACGAATGACATGTTCCGCTGGCTCTCCTCTTCTGCTTCATGCCTGCACGCAGACATGCTCCGTATAGAATCACCACCCACAGTTCACATTTTGCCCCATCTCGGCATAATTTGAGGCAGTTGCGGGTGGATGACCTTTCGGGACTTGTTTATTGCAGCTGAGAGGTAAGCTGTAACCCGCTTTCGTGTAATATCATCTGGAATGTAGGCAGCACGATAGAGTGCACGCAAGATGACATCAGGATCTGAAGCATGCTCAATAATGTAGTACCGTAACCCAAATGAGTGACTCACAATCCTCGTACATCTTCTCAGACAGCGAGAGCTTGGTTTTATCAGTTTTCTTGTGAAGGGAAAGCTCGTCTGTAAGATCATATCGAGCTGAAAGCTGCTCAAGATATGCCAGCTTCAAAACTCGGTTATTGAGGTTTGCCCAAGGATGTCGACGCGAGCGGAGTCCGGACTGCATGTACCCGCAGAAGTGTTCCATCCAGAATGTCCATGTGGACCATTCCGGTCCGCAAAAACGAATGTCATCCGGGACATGTAAAAGACCATGAATGGTGAGTGGACACGCAGACAAGCGGTCTTCCCGATACTGGTAATAGTACCTGCTTTCTGTCAATAAGTAAGAAAAATAAGCAGATTTTAGACCTTACTCTTCGTATTTCTGCACCCAGTCAACGATGTTCACCTGGAGATCATTGATCTCGGAGTAAGTGATCTGGAAGGCGATGCATGATTTTATAATTTCGGAAAACTGGCAGGCGTGGGTGTAGTACTTGTCGTCTTGGAATCTGCCCGAAAGTAATATGGGGGCAAGGTAAATGAACCAGAAACACCATGCCTCTGCTGTGAAGTACCCGGGAGTGTCGGAGAGAACACGGACAAATTGAGCGGGGATGTCATGAGTAGCAGCTGCCGTCTCAGCCCAAATCTCATTCCAAACCTCCTCCTCAATCTCGTAGTCTTCGCTCCCTGCACCCAGGCCCTTGTACTTGCCGCTCCACAGCTTCACGAGATTTGGGCCGATGTTTTCAAATGCGAGGTGCATGAAATCCCAAGGTGTAGACCTCCCGAAGTGAAGAGAGCCTACGCGGCGCAAAGCCGGGAGGTCCTTGATCCCGTGGAACTTGGCGAGTTCCTTTCGGTGCGTCACAGTCTCACTGTGATCCATGTCTTCAGTGACTTCAGCAAAACTCTCGTGAGTTCGAAGAGGGAGGTTGAACGGGTCCCAGGATTTTTTGGGTTCACCGTCTTTCATGGGGAGGGTAAGAGGAACATGATAGATGGTGGTGCCGGCTGTGATGTTGCGGACACCCTTGATATTGCAAGAGCGACAAGGACAGAATCCGTTGTGTCCCTTGATGTTTAGAAGTTTCTCAATAGCAACAATATCACCCATCTGGAAAATGTTGTATGCACGGAGCATAAATTCGGTTTGCGTGAGAGCATCGAAGGTTGGGACACCGTGCGCGAGCAGAGCTAACTCGTTATTGTAAGGGATGAGGTAGCTGCGAGTGTCCTTTGGCCCGTTAGGACCAGGGATGATGCTGCTGCAGATGGATTGGGAAAGGTGCGTCTGAATCTCAGGAGGGAGATTAAAGTTCTTGAGCAGAATAGGAGTTGCCGAAGGGCCCCCGCGATTGCGTTTGAACAAGAGGTAAGAGTCGAGGCAGATGCCAAGAGCAATGTCATATCGACCGGAGAAATATTTGTACGGAAGGGTTTCGCCATCGACGACCACATTCTGCTTCCGCAAGGTGCGGTAGTGGATGCTGTCAAATACATCGGCGATTGTCTCTGGTTTGTGCTCATACTCGTGCCGATACAAGAGCTGCTTCACCAAAACACGGTTCTGGAAGTAACCCTGGAGGCGGGGGATGATGGGAAGATAGCAAAAAAAGCGACGGGGCTTGTGGAGGATCGGAGTGAAGCGGGGTTCCTTGCAGAATCTACAAGCGTGCAGCTCTGTGTCGTCGTCAGTGTAGGCCATGCAAGAGTTAACACAGCAGTGAATCCACACGGGTTCGACATGGGATAATACAGCAACGCGATGAAGAATCACATATTCGGAGCTGAGACCGAGTTTGTGGTTGAATGCGAAGCGTAATTGCTCAAAAACTTCGCGGGACATGTTTGAAATCATCTTGAAATGAAAAGCCCGTATGTTATCACGATCTTGGTCTGTTAATATGTCATTGCCTAGCCAAATTATTAGTTTGCACCTATGGAACAGCGAAAATCTCAGAGACGTACGGACAGCCCACAATTCTGCATCCCTCCCGGGAGCAACCATCTCCTCCAGTTGTGTGAGCATCTCTTCTCGTGACCCCACCGGGCCGTCTGCATCGAGCACCTCGTCAAAACCACTCCACCCATCTATCTCAAATTCCTCGTCCTCAGCTGGGGCCAAAAAGTTGAAGTGGCCAGGGTTTCCAGCAGTACCTGAATCCGATGCACTATCCGAGTCCGAGTCGGAGGCATCGTCGATGTCCATCGCGTCGTTGATGTCCATCGGGTCATTGTCTGGCGTGGATTGACGTGAATTGGGGGTATCGGGCACAAAATCAGGACTCTGGGAGGAATGCTGAGGGGGTGCGGCAGATGGAAGCTCCGGGTCCAACTCGTCTTCAGAATCGGATGAAGAAGAGCCAGAATCCGACGGGGCAATGAGCCCTGGATCGGGCGCATTTTGATAATGTCTCTGTCGCGTGCGGTAGGACCGCCATTGGTTACAATCGGGGGTGCAGTGGCATATTTTCTTTTTTTTGTTTCTGTTGGGAGCCATGAACGGTGGTGCTGCAGGGCTGGTTTGCCGGCGTGCGGTTCGGTGTGGGGATGAGTAGTGGTAACGGAAACGTACGTAGAGTGTTCGCCATATCGGACCTTAAAGCCGATAGGCGGGCGAGTACCCTGGCTGGAAGAATTAATTCGATGTAGGCACTGGCGGTTAAGTGCTTCGAGTAAAACCCTGCTGAAGGTTGGTAGCCCCTTGATTTAATCGTGACACAACATAAGAAAAAAAGTGGGGATATATTCAATTTGATTGGCGCAGCGCAGCGCCGTCGTGCGGGACGTCCACTCGTTAGTGTACATGGGTTGATGATGTCCTCGTCCCCTTCCAGCCTTACGGCGCCGCGCTCCCTCCCCCCCGCCGCGGAATACGAGCCGAGCGAGTTCCCGCAGCACGCACCGAGGCCCATCGCCAGCCCTGCATAGACGACGCACACGTCCTTGTACATGCGCTACGCGTCCGTCCACGCCATCCCTCCCTCTGCAGTGTTTCAAAGGTTTCACTCGTCGAGGGAGCACCTCCGATTGCCTGAAGGAACCGTCCTCAGTAAACAATTCCTCGACTGCAAAAAAAACCTACTTAATAAAGCGTTGATGCACTTAGTCCAATGCCCAGCTCCCTTCGCCGGAGCTGATGTATCCACCCTTCCAACCCGCAGTACACCATCTTGCCCAGACCGGGAACGTCGTACACTCCAAACTCCCCGCTACTCGCGTCGCGCTCTTCGCTGTCGGCGCAGTGGAGGAGGACATTGAGGTCAACGAGGTTCAGGTCCGCCAACGCCTCCTTCGCGCCTGACGTGCAGAAGGGACGCGTTGTATTCGTGGGGATGGGTCTCGAAAAGCATGATGCTCCCCGGCGGGAAGTACTCTGGCACACGGACGGGGCCCTTGCCCATCGGTGACGCAAGCTCTATGCTCGTCAAGGACGCCGCATCCATGGACCCTGTACGTCCCCAATATGAGCTCGTAAACATTTATTATAGAAAAGAATTAACGCACCAATGGGCTTGCCAACGCCGTGGCGTTAGATCAAACGGGATAGCTCCTTAGGATCCCAGCCATTCCCGCTTTCCCGAATCAAACTGTTAATACCGAGGCGCTTCACAAATACGACGTCCATCTCCTCGTTGCCAGTGAAGAGCTCCGCGCAAACGTACAAGTCGGGGTTCACCACACGCGCCGCATCGAGCAGCGCAACGCCAACGTGCAGCGGTGTAGAGTGGCAGTTGTCGATTCGGAACCCGTCAAAAGTCGCCGGGAGCGACTCTACATAAGGCGACCAGAGCCACGGGTTGGGGCTAGGTCCCAATCCATACTGTAACTTGACGCAGTCGCCCCAGACGATGACTTCGTGCTGGAAGTAGCATTTGGATGGAAGCTCTGCAAAGTTCTTCAGTGGATCGGCGGCCCAAATCCATCTGTTGTTCGCAAGGGAGTACACCAGAGGATCGACATTCGGAGCAAGTCGTGTGAAATAAGGACAAGAGGAGACCTAAAGTGAACCGTCAGCTGCTGGAAAGTAACAAACTAAATAACATACGACTTGGATATTTCCCCAAGGCTTGGGCCGTCCAGGCGCGTGGAGCTGAGGCGGTTCTTGAGTCGACAGCGAGTGTAGGGAAGCAACGAGCGGCGGCTCCATCTGATCATCATGGGATCAACGGAAACTTGCGAACCGACGCCGGATTTCAGCTTCCAGCAACCCAATTTAGGCTTGGGAGTGCTAGGAAGGAATTTAATAAAAATGCTGAGAAGGACACTTGAATTGACTGCCTTCAAGCCAATTGCCTCGAGCGCAGTCGGTTCAAATGTGCTGAAATGCATTTATTTTGAACGCAGTCCGATCAAATGCCGATAAAACCGAACAATTGCTTGGACATTTGATCCGACTGCCGACTCTCTCTACAGTGCGTGCAGATGAGTAGACTCTGCAAATTTGAAACGAGGCCGCGGAGGTCAACATCTTCTCTTTTCGACTCCCACTGCAATAATGTCTAGAAGCTTCAAACCGTCCGACCTGCCCAACACCAGCAATGCGGAGGGCAAGGTGAAGAGCAAGCATAGGCGGGATATGGAGGATATATGGCTTGGGGAAGGCGGGCTGCCCAGGAGACTAGGGAGTGAAAATATTTCTGCCACGTTCAAGTTCAAGACGCGCTCGGGTCTATCCGCGTCATCCCTAGACCTGGCGGTCGTTAATTCTCCTGCAGACGTCAATGCACACCGATTAAAGCTAGTGTCATTAGTTAATCCCGTTCTACTACTCTATGTTCTTTCGCTATCAATTCACAACGTGTTCAAATCCACTAGTAGCACTCCATGAAGTTGAGACCACTTTAGCAGATAAATGATTAGATTTCGGGATGTTCCGTGCATCAATGTATCTTCCTCTTGGCGCGTCCTCTGAACGCGTCTTGACTCTTTTCTTTACTCGAGCCGCCCACCCCTTTTGAGCTCCCTCACGTTCGCGTTATCTCGGTCTCCTTTTCTCACGCGCATGCCCCTGCGTCTGAGTCGAATACCATCGTTTCTGCTTCATTTACGGAGAAACTCTACATCCATGGTTCTCCACACTCGCCGCCAAACCCCAGGTGACCTGAAAATCGAGCTAACGGAAGTCGAGAACCAACTCTGCACCCTTCTCGACGAGTGCTGCACCGACCTCAAGGAGACAAAAAGCATCAACACTTCATGCCGAATTGCGGGTGGCTGGGTGCGAGACAAGGTACAGCCCGTGCAGACTGCTGCCCGTTTGTTGCGAGTTAATCTATTATTCCAACAGCTCCTGGGCATGCAGAGCAATGATATTGACATTGCATTGACCGACATGATGGGGGAGGACTTTGCCGGCCACCTCAGCGCCTTCGCAAAGAGCAAGGACGTCAAAACGGGGGCGATCGCGATATTTAATCCGAATCCCGAGCAATCCAAGCATCTTCAAACCGCACGGATACCCATCTTCGGCCTCGAATTGGACTTAGTTAACCTGCGTAGTGAGGAGTACGCTGATAACAGCCGTATTCCTACGGCAATCGTAGGCCTTTTTGCGGCGTCGCTCCAGCACTGTTGGCTTAGGTTCAGTTTGCAGGCCTTCGGTACCCCGCTGCAAGACGCGCTGCGGAGAGACATCACGATCAACGCGTTATTCTATAATATTCACACTCGCGAGGTCGAAGACTGCACCGAGAAGGTATAGCTGGTCTCGCGGACTCGGCCTTCGCGTGTTCATTTCTGGCTAGGGCATCGAGGACCTTAAAAGCGGCACCATACGGACTCCGCTTCCGCCGAGAGAAACATTTCTGGACGATCCGTTGCGGATCCTCCGAAGCCTGCGCTTCGCAACGCGGTTCGGGTTTGAAATCGTCCCTGAACTGGCCGAAGCAGTGAAAGATCCTGTTATCCAAGTACACGATCCCCTTTCCCGGAGCTCATTTACTGATTACTCCCCAGGATGCACTGGTCAACAAGGTCAAGCGAGAACGCGTGGGCGAGGAGATTTCCAAGATGATGAAAGGTAGATCCAGAGACAAAATCGCGGTCGACTAGCCATTCATAATATAGCAGGAGCCGATCCAACCCGCAGCATCCAGATGATCGACGATTTATCCCTCTACGACGCGATATTCAACGTGGTCCCTCTCGAGGTTAAGGGCTCGCTATCTGGTCCCATCGCTCCTTCCACCTCCTCGGTAAAAGCAGCATGCGTACTGCGGAGCATTTTAAGCCCATCCGGCTCCGCACTGGAGAACCTCACGCCTGTCCATCCCGCGCTTGTCTCATCGGCCAAGGACGACCCCGGGGCGACGGCACGCCTCTACCCTCGCCGCAGCGCTCCTCCCGCACTTCGGTATAACCTACCGGGACAAGAAACGGACGTACGCGGCGGTCGAATGTGCCGTGCGCGAGTCGCTCAAGCTCGGGACGCAGAACCACTACCTCGACGGCATCCCTCTGCTCTTCGAAGCTGCAGAATTGTTTGAGAAAAACCCGGACTTGAGTCGCTCGGACCGGAAAGAGATCGGTTTGTTTCATCGATATCTTCTACCCGACGGCGCCCGCTCATCCTTATGCAGGACTGTTCTTGCGGGGAAAGGCCCTGCACCATCCAAGCTCCGATGCGCGGTGGCAATTGTCTGCGCTCTTCTCCCTTGTCCGAGAATTGAGCCCCCACTACGATCTCACCACCGATCAGCTTGACGGCAAGTCCGATATTTAAACCGCCCCGTATTCATGACAATAACCTCTATTTTCAGTATCTGAAGCCGCTAAGCTCATCGACCGCTACAACTCTTTCGTTGCCCGCGTTGAAGAACTCGAGCTGACGAATATTGGAGCAGAAAAACCGCTGTTGAATGCAAGTTCTCCCCTTCTTCATTTTTTTAGCTGCAATTTGTAATTGTACGTCCAGGGCAATACCGTTTGTCAAGTACTGGGAGCCTCCAGGCCCGGCGCTTGGACCGGCGCGGTTCTCGCCCGGGTCATGGAGTGGCAATTACAAAACCCGAAGGGAACAGCGGACGACTGCACCGCGTGGCTGAAGGAGGAGCAGAGCGCCGGAAGAATCGACATTGATTCGGAGCCCGCTAGCAAGCGCGCGAGGACGCAGCGGTGAGGGAAAGTAGAAAGAAATCTAACATGTACCATACTATCTTGCAATACACACCAGCGCTTGGCTCAAAAAATACAGACACGGCTAATAAATACAAGTTGAATCGAGCAAGTACTACATTTTAGAAACGGGTATCGAGCGAGATGCATCAATGGAAACGGTCCATATGCACAAACTGTGCCATCATTTCCAGCTCGAATGGATTCGAGAACTGCACCTCTTCGTAATTGATAGGCATGAGCCCATACGTCTTATAGTCGTCCCAAGACGACTGGGGCAGAGGTGCGTCGGCGGTCGGCTCAAAGTAAGTTCCATCGTTGTTGTACCACATGCAGAGGTTGCGCGTCTGGCTCGGGACGTCGGCCTTGAAGAACTGGGAGCCGACGTCGTAGAGCGAAGAAGAGCGGTGGTAACGCTCGATCTGCTCGTCTTTCTTCTATGAATTGAGTTTAGTAAGCAAGTAGCGGCACGCCAAAATGAGAGCGTACCTCTGAACAGTGACTTGCAGCGTATAGATCAAGAGGTGGAATCGCCGAAGTAGGAACAAAGTCGTCGTCCTCGACGACCTGCGGAAAGGTGATGGCAGGTGTATGGAGGACGAGGTCGGGAGACTCGTAAGACGAAGAGGATTTGGGAGAAAGTTTGGGCGTCTGCGAGCGGGGAGGTTCGGGGCTCGGCGCCGACGATCTTGCAGCCGGTGCGAGGGACGACTCGTTGAGAGGGCCGCTGATGAGGGAAAGGGCGGGAGAGCCCGCATCTACTACCAGCCGAGGTGGGCGAGGCTGGCTTCTACGGCGCTTGGACTGAGGGTCGCGCTCCTCGTAGTCACAGTCGTCGTCCGACGCCTTCCTCTTCTTTCCAGAGCCCCCCTTCACCCCAGGACGCGGCACAGAGGGCGAGTAGCTGTAGTTTGGATACATCTGTGCGTGAAGTTCCTTCTTCACCTTCGCGATATACTCGTATTTCTTTCTGCCGGCAGCGGGAAGGGCACGCCAGGCGTGGCCAGCGTCAATACTAACAACCCGATGGTTGCGAACGATTTCCCCGTCCGGCAGCCGCTTGTTCCGCTCGCAGTACTCCGAGCGAAAGCAGATGAAGGGGTTCGGAGGACGAGGGATGTGGTGATCAGGGCGTTTGCGACCGTGAGACGGCCGGATAGCCTGGTGTGGGGCAACATGAGCAGAGGTGTCGGTCTCCGAGTCAGAGTCGGGGTATAAGAGTTCTCCCAACGATTCATCATCTTCTGTTAGGTGATAAGTAAACGGTAAATATATGACGAACGTGAAAGACTGACCGACCACTGATTCTGCGATGGACGATTTGCGTGACCGATACGAAGGAGTAGAGCGTTCAACGGGCATCTTCAAGAAAAAAGGACTGTGCGCAAGTGGAGGAGTAACCGGGCGAGGTCGAAGAGCGAGAATGTCTGAACATCTCTCTCACTCAACGCGCGCCTTTTCACCATTTGATCCAAGAAGCGCAACCTACCTAAATGAGCGCCGTAGGATATTTACCCCTCGCTAATAGCACAGTGTGTTTGACGCATGGTCCACCCTTTCGACATATCACAACGTTATCAAGCGTCCAGCTCCGCGGAGGCCCAAAAGGATTCGCCGTCAGCCCAGTCAAGCCTCATGTTGATAAAATTCGACCGTTTTGAGACCAGTTTCCAGCCTCATGTTGATCCCGAGTCTTTGCCATCTTCCGGTACCACGGCGACCTGCTCAATCAGGATTGTTTGGAAGACAAAGGCCCCGTCGCTAATGTTGGAACAATCGGGCATGCCGTCAAGCAGCAAAGGCGCCAGCTATTTGGTCGAAGTTGGTCAAAGCGGGGCGGAATCAAAAACGACAAAGCGGAGAGATCAGTGATCAGTGATGCGCGGAAGCAAATCATGCACAGTCTAATCTTATCTGGAAATTTTAAAATAGCCACCGCGACGCGAACACTCGAACAACTTGAATTTCGAGCAAGTGGACTGCAAGGCCAAAGATCGTGAGTCGCATTATACACAAGAATACATGGATAGTGGGAAGTAAGTTTAGGTCGCTGGAAGTATATACTGTCGCGTAGCGGTAAATTAGAAGCAGTCGGCAATGGTAGCTTCTAGCAGTCGACATTAAAGTGTTTCCCGTCCGGGACCAATCCAAATTTGTACAAATTCCGAAGGCAAGTAATCGATTCGTTGGCAGCGTACAGTGGCGTAGTGAGTGAGGTGGTGGATGTCCAAGAAATTATCGAACTTGTCGCATTGCATTGCGTTCAGTTTGTTTTGTCCCTGCTTTAGACCAGGTAAGATTCAGTTTATCATCGAGACTGTTTAAAACTACCAGGGTTTTGCCTACGATTCCATTAAGTTCAATGGCTGCGCATATCTATCTGTGCGCCTCGAGATTGTCGATGATGGCCGCCAAGAAGCGCTGGGAAATTTCGGGATAAATGGGTGGATAATGGAAGCAGAGGGTGAAGCATACGCGAATTGCGAGGACGATTTTGTTGTGAGGAACCTCTGGGGTTTGAGTCTGAGGCTGAAATATCTGCGTTGATGAGTGAATCTGGATCGTCTCCACAAAACAAGTCGCGTACTGGGATGGGAGTGGCAGCTACCGCGAGAACTGGGGGTTGGTATGTAACCGGCGTCCAGGGGTAGACGAGATGTACCGAAGCTCGGGGTGAATACAAGGGCTGCTGTGCCTGCGAAAGGACAAGGGAAAAGGAAGGGAATGGGGGATCCTGAGGAGACATGTTAAAAGGACGGTTGGTAGTGGGTTGGTTTGAAGCAAAAGATGAAGAGCATAAGCTTAAAAAGGATGCCAACCCAATTTTTATATGCAGAGAGAACCGATGCCGTGAGAGTCCCATTTGGGCAACATACAGTACTTGCTCTCGTCCGTTTTCACAATTCATTCGACCCATTCATTCGACTCCATTAAACGGCGTGAAACCACATTTCTTGAGACCTTGAGGCTGGCAGAATGGTTTGGATCTGGGCAACATGCTGTGGCGTAAAGAGTAACCCGAGAGCTCATCGCCTTCTCGACTGCAGTGAGTTCTCGATCTTCAGAACGTTGTTGATAACAGATCTCTCAAATATCATCAGACCAACAAGACAAGCCACCACGGCCGCAGAATAGCTCGCACGATACTCGGTATTTGAAGGCAATCTAGTCATTTGCTAACCATAGAACACAAGCGCTGGCACCTACAAAACGCAGTCCAAAGTTCCAGTCGTAATCGGTTTCCCTCTCCTCGCTGTTTCTCTTGCGTGGCGTTCTGGAGCCTTGCTTGCGTTTGTCTTATCGACTTTGTCCAAATATGCTTGCGGATCTGCCCCACTGTCCAAGAATCCAGAACAAAAACGTCGTAGGCTCCCACGGACTCATTGGCTAGCACCGCGCGGTATGTACTCCTACGGACGGCTTCATCATGAACGCACCTTGAACACACCCATGTCTACCCTCTTCGTGGGCTTGACACGTGACCGCCAGCGACGCTGACTCGCAATGTGATGCCCCCGAACCTGTCGTCCACCAGCATGCAGGGAATAAACTTGATACCGGACGGTTTGTACTGATGAGCGGGTTTTCTGACACAACAAAGAGCGACCGAAGAAGCAACATTCAAGCCAGAGCGACACAGACACAGAATTCGCCCAGAAGAAATTTGCCCGAGAACTTGCAGACGACGCCGCCCAGCCCGTAACGCTTAGACTCTTGTCCTTCAAGAAGTGCAACATGAAAGCCTCAGACGCAGGCAAGAAAGTTAAATTCGAAGTGTGAAATCGCCATGCTCGTACCTGAGGACGGCACCAGAACTCCAAGTCTTTGAAGCTCGGATATCGATATCCTTCATCTCAAGGCCTTCTGCTCAACAGCAACGCTTCATCTTTACGACCCGTCGACCTTCAGAAAAATGCGACTCGTTTGACGCGGGGTAAGGAGGGTGGCCCGGCAATACGAGTTCTACCGGCCAGGGCCAGCAGTGTCAGGAAGCGGAAGAGAGCAGACGTCGTGGACATGGCGAATGGCTCTGCTTCGTCGTTCCATGCGAAAGTATCGAATTTTTCGGGCGGTGGAACTTTTGTTTCTTCGAGAAATCAACCGGTAGAAAGTCTGGTCGACGAGGCGACGAGGGCATCCAATTCGACGAGAGAACTGGAGTAGGTCCAGTGCCAGAAGCCTTGGAAGACCAGGGATCCAGTGTGGAATGGCACGAAGGTCAAGGTAAGGAGCAGGAATTGGAAATATTTGGCGATCGGCGCTGGTCTCAAACGTGATCTGCAGTCTTCTGTTTTTGCTTCCATCCAGCCTCAGCCTCAGCCCGTTCCAGCGTCCCAATGACCACCAAGATTGCTTCAGCTAGAAGTCCACTTCGTAGTCGAATCGATTGTTTTTGGGCCCATTCCTTCGCACCCCGGTCTCCTCAAGTCTAGATTCAAGCTGCACACCTATTTTATTCGTCCTTTGCCACCGTCTCTCCGCACGATTATTCCCGACTCGAAAAAAATACCCCTCGAGCCTATCGCGCGAGCCTACTTTCTTCCTTCTGTCCACAGAGGTCATAACTAGACAGCGACAGAATCTGGTATAAAGAGTTCCGACACCAGCAATTGCCAAAGACGACCACGCTGACCGGTCTGCAATTCGACAGCCAGAAAAAATCAGCTGTGGTCGCAGATGAGCAAGGTGCGTTTTCATTCTCAATCTTCCTGCAAAATCAACTGATTTTGCGCACAGAATCATGGTGCGTTAATGGGCGAGGTCGGACTCACAATCAGCTTCCTCTTGGGATCCTGCCTAGAGCGCCATGCAGTGACCTTAACGCCTGACTTATTCGGCGCGTAGAGGCACGACGCCGGCCCTTGCGGGGTCCTCTTCGTCCTTTCTAGAACCATGCTGAGCGGCCCGACCATATTTCGGTTCTATCAATCCGGAACGCTCCTTGTGCCTTTTGACCTGCACCGCACTCCGCGTACCTTTGTGGCGTACTTTACAGTTCGCTATGCATCATTGAATCAAAATACGGTTAGCGATCATGCACTTCTATCCGACAACGCACAAGCCACCCAACGGTTCGCTCAACTTTGTTCGGTGTTGAGTGAGAACATCCTCTGTCGAGTGAGCAGCACGGAATCTATGAAATACACTCTAATAATGGTACATACAAGCAAGATAATTCTATTCGAACCAAGTAAGATAATTCTAGTCCAGTCGCAGCAAGCACAATACCCATCCAAGCAGCATGACCGTTTCTGAATCTACAGGGTAGAGGTTCTGGATATATTTGAAGATAGTAGATTGTAGGTTGCGGTTCGCTGCAAGCCAACAAGTGAGAACTTGGACCGTTCGAATGGGCGAGAAACTCACCAGGAGCAGGGGAATATAAGCACAATGGCGAGAAAGATACACAGGGACTGAAGGCGAAGGTCAAAATGCGTCGAATCGAAGCGAAAGCGCAACTTACCTATCCCCTCCGAGTCTATAATCGATAAATCAAGCAAAATCTATCTAGTATACGATCCTCTAAAGTCAAGCACATGGGGATGGCACGAAGCTGGAGGGGGGTCATCAAAAAACGCTGAAACGCAAACGCAAAGGGAAACTCACCAGGTTTGGCCTATTTGGTCTTTATTCTGGCGAAATCATTCGAGGACGGGCGGTTGCTCCAGACGGGGGTGCGACGATGGGGATGGGAGCGGGGAGTGTGTTGGAGCGACCAGGCGCCCAGTTTTTTGACGTTACCCGCGTGCGAAACGGAACCGGACCAGGCGCGCGAGGCGGCACCGGTACAAAGATGACCTTGGAGCGGCCAGGCGCCCAGTGCAATGGCGGTGCGCCGCGGAGTATTATTTCGGGCCCGACCGCAGGAGTGGAAAAGGAGGTAGTCGCCCCCGGTGTAATTCCTGGTATGGATTCCGTGGAGGTGGCGTTGAGCGATCTGGAAACCGGAGGGGCCAAAGCAACAGAGGGGACGAATGCCGGAACGGACACGTTGAGGCCTGGCGCGGGAGCATAGGTCCGAGCAGGGGCAAGAGGCAAGGAAGGTACGAAGGGGGCCACCAACGCGTTGAGGCCGGGCGTGGGTGCGGATGCGGGAGGAGGTGCAGAAGCAGGGACAGGCGCAGGAGGGTTCATTGATGCCGGAGAAGGCACGAAGGGGGGTACCGACGCGTTGAGGCCGGGCGCGGGCGTGGGTGCGAGCGCGGGTGCGGGTGCGGAAGCAAGAGCAGGAGCAGCAACAGGCGCAGGAGTGTTCGAGGGCCGGCGAGAAGGAAAGAACGGGGCAACAGAAGCATCCAGGGCTCTCGGATGTGCAGGGTCGGAGGCCTCAATATCGGTTTGCTCGAACTGGTCGTCCCTGAAGTCGTCGACTAATGAAGGGAAGAACGGTCAGGCGGCGATGGGTAAGAAACGGAGGCCTGGAACTCACCAGTGCCTGAAGCAAGAATCACCGACTCAACTATTGCGAGACACGAGGACGCGGGACTTGATTCGACCAGCGAATCATCGACGTCCGCGGTCACGACAAATTCCGGGGCCGTCTCCTCGATTTCGATGTCCGTAGATATAGATTCGAGAGACGGGAAGGGAGGGACCGCGCGAAGCCATATTGGGTACGATGCAGAACTCTCGAGTGTTGAGTGGACGCTCGGAGTATATGAAACAGTCAGAGCTGACTGCAAGGCTGAGATGAAGGTCGCTTCTGCTTCTTGATCCGCCTCTTCAATGATTTCGCTGTCGTCATCCTGGTCCCCCTCGGGTTCGATGACAGCGTCGACCTCTGTGTCAGCAATCGACGCGAACGACGGCAACGCGCCAAGCTGGGCGGGGGATGAAAGACAGGTGGGGAGCATAAAATGGAGACTAGTGGGCGAGGCGAGGATTGGCACCGACTGGGTGGTGGGAAGACCCAAGTTCGATTTGCTATACGTGAGAAGACGTTGGTTTTCGTCGACAAGAGTAATGTCTGCCTCGTCGTTTTCCTCGCTGTCGCTGTCGGCCGCGTCGACGTCGTCGGTCTCGCTGTCCTGATCTGCCTGGGCCTCTGCGTTACTAGGCTGCGACGAAGCAAAGACCGGTGTGGTGTGGACAATTGGGATGACGTTGTAGGCAGACAGCAGGACATCACTCGAATATCCGGGGGCGGAAACGATGCGCCACATAGCACAGACGTCTTGCACCTGTTCGCAGACCCATAGGAGGAGAGGCATAGAATCTGCGACACCGTCGAAGAAGACGAATACCGAGCAGCAGAAAGCGAGGAGCGGAAAGTAGAGGAGCCCCGCGACTGGCGCCTCGCCGACGAACTCGCCAGGGATAGAATGGACTGCGGCCGGGCTTGATGTACTTTCCGAGTCGTCAACGGCAGTGAGTAAAGCGGAAACCATGGGACAGGACATCGCCACGAATTGGACTCGAGCAGCCCACTGAAGCGCCAGAGCAACGAAGAGGTCAGTTGAACGTGGGCAAGGGCCTTCGTGGACGACGAGGGAGGTGATGGACTCGAAACCGTCCTGCAAAACACCTGGCGCTTGCGCCCGCTTGACGATGGTGAACACTCTGCGGAGAGGGAGGAGGTAGACGGCGTCCAAGGACACTGCAAACAACCGAACTCGAGTGGCCCATTGGAGTGCCAGAGAGACGATGAGGTCGGTTGAACGTGGGCGAGAGCCTTCGTGGACGACGAGGGAGGTGCTGGGCTCGAAACTCTCCGGCGAAACACCTGGGACTTGCGCCGGCTTGACGATGGTGAACGCCCTGGGGAGGAGAGGGAAGAGGTAGACCGCGTCCAACACGAGAAGATTGAAGACGATGATCACAAGGACGAAGTTGGGGAGGGAGGCGACAGACGCGACGACACCGTGGAAGCCGAGCTTGACGAGGCTGTCGACGGTGACGAGCACCATGAGGCCGAGCATGAAATCACGGATGAGGTCGACGCGAGAATACATGAATGCGGAATTTCTGCGGTTGTGGGTGAAGACAAGAGCAGAACGAAGTAGTCACGGTCGTCACTCGGCTTATGTAGAGGGAGGGGCACAGCCACCTAGACGCGATCGAGAAGAAGTCACGTTGACCGCGTTGTGGACGCGTCGCGTCCATCAACATCGCCCGCTTGGACCGGCGCATCTCCGTTTGGGCCCGTTCGGTGTTCTGGATCAGAGATAAGTATTCAGTCAACGGCGCAGTTTTAATATGTTATCTGCCAGTGTCAACGACTCTTTAGAGGCTCGTGGGGCAGCACAGAATTTTTTTCACGTTCACATCGGCACGCACAACTTCAATTCTTCCTGAGACCAGAACAATCCGTGCACCGACGCCGCTTCAATATGCATTGAGATAACCGGCCCTTTAATCCGCCGTGCTCTTCTTCGCAATCCGGGTTTGTACTTACAGTGGGTTAATGGGTTTCCTCTCAATCCCGCTCAGATCCAAGGCCTGGAACTTGGATCAGGAAATGTTAGGGCGGCACTGTAGCGGCTCCTCATTTGAAACACCTCGAGATTGTTTATTGGGTCGACAAATTCGAAGTTGGCGCCCCAGTTGCGATATTCTTATTTGGAGCTCCGAGGTTGACGTTTCTCAAAATCAATGGCTCTAAACCCCAATCACCAGCGCCTCTAGGGACGGCCTCGCTTACGCACCTATACTTACGGAACGGTGGCTCAGATATTGACAACTTGGCCGCATTCACGGTTCGATGCTCCTCCTTGGTACATTTGTGCCTCGACGTACTAACTCATGTCCCCCCAAGTAAGCATTAGACTACTAGTACATTGAACGAACTCAGAAAAGCTCCGGTTTGTATACATGAATGCCCAAAGTTACGGTACACGGACTCCTCGTTACCTTCTTTGTACTCAATGTCTCTCTTATTCATTTCGTTTTACTATCGCAGATCAGGACCCCCAAGTCTTTCGACGAACGCATGAAGTTTTCGGCACATCTCTCACGTAAACCGTTGACGACCTGCACGGCTTCAACTGGATCTCTATGCGATTCAACGACCCAAGAAAATCTAAGTACACGAAGTATCAGATGCCTTTGAGATGCCTTCAATTCTATCTCGATCAGTCCAGCAAGTATTTTGCCACATCACGAATATCTTCGATAACGGACGGGGGATTATCGAGTCCGGGAAAGTGTCCTCCAAAGTCATACACTACTCTCGTCAGTTCTGACAACGGAATTCGAGTTGCAAGCACACCTTTGTAGGATACTAAATTACCGACTTTCGCGACGTACTCTTCGGGCCAGAGAGCGACGTTGTACTCATACTGACTGAAAAGTAGTGGTGCGTCCGTGGGGGCCTTGGTGTACACGGTTTTGAAGAAGTTGTGGTTCTGCGCGTAAATCCAGACGGAGGATAAAAAGGTCTCTGTGAGGTAGTAGAGAGAGACAGAAGTAAGGATTGCCGTGTTGTTTAATACGGATGGGGGTGTTCCCGCGCGAGGGTCAGACCCTGTTGAGCGTACTTGAGTGAGCGAGTCTGGAAAAAGGGTAGTTAAAATACGCACAAAGCTTGAATTTTCCTCCGATCCACGCAAGTTGCCCAACAGGGCTGTCGTGCAAAGCCAACCCGATATCATTAGGCTACCAAAAAATAATTACGGGTGAGCTCGAAGATGGCACAGATCCTGGCATACCTTGGTAGTCTGCTCAATGTCATAACCGGTGCCTGTCGTGTTCCAACTAATACTCCGCTGTTCAGTCACTTTCTGGATGTCCGACAGAGTGATGTTGTTCTCAGCAATGTCTTGAGCCGCCGGAGGGAAGAATGGGAGGAAAATGAAGTGCGCTGCGCGCACAGTTGCGTTGAAAGAGCTATAAAGAGAGTATGCCACACTAGAACCCTGTATGAGGAAGAACATTGGTGCGTGGCGTCACGTCAAGGAAAAATGCACATACCCAATCGGTGCCATGCACCGCATAGGTCGAGTATCCGAGAACCTCCGTCATTAGTGTGTTGAATATTCTGGCAGTATCATCCACGGTCCAGTTTGCAGGGGGCGCAGAGGAAAAGACGAAGCCTGGGAGAGATGGAACGACGACGTTGAAAGATACCGTCTTCCCAGTGGCGCTTACTGAGGGCTGGGTTAATGGTTCGATTACCGGAAGAAATTCCTGGAAAGATCCTATGCAAATATTTTAATAGATTCAACCTGAACTAGGAGAATCGAAATCACCTGGCCATCCGTGAAGTAAGATTACAGGAATTGCATCCACAGCCTTGGATTTTTCGTGCACGAAATGCACGGTTTGTCCTTCAATGACGGCTGTGAAGTGTTCAAGTCTATGCACACCAGATGCATGAGCCGAGATGAAGTTGAACCAAAATCAAGGGCACTGACTGGTTCAGCTCGGCCTGCTGTACTTCCCAGTCGAACGTTGTCGCCCATTCGGTTCGCAGTTCACGCAGGGTTTCCAATTCGATCCCTTTGTCGGTGCCAGCGTCGGGATATATAGCCTTGTCCGGGAGGCGGGTGCTATTCACGAGGGATTTCAAGCGGGGAATCCCGCCGGTCAGGTCTATCTTGAAGGGCTTCAAATTGAAACTGTTGTTAGTGGCGCCGGCCGCGACCAAGACCGTGGCGAAAGCAGTGGCGATCGCCAGACGAGCTGTCGGGTTTAAAGATAGGCCCATGGTCGAAAATATTTGTTCCATTAATGCTGTCGTGTCCGCTTTTTAAAGGCCAGAAATACATTTTCTTTTCTGATTTGTCAAGTTGCGAAGATTTAAAGCGTGCTTACTTACAGTTGCGAAGATTTAAAGCCTGCTTACTTACAAGTCGGGAATGTGCGGGGCTGGGATAAGATCTGTAAGGAAATGGCGAAAGCGAGCGTACTGAATTAGAAATCCGAGAAAAACCATGCCATGCGAGTCCGTTCTAGACCGGTAACCGATCTGTTTATGGAGCAAGCTGTCGATAGACAGACTGGTCGTTCCGGTCCTGAATATAACAAAAAAGGTACGATTGGATAATGTTATAGCGTCTAACTGTAAGGTGACTGGGTGGTGGGCCGGCAACTTGAAGGCATAAATCATCAGGAAAACACAAAGTTGCCGCATAGCCACATAGAAGCCATAGTCGCCATAGCGGATCGGCCAACCCCATAGTGAACGCGTTCTGCGGGCCAGCTGCGGCCGTGACCTGCGTTGGGACATGTTAACACGACTGGCTCGGAGAGAGGGAAAGAGAAGCAATCAATTGAATCCGCTGATAGCGAAGTGCCCGAGTAGTGCCCGGGATTTCGATGAGTAAACGCCACTTGAAGGTCTATACGTGAGAAGACGTTGGTTTTCGTCGACAAGAGTAATGTCTGCCTCGTTGTTTTCCTCTCTGTTGCTGTCGGCCGCGTCGACGTCGCCGGTCTCGTCTGTCTGGGCTTCTGTGTTATTGGGTTGCGACGACACAGAGACTGGTGTGGTGTGAACAATTGGGATGTTGTTGTAGGCGGGCAGCAGCACACTCGAGTATTCGGGGCCGGAAACGATGCGCTACATGGCACAGATTCTTGCACCCGTTCGCAGACCCATACCAGGAGGGGTATGGAATCGGCGACAATGTCGAAGGAGACGAATACCGAGCAGCAGAAAGCGAGCAGCGGGAAGTAGAGGAGCCCCACGACTGGCGCCTTGCCAGGGATGAATTGGACTGCGGCCGAGCTTGATGTACTTTCCGAGTCAACGGCGGCGAGTAAAGCGGAAACCATGGGACAGGACATGGCCACGAATTGGACTAGAGCAGCCCACTGAAGCGCGAGTGCGACGGTGAGGTCGGTTGAACGTTGGCGAGGGCCTTCGTAGACGACGGGGAGGTGCTGGGCTCGAAACCGTCCTGCGAAACACCTGAGGCTTGCGCCCGCTTGACGATGGTGAACACCCTGCGGAGGAGAGAAAGGAGGTGGACGGCCAACACGAGGAAATTCAAGGCGATGATCAGGAGAACGAATGTAGGGAGGGAGGCGACAGACGCGACGATACCATGAAAGCCGAGCTTGACGAGGCTGTCCACAGTGACGAGCACCATGAGACCGAGCATGAAGTCACGGAGGAGGTCGAGGAGGTCGAGGCGAGAATACATTGTGTGTGCGGAATTTGTGGTTGTGGGTGAAGACAAGAGCAGAACGAATTTGTCACTGTCACTCGGCTTGTGTATTGAGGGCACACGCGTTCGAGGGGCAGTCACGTTGACCGCGTCGCTTCCATCAACATCGCCCGCTTGGACCCAACTTGAACTGGCGCATCTCCGTTTGGTGTTCTGGATCAGAGATAAGTATTCAGTCAACGGCACGGTTTTATGTTACGTTCAAGCTCTGCCAGTGTCAGCGACTCTTTAGAGGCTCGCGGATTTCCCTCGCGGGGCGCGCGGGGCAGCGCAGGTTTTTTTTACGTTCACATCGGCGCGCACAACTTCAATTCTTCCTGAGACCAGAACAATCCGTGCACCGAAGCCGCTTCAACATGCATTGAGATAACCGGCCCTTTAACCCCCCGTGCTCTTCTTCGCAATACGGGTTTGTACTTACACTGGGTTAACGGGTTTCCTCTCAATCTCGCTCAGATCCAAGGCCTGGGAACTTGGATCAGGAAATGTTAGGTCCCTTCTGCGATGTAGCGGCTCCTCATTTGGAACACCTCGAGATTGTTTATTGGGTCGACAAATCCGAAGTTGGCGCCCCAGTTGCGATATTCTTATTAGGAGCTCCGAGGTTGACTTTTCTCAAAATCAATGGCTCCAAACCCCAATTACCAGCGCCTTTATGGACGGCCTCGCTTACGCACTTGGCCGCATTCACGGTTCGATGCTCCTTCTTGGTACATTTGTGCCTTGACGTAACCCACGTCCCCCCAAGTAAGCATTGGACTACTAGTACATTGAATGAACTCAGCAAAACTCCGGTCTGTATACATGAATGCCCAAAGTTAAGCAAAGGCGGGGCCGACGACCCAGCTGATGTCGTCGATGAACGAGGTGGTCGCGTCGAACGTGTCCGCGCCGCCGTTGCTCGCGGCGTAGAGGATGGCGTTGAAGTGTCGGAAGTAGTGTGCCGGGAAAGACCACGAGCGGATCGAGTTGCCCTGCCCGTTGAGGCCCGCCTTCGGGCACCATGTCGCATCCTCTCTAAACAGCTGCGAGCCGTCGTTAGCGTTCACGAACAGCTGGAAGCCGGAGTGCCGGATGAAGCTGCCCGGCGTGTCGCGGGACTCGAACGACACACATGCGCTGTTCCCGAGACCCGCAACAACGTTCCAGCTCGCAGACAGCTTGAGTGCGTTGGTGTCGCTCGAGGTGACCACCTGGGTGTTGACCGTTGCGCCGGTGTGGGCAATGTAGCGAGTCGTGCAGCATGCCGTCGTTGCGCGGAACGACACCGCGGAGCCTACGCTGATGGCGGGCCTGCTCGTCAGGGAGGTGGCGGCGTATCTAGCCGCTACGACGTTGGCCTGGACTGAGTTCTCGGTTGCGTCGGACGGGTAGCCGGTGGTCATCACGCCCTCGTAGAATGTACCCTGCGCCCTGTTGCTGTTGTCCCCGCCTATCCCGAGGATGATGGCGCCTTCCTTGTGCATCGGGTTGTACCCACCGCTGGGGCGCGCGCCCACTGTAGAACGTCGAGAGCGAGCCGGACGCAGCGTTCCCGCCGCGGATCGCCCAAGTGCCCGGTTCGCCTTTCACGACGGCCGTGACGAAGCGTGAGGTGATCGTCGGGTTGGAGGGGTTGACGGCCGTGTTGGGTCCGGCGAACACCCCGTTCTCGAGGTCAGCCTGAACCCAGGGACCGCTGCCGGCGCCCCTGCTGCCCGCGAGGCCAAAGTAGATGGTCTCCATGTGCCCGTTTCCCGTGTCATCCGCTGAGGTCTCCGCATTACCATAGTCAAAACAACAGTTTCCGTTAAAATGCGTGCCGTCTAGGACCGCATAAATGCCCTCCGCAGCGTCGCCCTTGAAAACCAGTACATGGAGGTATGACATGAGAAAGAAAGCAGACCGACCACGGCGATGGCATTAGTGGCGTCATTTCGGTAGCCAGTGCCGGGCGGGATGAAGACACCGTACGCCTTTTGTCCGTTCAGCGTGACCGGTGCGCCATCCGCGGCGGCCAAATTGTCGAAGCCATTGGGATCGGTGCCGCTGGCGGCGCCGCCGGGGGGAGCCTGCGTGAGATGGTTGCCACGACCGGACTGGTCGAAGATGGTGGTGATTAGACAAGTTGTACTGGCGCAGAAGGAGTCTTGCGCGGCGGCGTTGGCGACACCGCCCGCAGACAGCGGGCCGATGTTGGTCGTCGCACCGTCGGAGCCGCGTTTAACTTGGTAGAGGGAGCCAGAGTATGCGCTGAATAGCGCCCGGGTGGTGCTGTGGGCGGCGACGCAGGGAGTGCCCCCGGAGGCGTAGATGTCACAGGGCCCCCGCCGCGACTAGCGTAGCAACCAGACACAACGCGAGGAGTGAGGAGAACTGGAACATTGCTGTGAGCGTTTCGTAAGTGGGGAGTGGGCATTTTAATACGTCGAGCAGCCTAACGTCACGCGGCCCCGGTCGTGCACCGTTGGAGGGCGACGAAGCACGAGACGTTTCTTCATTGTTACCAACGCGGGATTCCTTCCTTCCTTTCTTCCGACCGAGCTGTGGACTGAGACGAGGTCGATCACACGCGGATCGACGAAGATGGCATTGCCTAGGAAGCTGGAGGAAGGCTCATCATGCGCCTGAGCGCATGTGGAAAACCTGGGAACTTTTGTTGTATAATTCCATTGAATTTCGACCAGCACAAGAACGACTCACAGTTGGGCCACGGGAACAAGACTCAAGCTTGATGAACCGAGCAACACGGTCCACGGAGTGGTAGATACCAAAAGAGGATATGCTGAGGGCACAGCCACGAAGACGCATTAACCGCCCGCCCTTCCATCAACATCGCCCGCTTGGACCTGCGCATCCCCGTCCGGCGCCCGTTCGGTGTTCTGGATCAGAGATAGTCAGTGAACGGCACATTGTTGCAGGTTTAATATGTTACGTTCAATCCCTGTCAGCGACTCATGGGCACTCCTCTCCGTATTCAACGCTCGGTGAAGATGGGCCTTTGGGGGCAATTTCCTGGCTTGGGCAGGATCCCGTAAAACACAGTTTCGTGATATATATTGACCTGGGGACGCCAGAGTTACGAGGCGATCTCACTTGGGCTTTGTGCTTGTTCAATTCAAAACGCTCCAATGAACACTGAAGAAAACCTGAGTCAACGAACGGCAGATATATAGATACAATGTTAATCGATTACTAGACTTTTCTTCTTCGAATTCCTTCGATGTTGTTCTTCCAGTCGGTCCAATCCAATCTATGTACAGTTTGAACGAAAATCGGCACCGGAAGGGCGTTGGTTTAGTCGGGAAGAGGCGCCCGCGACGGCGGTTCCTCAATAGGTTGTTTAAGTTTAAACAACAGGAGCATTGACCGCTCTAGATAGAAGATTCTGCAAAAATGAATGAGTTACGGACGCAACAACAGTGGTTCAAGAATCCACCTGGCGGCAAATCAAGATGTGGTATCAGCGTCTATGTACACAATCAAGAAGTCGTTCAGGATGTGATCCAAGCCCTGAAGCCGATGATTATTTTCGCTAAAAACTGCTGCAAGAGACGGTCAGCGTCGGTAATTCGTCAAAGAACCAACATACGCGGAGCGTCCTGAAGATTCCCATACGAGAAGTCGCAGTTGGTGCGGCAGAAAGCTGAGGCGGCTGCATTTTCAAGTAAGAAAGAGTATCGAGGGAGAGATAAAGACAGAACACACTGCGACGGGGACGATATTGATAGGTGCTGGGACAACCGGATTTTGGTAGCTGATCGGTGTCCAGGGAAATACGAGATAGGACGGCTGAGTAGACTGGGAGAGCACCAATGAGATTGAAGGAAGGGGAGGGTCCTGGTGAGGCATCGGAGGATGGTCTGAATAGTGTGATTGGCAAAGAGTGGGTAGACGGTGGTGAAAGAGAAGAGGAATAGCTTAAACGGTGCAGACCCTTTTTTTTATGTGAAAAGACGCCCGGGTGCCGTGACCGACCATTTAGGGAACAACATCTGGAAACCTCTTCGTTATCCGCCATGGCCAAAATCCAATGATACTCATCGGCAACAAAGAACTCCGTTCGAGAGACATCACCGGTCAGAATACATAGGCAACAGGCTTGAGGAGGACATGGCGGGGTTGTGGCCTTCACACTAAGTCTCTGCGTAACTTCGAAGAAAACTGTGCACAGTAATCGCTGGCGATGACAGTTTATCCCTCAGTACTGGCCAGACAATGGAAGAGCGCCGTGAGTTCTACCTGCCAGATAGCCCAGTTTGACTCGCAATGGACTACTGGCCTTGGACGACGCTCTCCAAGATTTCGTCATATTTGCTCCCGTCTTTCAGCGTCCTATGCGTCCTCGTCTTGAGCGCCGTCACTGCTCCACCGAACTCGACGAAAACCTGGACTGGATCTCTCCTTCCATGCCCGCACGCATCCTCAGTGTGTAGCCTCCACTTTGGCCATCGGCCGTGACAGTGACACGTAACGGCCTCACGGTCTGCGCGTCGATGTCGACGTCGACGCACAGACCGACGGCTGTTCCAATGAAGGTAGCGTGTGGCCAGTTTGAATGATTAGACCCGCCAGTTGCAAGATCCAGAAGACATGACAGCACTGCGCAGACAAGATTCAAGCCCAACCAACCGACTGAGAGACCGTGTGCCGACATTCCAAGAATCGAGTGCTGAAGAAGACAGCTCCAGGAAGAGGAGGGATACACTCCAAGCGACTTTGAAGCAAAATACGTGAAATTCGCCCCGTATGAATGCGCACCTGAGACGAAGACAACAAGCAACATCCAAATCCCAAATGTCCCGACAGAATCCCAGTCGACACCTGCTGGGAGCCTGACTCCGAAGAATCGTCTTAGAGGATCCTTGTTTCGCATACATTGAGCTTCGCATGGTAGGAGAAAGACACATAATGTGTTGTCATAAAAAAAAGCTCCATGCCTGTGTTGAATGAACCGGTCTTTGAAGTCGCCGCAAGAAGGATCATCCGCGAGGAACATCCTCCGTCTGAACCTCCGAACACGAAGGTAGTGTCGCCGTCGTTGTTGCTTGCAGCTGGACCTGGTTAGACCTGGTTGCCTTGAGCGGCTTGGGCGGGTCCGTTTTGTTGCGAGCGGGGGGGCAGGGGGTTTCTGAGGACGGGGCAGCAGCGACGCGGCGCAGCGCAACCTGATGATTTCAGGAGAGAGCTGGTCAAGAGCAGAGAGGGAATGTTTTGCCGATCCTTCGACCGACAAATTTCGCACACGGTCTCAACCAAGCTACTTACTTTCGCCCAAACCACGACCACTTTCCTGGTTCAGTACTCGCCGCATACCCTCGTTTTATCAAAATTTTCTCGGCCTGGCTTCCTCGTTTTGGGATTTACCTCGGAATTATTGGTCTTCAGACTTACTGTGCGCGTTCTCGATGCAGATTTTACACCCCAAGCAAGCCACTTACTTGAAGCCTAAATGGATGCTCTCAAGTAATTCGACTGTTTTCCCTGGCTTCCGCGCCCGCACCAAAAAGGAACTATTCCACCTTCGTGCCCTCCGATGACCCCGTATCGTAGCAACCTCTGGCAAAAATATACCAGTACTGGGTTCAAGCCAATAACTCAAAATGAGGAGGCGAATGGCAAGATTTGTGCAGGAGACCAAGCTGGACCCCATTCGATCCCGTCAAGGACCGCCGCGACGCTCAGGCTAGTTCGTTCACTGCGCTTACACTCCACCCTGCGATGAACGAATATCGTGGCGATGAAGTCACTCCTGCTGAACATCCAACTCAAGGCTTTAAATTCACTTGCAGCAGCAGCCAGCTTCATTGCTTTCAGCGGTTGATCAGCTTCAACGCCGCGCTGAATAATGCAACGAAAGGCACGCCATCTCCACGGACTGGGCGCGCGCGTTCCGAAAAAACCACACAACTTACCCATGGCGTATGGACACCGCAGAAATGTATTGTATTGGTCGGATGGCAGCTCGTTGAGGGACCTTCCGACGTGCCAGAACCTGGAAAGTGTGCAAACCGACGAAAGGTGCACGGCGTTGGAGATCCTTGCGTACAACTGCGATAGTAGATAGACTTTCAAAACCTTTTATTCGATGAAAAGAAAAGTAGGAAAATACAGTATACACAGGGGCCTTGCCTTGGCCTGAGCCTTCAGCAAGTAGTCGGAATCGTTCCGACTGCAAAGGCCGTGCGCAGGTAGAGGCATTGGTTGGGGAGCTTCGGCGAGGAGGGAGGTCTTGAACGGCCACTGAGCTCTGCCACTCGGAGTGAATCTGAGTCCCGTCTCCAGCACGACGTCCTTCGACCATGACTGTGTTTGAATAGCCGTGGAGCCTAAAGTCATAGAAATTTCGAGACCACCAAAGAAATCGAGAGGGGATGTGGGGAAAGAGAAAGAGAATACGGACGGCGCTGGACGACGACCGATCCACCATACAGCCCTCTTTATTAACTCCAACCACTTTTTCCGGTCGACCCTCGAAATGTCCATGAGTTGCAGCATAAAAATTGTGGAAGACAGTGAGGGGGAAAGGCTTGAGGAAAGGAACAACGACGAAGCCGAAAGGGGAGGTGAAACAGAGCCGATCGCAAACAGAGTTTTTGCCTTTGTGATATCCTTCCACATCCTTCATCTTGGCCTCTCCGCAGTAAACGCAGCTCTGGCTCCTACTTGCTCCAGTCTGATCCACGCCTGGGGAAACTCTGTATACCAGCTTGGCTTGGGGAACGATCCAGACGCGAAAGAATGCACGGTTGATCGCTCGACATTGGCACCCAGCACCAACCAGCACCGGCGGCGTGGTGGTGCAGTGGCACTATGCACGTCGTCCCAGGTCTCGGATCTGCACGGTTGGGAGGTATTTTTGGAGACCGTCGAGCATACGCGGGCATGCGACATTCGATGTTCCCGTCATGGTTTCGTCGCGAAACCACGACACCCAGAAACTCTGTGCGGGGCTCGCCCAGCGGACAATCCAGTTTTGGGAAGCTCTTACGATGTCTTCAAGACCATGGAATTTCGAGGGGCTGACGATTGGGGCTTAGCTGTTATGCGCTTCGCTTCAAACTGTCAGGAACTTCGACAAAAGGCGGGCCATTCAGGGTGTTTCACACTTCCAGCGGACTCCAGGCAGATACATAGCATTTTTTCTGTTCTTCAGGATTCTTCTGTGGTCTTCTGCCTTCGGTAGCGCAACACTTTGGGCGAAACTTGACATGGCGAAATCGGACGGGTGGGACTCATTCTTCTTGGTCGCCTGGAGTCTTCGAGTCTTCGTTTGGGTCGGTATTGGGCGAGCCGGGGCTCTGTTCTTTCTGAGACACGGCTTACCGCAACTGAAATTCCATTCATCTCTGGACCGACATGTAGCGAACGATCTTGGAATAGGTGTGACATGTGACTGTTACATCCAGTAGGCGGCTTCAAGCGGCGTCCAGTTCCGGTACAGCGCCCAGCAATGAGAGGGAGTGGAGACCAGAATAAAATACGTGGCATCAAGGAAGACGGCGAGGAGCAAGCCAACCAGAAGATCAAGCAACACGAGAGAAGCTGGTAAATTGATCTTCAAGTGAGAGCACCTTGCACAACTTGAAGAAAGGCGACCGAAGCCAGTCAAGACCGTCAAGCTACCCAATTGAGGAGAGACCAATGGCGAATAGCAAACGAGAGAGAGGTATCATCCATTCTGGCAAGCGTACCGGCAACAGCCCGCATCCAGTCGAAAGCTAATCCATCAGCGAGTTCCTTGTGCGTAACCTTCGTATTTAGGCGGGAACCCACCGTTTGAGGGAGTGGACACCTGCTCTCAGCAGCACTGGTGTGCTTTAATCGGACCTATCAATCCCAGTCTTATCTGAATTAACCGCGAAGTCGGAACATACTGGAGGACGAATCGACCACGACTCGGAGATGGGTGCGCCCTCTTCTCCGCCGTCCACCACATTTTTCTTTTAACCTTGTGGCGTCGCTTTAAACCGCAATATGGAAGGCGGGAGATGTGGGTGACGAGAGCATAGGAAGATCAAAATGATTGTTCCCAATCTGGGCCTACCACTTGACTCTTTCTACCACTCTCAATTTGAATGCAACTTTTCGCGCCAACCTCTCAATAGTCTCCCAACAGTCCTCAGACCTCAAAATCCCCCTCGCGGCGCGCTTGGACCAACAGAAGTCGCGCAATCGCATTGCGGAGTATCTCGCTGAAGGCTGCGCAACCAGGGTCACCCAATCGATCTCTTCCATCTTTGGACACGAGATTGCTCAAACACGCCGATCTTTTCCCAGATGCTGAATGCCACCATCGGTGCCCGTCTCGCATAAAAGGCCTCTGCCAATCTAGCTTCACCGCAGCGCTCTTCTTTCTGCCCACCACCACCTCAGCCATCTTTCCTGTCCAATGTCTCTCATTATTACGATCCACCAAGCAGCCGGAGGGTCCGTCTCTGTACACTCGACCACGGTTGTTCTCGAGAGCCACCCAGCTACGCCGGCTCCACCCGTCGCCGTGCGTTCTTTCGATTTGCATGATTTCCTTGTCGTCCTCTCTGATATCTGGTGCAGATGTCCACCGCCACTGCCCCCGCCGCCACTGCACCCCAAGTAGCCCCCGACGTCGCCGGCATCCAGCGCGTCACTGGATTCATTCGAGTACGCTCTCAGCCTCTCCGTCTTTTCTCTCTCCCTCCGGTTCTTACTGGCACTTCCCAGCGCGCTGCCGACGCTCTTCGTGCGCGGGTCCACCGCGCTACGGCGGCGTAAACGAACCGTCGAGCACTCGTCCCATGTCCTGTGTACATACTGAATAACGACATGGTGAGTACCCGTGCGTCTGCTACCATGCCTGCGCTGACGCTATTCCAGGAAGATTTCTTGGTTCCCGGCACCAGCCGTTGTACATATCCAGTGCCACACAACACGCCTCAACCTCGACCTCGACCTCGCACCAAAATTCACAGCGACACCCGCCGAGGTCGAATGTAGATACACGCTCGCTGTTCTTCTGCTGAGGATCCGTTCGACAAGCGACCGATTCTTCGCGGGTCGTCGGTGGTTCTGTCTTACCTCACAAGGATACCATCGCCGATGCTACACCACACTTCCTTAAAGCATACTCAAGTTTCTGCTTCGTCGCCGTTGAATAGACCACTTGTTTTGTATATGTTTGATGAAAAGTGTTTCTTTCATGCAAGGGACCGAAGACGAAACGCATCAAAAACGCGGTAGCAACCCATCGAGGCGCAAAGTCCCTGAAAGTCCCCGCCGCCGCCGTTCTCGACGACGACGAGGGCGGCGGGTGAGATTCTTGCTCGCAAACATACCCACCAACACTGCCGACATTGTGTGCCCGAAAGCGCGGGGCAAATTGAGCAGGAAGGAATTGGGTGCCCGACGTCGTGTCCGCCGCCGACGACGACAGCGACCACGGTCCGAACTTTTTGGAGCCCGAGTCCGCCCTCGGCAGCACCGCGGCCACGCCCCTGGATACTGACCTCGGGGATCCATCCCGGGTTTTTCGAGCGGCGGGGAAAATCCCTGAAAGTCCTGAAAGTCCCTGAAAATCCCCGTCGCGCCGTTCTCGACAAAGAGGAGGGCGGCGGGCGAGATTCCTGCTCGAAGACATACCCAATAACACTTCCGACATCGGGTGCCCGAAAGCGCGGCGCGAATCGAGGCAGGAGAGAATTGGGTGCCCGTCTGAGTACCGAAAACCCTAATTTGGCAATAAACGCTTTCGTCCCAAACGGGTATTCCGCGTATGCTCAAACATTCACATCTCACATAACCACGGCTCATGCGGCTCAAACCATGTACTCGACTCCACAAAACTCAAGGAACCAACGGGGAATGATTCGGAATGGACCGGGGATGTGTTTGATTATTTACAACATCTGGACACTAGATAGTACTGTGGGTATTATCCCTATACATAAGCTATTGATATATATGTATGTCGTCGTCGCATTTCCGACAAGCAGGCTATAAGATGGTTGGCTTAGCGCCAGTGAAGGGGCTGGTGAGGCTATCCGCAGCATCGCCTGCGTTTTTGCCGAGCGGGTTCTGCAGTGCGCCCCCGGTGAGGTTGGCGACGCCCTGGCGCACCTCTTTGACGTCTTCCTGGTCGCTCGCGGGTATTTTGTTGATCTGGCCTGTGCGATGGTCAGTAACACGAAAATATCTCGGACGGTGGGTACGTACCTTTGACGACGTACGAGGCCTTGTTCTCCTCCCATGGTTTTCAGAGCCCGCTCCTCCATTTCCCGCTTGAGTGCGGGGGGGATGCCGAAGAAGTAGACGTATGCGGCCAGTAGGGCGACAGCGATAGAGATGAGTGCTACGACGCCGGGCATGGTGGGTGTTTGTTGGAGGGGAGGGATTTGTGGGTGGTGGAAGGCTTAGGGGAGGCTGGTTGAGAATGGGGTGAGTGAATTCCGTCCATTTAAACGAATCTCCAGAAATTATGACGAGGTTTGCGTCACTGGAGTGGAGGTGCGCGCGCTGTTCGCACCGACAAATGACCGCGTCATCGGAGTCGATAGTGCACTGCGAATCGCGACGTGAGGCAACAGATGAGACATGTACAGATCCCAGAGAGCGCAAAACGTTTAGAACCAGAGCGGAGACAGAAACTTGGACGTGACCGCGAAGTCACGCACGAGACGCAATTAGACTCAGAGCAAGCCATCGTCGCCAGTCTTCAGCGGATTGAGCTGCAGCACCAGAACTCCCAGAAGACCGAGATGCTCTCGAAGTAAACCCGCGAACTTCAGCGTCAGTGGAGAGTACTCCGGAGTCGGAGCTCCCCATGGCCCGGCCGCCTTGCTTTCAAATTGTTGCCGGACGCTTGGAAGAGTTCTGGAAAGCAAGACAACACCGCGCGGCTCCGAATATAAAGGTTGCTCTGGGACCACCAAAGCAACGTCGCAGGGGTTGAAGATGCCGAAGGAAGCTGAAAGCAATGACACAAAGCGACTGACTAAAAAAACATACGATTCGGCTCTGCGGATCGACATTAGCCGCGGCAAGCAACTTGTTCAGGTTCTTGAACGCGTTCGTGACATCAACTGCAGGCTCCGAGGTCTACCAGGATGTCTCTGTCCCAGCACGAAGACGCGCAGGCTTCAGCTTCAGCGACGCCAACTGCTCTCGCAACGAATACTGAGACTGCTGATAATGCTAGCCCTCCATTCGGTCTAAAATGGCGCTGTTCCTACTCGTTTACGACGCTCATCGTTGGTCTGGGTCAGTCAGTCTTAAATAATTCTGTCGGTTCTCGTCTCGTCTCGATTATATGGGAGGTTTAAGTTCTACGGATTGGACTCAATTCACTTCTTCAGGCGTCGCGACGGATCTGCTGGTCTACTCAATCATCATCCCCGTCATGCCCTTCCAGCTCGAACGCCTCGGATACCACTCGGTCTCTGCGCTCACGGGGTGGCTGCTTTTTGCCTATGTGCGTTGCGTCGGCGGTATCTAAGAATTCAGCGTCACACTTATTGTATTGCATGCGTCTGCGCATCCCCGCAGTCCGCCGGTCTGGTCCTCTGTGAGTCGGTTCACCGCTCCCGCGGAGGTGCGTATCGTCTGAATTCCGGCCTTGCTTGCCAGTCACGATCCCGATCGCGATGCTCTCGGAGCGCTACAACACGCGCCGCGCGCCGCTCGTCGCGGGGCTCGTGCTCCTCATCGGGTCGCAGGTGATGCTCATGGAGGCGCCGAGCTACGCCGTCATGGCCGTCGCGCGCGTGCTGCAGGGCGTCGGGTCGACGATGGTGTGGGTCGTGGGGCTGGCGCTTTTGTGAGTGCCTGCCGTCCTTCTCCTATATGCACACACGAATAGTATTTGACGGGCGACGGTGCAGATGCGACAGCACCCCGGAGAAATTTATCGGGCGTGCGTCTGGCTCCTTTCCTTTTCCTCGTGTAAGCATACTCACCCGCGCGCAGGCCAGCTGGGCCTCGCGATGTCCGGCATGGCCATCGGCTTCCTCGCGGGCCCGCCCGTCGGCGGCGCGCTGTACAGCCGCTTCGGCTTCCGCGGGCCCTTCGTCTGCGGGATCGCCCTCTCCGTCTTCGACCTCGTCGGGCGGGCTGCTTATCGTCGAGCGCAAGGACGCGCTCAAGTGGGGGATCGACCCTGCGGCGGCGCCGGTGGAGGGCGCGGACGCGGAGGCGGGCGGCGGGGACGCAGGAGAGAAGACACGCGCGGAAGAAGGGAGCCCGGGTCGCACGGCCCCGGGACAGGGCGAGCCGCGATCACACGACCGTCTCGCTCGTGGGTGTTATGGCACGACTGTGCCGGTCCCCACGCGCGGGCGTCGTCATCGCTGTCACGTTTCTGTACGGGTAGGTGTCGGGCGATGTGGATCACTACTTGCGACTAAGAATAATTGCAGGATCGTTTATAGCACGCAGGAGCCGACGCTGCCGCTGCACCTGCAAGACGTCTGGGGGCTCAATTCGAGCAAGGTGGGGCTGGTGTATCTGGCGGGGGTGGTGCCGACGTTTTTCTGTAGGTGCTCCACTCTTCCGAGGAACCCAAAATAGAAATGGTTTTTTGAAAAAAAAAGTCGACTAGTACTGATACTGATTTTTCAGCGGCGCCTATTGCGGGGTGGTACTCGGACACACGAGGTGTGGAGTGGTTGTCGGTGATATGTCTTGCGTTGGCGCTACCGTGGTGGGTTGTTATGGTCGTGCAGCGGAGTCTGGCGCTGTTTATCGTGGCGTATGGGTTGGGATGTGAGTAATTTTGACTACGATTGCGTGAACCAGCGTGAACCGGAGATTGGCGCTGACGAAGGGATCGGCGCAGCGTTCTTTATCAGTGGACTCATCTCGCCAATTATGGCGGAGCTGGCGGCTGTGTCGCGGGGCATTGAAGGTGTCGGATGTGGGTTCCTGTACTTGCGACAGGCCGGCGCCTCGCTCACACGGGATCACAGATGGGCACGTATATGGCGCGTTCAACCTTGTGTATGGAATCGGTGATCATCTTTTTTTTTCTCCCTGCATGACAACCCCCGACTAACGTAACGTACACCCACGCAGGTTCAGCAGGTAAGTTTTCCGCGCCGTGATTCGGCATGTTCTCATGTCGCAGTTGGGCCTGTCGTCGGAGGACAGGTACGGAACAGCACCCCTGTACTTTTTACCATCTGATTCGTCGTCTCGGCTAGATGTACGCGCATTTAAAAGCGGGATGGCTGGCAATCAACTTGCTCGCGGCGGGCTTCCTGGTGGTGTGCCTGGGGCTGACGTTCTGCTACACGTATGTGGTGTTTTGTGTGTACAGGATAAAGATATCTAATGGAACAATGATAGCGGGGACGATCCTCTGTTGGCGAAGCTGATGCGGAGATTGAGAAAAGTAGACTAAATCAGTGGCGGTGTGTTAGATGGGACTGAATAATAGACGTAAATCCCGTGCCCTTGTCCGGGGTTGTCGACCTCCGTGCTGCCATTCTAGTCTTTCCTTAAACTTTCTTGTGTTGCAGAATGAGCGACGGACATTCTACTCGCGACGGAAATTCCACTCGCGACACAAACTCATCTCGCGGTGATATTGGCACGTCGTACCCGTCCCCGGTCTCGGCGGCGGCATCCCCGAATTTAGAGGGCGCTGAGCAAGCACGCCCTGATACCCAGCACAGTCTGCGTGTCGCGTCGGCCGCCCTCCAAGCTGCATACCGCCGCATCCGTCAAGGTCGGTGCAATGGCCATTCTCTTGAATCGGCTTAACATTTCCCATAGTCCGACGAAGTCTCGTCGAACTAGCAGAGCCGCTCCCGCTCTCCCCCGACTCTCTCGCCGGCGACATTGGGCCAGCTCACGCGGGGCTTGTGCTCACCTCCTCCCCTGTCGAAGAATCGAGCGACAACGACGAAGCAATAGATTTCCAGAGGATACAAGCCAATCTTGCTGCCATAGATCGTCAGACTCAGGAATATCTCGATCGTTTCGCGCCCGGTTCCTGGGGTGATCCTCATCAGCAACAAGCTCCCTCTAACGGAGACCTTCCCACGTCCCGCCGACATATGCAACTTCCCTCCGCCGAGCAGCAACCGCAACCTGCCATTCGTCGCTCGATGCTCGAGTCCCAGCTGGCCCGCCGCCGGGAACTGTACAGTCCCGATGATTCAGGCAACTTTTCTCGGGAGACGGGTCGCCGCTCGTGAAGCAGCAGGTCCCGTCTCGTGTTGCTGTAGCTGCAGATACACCTCCAATGGATCCCATCGTCCGTGCCATGGAGATGGAGCGCGAACTCCTGCATCTCCGCGCTATGAACCACCAGCGGCGCACCGACCCCGGCATCGCTGCTGCCTCGCGAGCAGACGCGCTCTCCCGCGCCGAAATCATCCGCGCCGCCCGCAGTCTCGACATGGAGTCCTTCCGCGCCGGGCACAGACAGCCCAGCACAAACGTCCCCATCCACCGCCCGCCTCCGAATCCCCGCAGATGGCGCGCCTACCGCGAGGCACGCCAGAACTCCAGCAACACCCAGTCCCCCGCCTCTGCGCACCCCGACGGTCGGCTCTCCATGCTCTCGAATTTCTCCGTCCAAAATCTGCCCACGCCGACGTCCGCCATCGCGCGCGACCGGCCGCTCCTCTTCGAGGAGCCATTAAGCTACACCGGCCAGCGGCGCGAATCGGCCGACGTCGTCGACTCGCCCATCGGGTCGGACAGGAGCTACTTCATCCATAGAAGGGTGAACGCCGACGGCGACGAGCTGGTGCACAACATCAACTTGGAGTGGGACGACGAGGACCCGCTGTCGTGGTTGATGTCCCCCCGGGAGCGCGGGGAGAGCCTAGATTACGCGGCGTACCCCCGGCGGCGGTACCCCGGGGGCCCGTCGTCGTTTTATGCTGGTTCGTACCATGAGCGTGGCGAGCCGCGGCCGCGCGCGCCGCCGCCGCTGCCGCCGCTGGAACCGCGCCGGCGCGGGTGGGGTGCGTTCATCTTATCTCGTTGTCTTTCGTCCAAGTGCTAATTGCATTCGTTTTCAGCGCGCCTCGACCCCGACGGGAACGCCATCCCCTCGGACGAAGAGGAGGAGCTGGAGCGCTCGCGCGCGGAGTACCGCATCCGCGCGCTCTACCAGGCGCGCGCGTCCGCGGCCGCGGTGACCTCCCGCGCGGAGCGCCGCGCGCACAGCGGCGTCGACGTCCCCCCCGCGGCGCACCTCCACGCGCACCCGGACGCGGAGCACCTCGTCACGCGGACGCACAACGCGGACGACCACCCCGTGCGCGAGGCGGCGTCGCCGCGCGTGCGGCTCAACTCGCGCGACCCCGCGGCGGTGTACGGCGGCCAGGGCCCGGCGCAGGGGCAGGGGCAGCCGCGCGTGGGCTTCGGGACGGTGATGGACTCGGTGCTGGCGGTGGACAACCGGGCGCCGCGGCACGCGCACTTTTTCGGGGACGTGGTGTACGACGACGACGGGCAGGGCGCGCTGTACTACGGCTCGGGCGTGCCGTTTGCGGTGGACCCGCTGCCGGTTCCGCTGGGGGAGATGGTGGTGGCCTCGCACGCGCGCTACTCGTCGAAGGTCGACCACCAGCAGAAGCATAAGGGCCGTGCGGCGGGTGTGCCGGTGTCGCGGAACGCCGCCTTCGCGGGGCGCTGACCGACCGGGCAAGACAAGCAGACACGATGTTGTTAGATATTATTATTTTCTGGATTTCGTTCCAGGCACCTTCTTTCTCGGGTACGCTAACTTATCTTCCTCTCTCGCTGTACTTTGTCGAGTGTATTGTGTGGATGGATGGATGGATGGAGGGGGCTGTATGTACATTCACAATAATCAAGTGCATTCATCCGTCCGTGTTCGCGTCCGTGCTTGAAAATTTCGATCAAAATAATCGAAGAAGCGGCCATCCATCTGACAAGTGCAAATGTGCTTACTTCAAAATTTCATTCGTTCTGAATACGAATAGGTACATGCACTACAAAATAATTGCCAGCGATGCATGGCCCATAATGATCCAGGACCGTGCCAGGATACGGCGTCCCAGCGCTGCCCAAGTAAGTACCAGTAAAGTCAAAGTCCCTGTTGTGTCCCTCCAATGCTTCCATTCCGTTGTTCCATCCATTCTACTCCGTTGCACTCGACGCACGTCAAGAAAAAGAGAGGAGAGAAAATTCCAAATTTTATCCAAGAAGAAAAAACGCCCGAACGCGCGCCGTCAGGGGGTGACAACCGATCCCGATGTGCCCCAGCCAGTCCTTAAACCGGGCATAGCTGCGCGTGCTGCCCCTGGCGCTCCGCTCGCTGCGGAAGCTCTCCATCGACGGCAGCGCGTGCAGCACCGGCTCGCTCGCGAGCAGCCCGACGCTCCCCGCGCCCGTGAGCGACGCCGCCTTGAGCGACGGCGCCTTGGGCCGCGCGGGGTGGGAGTAGAATCTGGCGGACGGGCGCCGGCGACGGGGCGGCGGAGAGGAAGCGCCCGGGGGCGGGGAGGACACCCAGCTCGCCCGGCCCGATGAGCGAGGACGACTTTTTGGGCTTGTATTTCGGGGAGGGGCAGCCCGTGTCGGTGCCGCCGTTGGGGGAGGAGGGGATCACGCCTGCGTTGCCTTGGAGGAGGAACGGACGCCGAGGACGCCGAGGACGGCTTGGACTTGAATGGCGCGGACGGCGGGGGGCCCAGGCTGAGCTGGCTCTCGGCGGGTGGGGCCGGTGGGGATGGAGCGAGCGCGTAGGGGCCCGAAATGGAGATCTCTGGGCGGGGTTTGTTCTTAGTGCGCCGGAGGGTCAGGAAGCGCTTCAGCGAGCCGCTGTGGGTTTTCCCCAGCGGGGCCGGCGTCTGCGTCCCCCGCCCTTCCAGCAGGTCCACGCCCTCCATGTCGAACATGCATTCCACCCCTCCGTCCACAGTGTGCGAGTTCCATTCTTCTCCTCGGACCCTGCCATCACCAACATGCACTCGATCACCGGTGTAGCGGATAGCAGGCACTTCGTCAAAAGTGACTGATTTGCTACCAGACGAGTGCTTAGTAGAGATTGACGGCGACCTCTTCGGGGTGAGGGTGAGAATAGACTTTGTGGGAGTCGTGGACCGAGTATCGGGGTGAGGGTAGTTGAAGGAGTGTTGAGAGTAGATCGAGGGCGACGGTGGAGTGCGAGGGAGACTGCTCGTGCTCGTCGTTGATGCCGAGGAAGATTGGGACCCAGACCGCTCTCTTTGGATTGGGAGAACTTGCGTTCGCGGCACGAGCTTCGGGGCTCGGGGGGACGCCCTGAAGTCCAGCAAGTTTGGCGAGGAGCGGGATGGGCCCGTCGGGGTTCGGCTCCCAAATGAGCTAGGGCTCCCCGTCCGAACTGAGGGGGTGCGCTGGGGTGGAACCACGGTGGACCAGAACGGAGACTGATTCATCTCCGCGACCGCTGGAGTGGGGGTACGGGGACGATACCCCGTTGGAGGGCGTATCCGCGTCGGAGTGGGGGTCACAGACCGAGAATCCGACGAGGAACGAGAGATGGAGGACGGGGAACTCGATAGACTGGACGGCGACCGGGACAGGGTGGAAGGAGACTTGGGACGCCGATATAGCCATTCCGTGGGGCGCTGCGGAAGTGGGGGCATTTCTTGCAAAGGCGTACGTGCTGGACTCGAATGAGCTGTCGAATACGATGCTGCCCGGGGAGGTGTCACTGGTAGCACCTCGTCGGGTGACGGTGGCGGGGTGTCCGCTCGGCTGCGATGAGGCTTATTACGTCAAGTCAATATTACTCGCTAGCCAGAGTTAAGAGACCTACTGTAAAGCCAAATCTTGACCTAGTACCATCTGCGCTACGGCTCGAGCCAAGAAAATCATCTAGAAGGATGGACCTTCGCCGCGTATCCAATCGCGGGCGCGAGCTGTTGGGCTTGAAGGGCGGTGAGAAAAAATCACTTGCTGTAGCAATAGCACGCACAGAAGCAATCGTATGAGATTTGACCAGGTCAGAGGCCGGAAGACTGTGAACAGAGTCTCCATCGTCACTGAGCGCCTGGCTCGCGCTTAACCACCGAATCTCGTCGATTGTGAGCGATGTGAAGGACCTGCAAGCATCGTTGTTCTTGCAGGATATGAGTCGTATGAAAGACAATTTCAGAACAAAGGGCTTACCGCAAACATCTATAGGCTTTGAATGCGTGAACTCGAGAGAGGGTGATGGGGAGAGGAAAGAAAGGCTGGATGATTTGAATGCCGCGCGCTGCGGGGGCCCTTACGGTGAGTTAGCGGCGAAGGAGGAGGCTACCTACATAATACCTCGCCCTTAACACGTTGTGCTACACGCGTTTAAGCTTTTGATTCGCCGCGGTTTCCTCGTGTGGAGTTAATTTGGGTGTCACGTGGATGGATTCAAGTGGTCCGCGAATACAGGAAGAAACGAAAGGGAAGACGAGTGGAGAAGGCCCCGGCGAAGAGCCAAGGAGCGGACCTCGGAGCCCCGCCATCAGTGGCTTTTTCATAGCTGCGGCCGTTCAGCGTGCAGACCGCTCCAGATCCCGCGCGCAGCTTCGGTCGTACTCTCCACCGTCCGACGTTTGAGTGGCTTTATCTTCAAGCCAGATGCATCCAAAAGCAGCTCCAGCTTTTTGTGGATTCCAGTGACCTCGAGCTTGTTCAGGGCAATGACTTTATCTCGACCGTTCACTGGAGAAAAGGAATGAGTATATAGAGCACGGAGAAGACCCAATAGAGCAACCGACCGTAGAATCCCCTGACTATGGGTTCCTTGCGATTACGCTGTTTTACTACAACTTCGACATGGGGATTGTTTCGCGCGAAGGAAATGAGGTCGCGTTGAATAAAAGTGCGGGTGTTGGCAGACGACGGCCAGTCATTACAGTATTCGAACACAAGTTTTCGAATCTGGGGGATGAAGGCGACGTGCCCGTTGGCCGGCGCAGATGTGAGACGCGCTCGAAACAGTGGAACTGGTTGCATGCAAAACCAGAGTGATGCGAGAATTGATGCGAGCTGTCACTCCAAAAAGGAAAGTCCCGCATTCGTCAGCTACTACAACCATGCCCGAACTCCCAGAGGTCAACAGAGCGAAAAATCTAATCAACAAACATTCGGGGAAAGTTATTGAGAAGGTTGAAGTAATTGAAGATCCCATCGTCTTTGCTGGAATCACCCACGATGACTTTGTGCGTCAACCCAGCGTCTACGGTTTCAGGAGGCTTTCGTCTAATTCGCCAATTTATCAAAAAGGCTAAGGAACTCACTGGAAGAACACTAGAAAGCGCCGGAAGATACGGTATATTGTTTTTAACAGGTAGCCAAAAAGTTTGGTTGAAGGTTATTCTTTCCAGGCAAAGTGTTTTATCTCAACCTGTCTGGGGCGGGGAGAATGCCGGTGCTGCATTTTGGTATGACCGGAATGCTTCAGGTGCATCTCGAAGCCCAGCGTATTCAAGAAACCAACCTCCACCTCGTTTAGGTTAAAGGCGAACTTGCCACATACTACAAGGAAACTCCCAAGACCGCCTCGACAGATTGGCCCCCGCGTTTCATGAAGGTAGTCTCGATGCTCATTCCATGTGGTGTCAAAATTACTTACCGCACTTAGTTTATTCTTCATCTTCTGGACACTGGAACTGGTGTTACGACCCAGCTTGCTTTTCTAGATGCTCGAAGACTCGGTCGCGTCCGTCTCTGTGAATCCCCGCTTACAGAGCCACCGATATCGGAGCTTGGATTTGATCCAATCCTTTCAATGATATCGATTGAGAAATTCAAGTCTTTGGTTCTCAAGCGGTCCTGCCCTATCAAGGCGTTGCTTTTAGACCAATCTTTCAGTGCCGGCGTCGGTAATTGGGTAGCGGGTATGCCTTACCGCCTTGGGCGCGGATCCACTGCTCATGCGCCGCTAACAGATGAAATTCTCTACAACGCGCGGGTGCATCCCGAGCAGCGGTCTAACACCCTCACGGACGAGCAGCTGATCGCACTCCATGACCAGACCTCGAATGTCTGTGAAACTGCTGTTTCCGTCGATGCAGATGATTCCAAGTTTCCCGAAGATTGGCTCTTCAAACATCGCTGGGTATTTATGAAGCGTAAACTCAGACTGCTTACTAATTTAGGCCAGGGTAAAGGGAAGAAGGCAGCGCATACCTTGAAGCTAGTGCGTTTCCACACTTGCCCGAACTCGCCGATAATTAATTTCTTTGCGTCTAGCCTACTGGAGAGCCGGCTACCATAAAGTGGATTACCGTTGGTGGTCGGACATCCGCATTTGTCGCTGAACTTCAGATTCTGGCTGGGTCTGCGAAGAAACTCAGCCGCGGAAAACGGAAAGCCAAGGTAATCTCCCCGAGCTTCGAACGTTTAAGGATGTCCCCACTGAGTGCATACGTGCCTTAGGAAGCAGAGGGCGACGAGAGCGACCTGGACACACTCACAGACTCGGACAATGAGAAAACTCCTATCAAAGTACACTTCTTTTCCTTGCTCGTTCTGCTGGGAAAACAATCTAACTCAAAATAGTCACCAAGAACCTCGAAGGTGCAGAAAAAAACGCCGCAAAACAGTGGACGTCGAAGCCGAACCAACAATTTCAAGCCAAAGAGCCAAGAGGACGCGAGCTAGAATCTCAAGATAAAAAGAAAGCGCGGCCAGCAATAGTTCCATATGTGGTAATCTATACTCTGTACAATCCGGCTATTCACTTCCACTTTCTTCTTCACTGTACTCCTCGGCCTCATCATCAATGAAACCATTCATCTCATCGTCCTCCTCATCATCGTCCTCCTCGTCGTCTTCTTCACTCCCTTGGTCCTCGGAACTATCTCCTCCGAGTTCCACATCCTCTACGCTGGCGTCATCGTCTCCGCTATCAACCTCCACTTCTACATCCATCTGCTCGTCCTCGTCCGCACTCTCTCCTTCGACGTATCGAGTCACACGTTTGCCTTGCGCCTGTGCTGCCTTTCTGGGCGCCAAGGTTGCAGGAGCGGCGGATGAGCGCATCTCGATTTGTGAGAGGACCATGTCCAGTCGCCCGCTGAGCGAAAGTAGGGTATCCTGGAGGGCGAGACGCGACGAGAGCGTAGCGTGCAGTCCCGAAAGCCGGGCGACGAGATCAGGCATCTAATAATACATAAATAATGGAAGGAAAGAGGTTTATCGGGGCTTACGGTCATGAGATGCCCGCTGTGCACCGTGAGGACCGTCTTGACCCACAGGGTGAGCGTTGTGGCCCGCTGTGAACTAGCGCCGCCTCCTCCGCCCTTCATGTTGCCAGCCCGAGCTCCGCGCCCGAGCCGTTCGACACAGGCCGTGATCAGAGGAACAGCCAGCTGCGGCGGAAGCCGTCGAACGGTATTGCGTATGAGCGTCTGGTCTGAATGGGCCAAACACGTCTCCAACAGCCGCGTATCGGACGAGTGCAGGGCCTGGATCAGGGTCCGGGTGAGAGAGTTCGCCGGGACAACGGAAACATCCTGCGTGCTCGTGTCGGCTTTGCCCTTGCGGGTCGCTTTCGACTTTTGGGTGGCGGCTTCGTCGTCACTATCGGACGATGGGGCTGCCTCGAGCGTCTCCGGAGAGCGCTGTAAGTCGCTGTCCTAGGCTTAGCTCCGCGAGATCTACATCGAGCTCTCCGTCGATGGCATTGTGTGCAATGTCGTCCATTTCTTCATCTTGCCCAAGCTCGGCCCCCCGAGCGAACGGCGACAGATCCCGATTCTGTATAACGCTTGTTGGGGGTGGCCTGAACTGCGCGTCAGACTTGAGATCTGCACTCGAGCGGGAGAACCAACCGAATGCGATTCGTTGATTAGACCCGTCTGCACATCCTCGATAATAACTTCAGGGATGAAATCGCCCTTGTCATCTAAGTATTGCTACGCGGGGGACTGAGCGGAGTGCCACAAAATAGAGCGAAGGTACGCACCACGAGATCAAAGACCGGACGGACGCCGCCCACAATGCGGGCCACCCGTATGTGACCAACGACGCCGGCCGCGAAGGAGACATTGACTACATGTGAGCCCAAAGATCCTTTCTTCGCGGACACAGGAGAGATTCGAGCGCGGGAGGAGCGTGGATACTTTATGCTGCGTCCGGCTGGAGCTAGCTGGAGGTACCAACTCTGTCGGTATCGGGAATATGGAGATTTTTCCGGATGCGGTGAGAGTGAGGAGATTTTGTCGCTCAGATGAAGTGGATGAGACGGAAAGGGATATGGCCCGCGCATCCGAGTCCAGTTGGACGGACGCTACCATTTTCCTTCCGCTGCAGATCCCTCTGGAGTTTGCCATATTGACACGATCCGGTCCCCTTCTGCGAGAGACATGAAGCGAGTCGGAGGTGTTTGAGAGGCATCCCATTGAAGCTGTTTCACCGAGGATGCATGCCCGGTGAACGAAGCTAGTTGTGTTGGCTTTTCAGACAAAGAATCGGGGTTGGCAGAAAGTAATCGGATGGAATGGTTGGCGACCAGGACGTCAACGCGATCGCCCTCGCTCGTAGGCCGGACAGCCATGGATGAATAAGGTATCCGGTCGTCATTTTTCCAACTGCCCAAAATGTCATTTTTCTGGGCATTCCACAGACGAATGGCACCGTCCGCACCAGAGGTCCATGTTGTCGGGACGCTGTCCCCGTTTTCTGTCAGTACAACGGATAGTATAGCGGCAGTACTTGTCGAGTGAGACAACGTCCGTATTACACGACCATGGGTTGGAGAGAAGAATAGGATCGTTCCATCCGAAAGTCCGAGAAGTACGACTTCCATTGCGGCAGTGATTTGCAGGGGACCGTCGCCGTTCGCCTGGCTGTTCCGCTTCTTTCTCTTTTTTTTATTCGGGGGCTCCTCGACATCAGAGGCAGCAGACCGCGGGGACTCGGAAGGATCGAAGTTGCTCCAGGTCAAGGACGAGACGCGAGCCTGAGTCCACCACATGTTCAGCTACGGATTGCCCAGTTGCCGTGTCGTAGACGCGTAAACGATGCTTATCCACGGCCAACGACAAAAACGCAAACAAGTTCCCTTTAGCGAGAAGGAGGATAGCGCGGTGAGATATGATGCATCCTCAACGACGGGCTGAGAGATGGTAGAGGTTGCGGCAGGTCGTCCCCGAGGCGCTTTTGAGCGATTTTTTTTGGACTTTTCGGAGGATGCCATGGTGTGGCAGAAAAGACTTGATCCAAGTCAATACACAGGCAGAATTACGACCGCTAGACCGGTACTCACGTCGAGGATTGCGGGAGGTCCAAAAATTTGAGTCGGCACGTGAACCAAGTGATCTAGTGATCGTCAATTAAGCGCGCTGGACTAAAGACTTCTGACTTGCTTCCTACCTGCGAATTGAGATCCTCTTGGATTCTCTCTCGTTCCTTCTCGCCATGTCCCAATCCAACTACATTCAGGTAGATTTGCGCCTTCAGTGCCTTTCATACCGACTCATATCCTTCATATAGCTTGAAAAGCTCGGCAAGTTCTTACAGTGCGGTCCAGTGTTCGCTCTAATACTTTCCGGCGGATAGGCGAAGGAACGTATGCAACAGTGTTCAAGGTATGTACCTGAACGCGTTCCGTGGATGAGTATTATTCTCATGCACTTCCAGGGCCGATCTAAGACAACAAATGAAATCGTGGCACTAAAGGTGCACCCATTCTCTTCTGTCCTCGCTTTATATCTAATGCTGTTTTCTGACCTACCTTTCTACCCTCTTGCTCTATTGAAGGAAATAAATCTTGATGCCGAGGAAGGCACACCGTCCACCGCAATCCGCGAGATATCTCTCATGAAGGAGCTCAAACACGTCAACATCGTCCGCTTGCATGATGTTATACACACCGAGACCAAGCTAATTCTCATATTCGAATTCTGCGAGCAAGACTTGAAAAAGTACATGGACCAACACGGCGATCGCGGTGCTCTTGACCCTGCCACAGTCCGAAGTTTCATGTTCCAATTACTCAAGGGCACCAATTTCTGCCACGAGAACCAAGTGCTCCACCGCGATCTAAAACCCCAAAATCTCCTCATCAACCGCAAAGGAGAGCTCAAACTAGGCGACTTTGGATTGGCGCGAGCGTTTGGGGTTCCCGTCAACACTTTCTCTAACGAGGTATGTCGTTATTTCAACTCATATTAAACTCTTCCTAATCCCCCATAGGTCGTCACGCTGTGGTATCGAGCTCCCGACGTTCTGCTTGGTTCCCGCACATATAGCACATCGATAGACGTGTGGTCATGTGGATGCATCTTCGCTGAAATGATATCTGGTGTGCCTCTGTTCAGAGGGAAAGACGCTCAAGACCAGCTCCTTCACATTCTGCGTATATTGGGTACTCCTCCCGATGCGACATTGACCAAAATGGCTAAAGACTCGGTACGCAACACTCCTTACCAATGTTGCTATGCCGTTGACTCGTCTTCCAGCCCGAGATCACCCTCAAGCCATTCCCGCGATGCCCTAAAGTAGACCTCCAGCAAATCTTACCCAAGGCGTCTCCCGCAGGTGAGAAATAAAATAAATCAGTCTCCCTTCCACCGCGCTCATAATCTCGCAGCCATTGATCTTCTTGAGCGACTTTTGAAATTCGATCCCGCTGAGCGAATCTCGGCCGTCGACGCACTCTCTCACCCATACTTTACGGAAACAGCAAATGACATGCCTTTCGGTACGACCGGATCCATGCCGCCTCCGAACTTCAACTTCCCCCACCCGAACCGTCATCAGCAACGCGCCCAGGCTCAGCCCGGAGCCCAGCAGTATTCCATCCCGCCGCCGATGTTTGCACAGCCAACACATCTGCACCAGCAAACACATATGACCCAGGCTCAGGTGCAGGCAATGCAGCAGCAGGCTCAGCAACAAAATATGTACAATGGGGTGCAGTACCAGCAGCAGTATGGTGGGCGTTGATTGGGCGTGGTGTATTTTCTCTTTCTCTGGTGTGACAACTTTTAGACTATTATAGATTACGCGCAGTATAATGTGTTTTGTAACTGGGTGATTCGGATGGACAACAAATTTACCGCTTAGACCGCATGTGGCGTTTGATCGGAGTCTTCGGCCATGTACACTACTCGTTTACTGCTCGCTTACTTACAACCTCCTCTCTCTCTGCATGCAACATCCCGACCATCTACCCCATGACGCTAAACGACAGGCATTTCTTCGTGAGACGAGCAACGAATATGCGTATGGATTGGGAGACACCGGATTCCAGCAGCAATGTAGCACGGAATACCCCAGCCTCGCGTCGACAACATACCTTGACTATGCTGCATCCGCCCCTTCTCCACTTTCAACGTTTGACCGTTTATCGGAAACGATCGCCACAACTCTGTACTCAAATCCACACTCGCGGTCGAGCTCCTCCGTCGCAACTTCGCTTGAAATTGAACGGTGTAGAGGACGCGTCCTGGAGGACCTCTTCGGGCTCGATGACGCCCAGAAGAGGGCTCAGTGGGATGTCATTTTTACGGCTGGCGCCACAGCCTCTATGAAGCTGGTGGGGGATGCGTTTTCCTGGCAGGAGGGGTCCAAATATTGCTATCCCAAGCAAAGCCACACGAGCCTTGTCGGTGTTCGAGGATGTGCTTTGACTCGAGGTGCAGTTGTTGCTGCAATGGACATTGATGAAATGCTGGAATCCCCTCAGGACCATTCTTCCCCTACCTTGTTCGCGTATCCCGCGCAGTGTAACGCGACCGGCCAGAGACTCGGGCTCGGATACGGTGTAGCCTTGAAGCGACGGCATCCTGAAGCATGTATCCTTCTTGATGCTGCTGCGTATCTTGCAACCGCAGTCCTCGATCTCGGATCCGTCCCTCTCGACCTAGCGCCCGATTTTATAGCTTGCTCTTTCTATAAAATAGTGGGCTATCCGACCGGACTTGGCTGCTTGGTGGTCAAGCGGTCTTCGGCTTCCTTTCTGCAACGGAGTGGTTATTTCGGTGGAGGGACGATCGATGCCATTTCAGTCTCTCCGCCGTTTTGGTCCAAACCACGACGCTCTTTGATCCCTGGGCCACTACACGAGCGTTTCGAAGATGGCACCCTGCCGTTTCTGAATATCATTGCACTGGGCCATGCCTTGGATACACACCGACGGCTGTATAAATCCCACAGGCACGTTTCGAGACATGTATCTGCACTGCTGCGATTCGCCACTCGTGAACTCTCACTCATCCGCCACGCGAATGGCCGTCCTGTGGTACAACAACATCGAGCGTTTGGTGTTTCGAAATATCTCGAGGAGCCGGGTCCCACAATTGGTTTTTCGCTTTTGGGTCCTTCCTCCGAGTTCATTGGACACGTTCATCTCGAGCAGCTGGCGACCGTGAACGGGTTCCAAATCCGCGCGGGAGGTCTCTGCAATACGGGTGTGCTGGCTTCTGCCTTCGACATAAGCGACCAAGATTTAATGGATGAATATAACAGAGGTCGCTCTTGTTGGGATGATGGTGCTCCTTCTTACATCTTTGGTGGTGTAGTGTTAATTAATACATTTGTAGAGGAATTCGGTGGTTCAGAAAAGCAGTTCAACCGCCCACTGGGTATAGCCCGTATATCTTTTGGCGCGTCATCGACTATCGACGACGTCCTGCAGTGGGTTTCGTTCATTCGTCGGTACTTTGTCGTCTCAGAGACGGTAGTCACTCTATCTAAGCCGTTGCCGACTCCAAGACCCTCGGAATCTGCTGCTGCGAGTCTTCAAACACTGACCTTATGTACGTATCGATGCTGTGCCACATTCTCCCTATTTCTCATCCATAGCAGATCCCATTAAATCATGCGGCGGACAATCTCTCCCAAGAAACTCCAGCTGGCAGATCATTCCGACTGGTCTTCTGCACGACCGCGAATGGATGCTTGTAGACACATCTTCGGGCAAGACATTGTCCCAGAAGCAATATCCTAGGATGGCGCTCATACGGCCTTGGGTCGATTTAGATCGTCGAAAATTGGTCGTCTCTGCTCCAGGAATGACAGATCTGGCGTTGCCTCTGGACAGATCAGACGAGGACGCCATATCGGCCAACGTTTGCAGTGATATTGTAGCCGTAACTTCGTTAGGCGGAGCGGCCGACAAGTGGTTCTCGACCTTCCTCGACATCCAGTGTACTCTCCGTCGATTGTCAGGCGGTGCAAGCCGCCATGCCCACTTCGACCGAGCGACTGGTTCCGTCCCCATCCTACTCTCCAACGAGTCCCCTTTCCTACTCATCTCGAGGCCGTCGGTGGACCAGGTCAATGAGTGGATTAGAGAGGGCTCTGGAAATTCAGGCGTCGAAGACCCCGTCCACCCCGCCTGTTTTCGTGCCAATTTCCTTCTGGCGCCGTCCATGTCGCCCCTGGTGCCCTTCTTCGAGGACACGGTCGATCTTCTGCGAATCGGCACGGAGACCTTCCAGGTGCTTGCGCGCTGCCGGCGATGCCTGATGGTCTGCGTGAATCAGAAGACAGGGTGCAAAACGAAAGAACCGTTCAGCTGTCTGGCGCGAAAGCGGAAGAATGCGCGCGGTGGGAAGATCGAGTTTGGAGTACATTTGATGTGGAGGGAGGACCTCAGCCAGGGCGGCTGCAAGCCGACGGTGTGTGTCGGTGACCCGGTGACCTTTGCGTCCTTGCGCGAAGCCACCTGAACGAGTATACTCGAGTATCATGGTAATTATAAGTAATCCAGACTAGTGTGTTACGATAAACGAGCTGTAACAGGTTAATATGACGAGGCAGGTTGGGTTACCAGTTTTCTACATTTTGCCTTCCTCCAATTTTCGCCCTCCAATATATTCGAAATTGTACGCCACAGAAGCGCGCCATCCCGCCCATTAGCGCCATGCCATCAACAGCGTCCACACACAAGTCCGCGTTGGTCGCAAAAATGCAGGTAAATTCGCGAAAAAAATTCAGGGTGCAAGTGTACTGGGCATGGACCCCCAAGGTGGCAAGCACCTTCGACCCAAAACCTGCAGCGGGTCAGATGCACGCTACGCAATTCAGGCGCTACGTTGAGGCGCTCTCGAGCAACTCCGAGCTCGAGGAGCTCCGGAGTTCCTCGAGAGCGACCTGGAACATACAATCGATATCGGTCCCCAGGACACGAGGACATCGAGGGGAACGAAGGGAAACGAACGTGCACACGAGCTCACGTTTGTAGTCTCGTGAAGCAGACTTTTTCCCGCATTGAGAAGAGAATCTATAACGATTAGGCTGTGTGAATACAAGTACAGCGTTGAATACAAGGGAATAAACATCTAGCTCTAGGCCGCCTGGGAATAATTATGTATGCATTCCGGGATAATGTACAGATGCACAATGTCTTGATGTTCGTGATGTGGATATAGGTAGATCTAGATCTAGTTTCTATGAGTTCATGCTAGTCCAGCCTTTCTTGAGTTGCTGTGTGGACGTCGTTAGTGCTCGGTCTAGAGGGCGAAAGACAGGCAGGTACCTCAAAAAATACGAATAATAAGACGGTGTTGGGGCCCAGTCGCATGAATGCGGGGGTCCAACCTTTGAAGAGGACTCTAGGGCCTTCCTCTCGGATGGAGGTGGTTAGGACATGTAAGAGGGAGGCATTGGATGTCTGGGGACGACGTTAGAGTGAAAGGAATGGTTTGTTGCGGTACTACATACCGAGGACATGATGCGTGTTCGCATGACGTCTGCGGGAGAACAGACAGCTAGATAGATGCGATTAGCAAATGAAGGGAATGGCTCGTGGACAACCGACTCGTTGCAAACGTGCCAGCTAAAAGGCTGGCCGTGACGTGGAGTAGAAGATTATCTTTCAATTGGTAGTTGAAAACCGGGCCTGAATGACGCAATAATGTCGCTTTGAAGAAATCGTACCTGAATAAGTGATTAGCATGGTAAGGAAAAATCAAGTGAAAGTGCTTACGACCCCACTTGAGAAGCCTGGTATCGAATAATGTCAGCGATGTGGTTTGAAAGATTCTGGTCTACACACATTCATCAAAACAGCTCTTGTCTAACCATGGAAGAGTTAGAACAGCAGAGTACAGAAAACACAGACGAACAGTATTGGTTCCAAGCCCTCTACAAAGGCCACGGATGCCCTCCTCCTTTGCCAGACTGAATAGACCAGTGACGCCATTTGAGTAGCCATATCTCTTTTCTGGCGCGCGCATGGAATCACTGGTCATCCGTACCAGGACAATGTCTAGAGTAATGAATAAAAATAGAGCTACGAGATAAATAAATACTTACCTGCGGGATTACCAACAATTCCACCCAGGCCGCCAGCAAAGCTGGCAGCGGCAATAAGGCTGAAGGTCGAGGGTGGTCCGTCCCTGGACAGGTGCTCTTTGATACCCTCGTAGGCTCCGAGCCGTACCAGCGAATAGCTCATTTGCCGCATCCACGAGGCGGTGAGCCCAGTGTAAACACTGCGAATACCAGACTCCTGGATCGACGCGCGTAGAACGGTGAGGATCGAGGGTTTTTTGACACCAGGAGCGGTTTCCGTAGTTTGCATCCGGCTACGAACTAGCTGAGTGGGCGTTTCACAGAGAGGAAGATGACCAACACTTTGGCAAAGTCCAGTGGATGCGTACACGAGGCGGCCACTGAATAAAATTGAGGAGAGTTCATAAAATGACCCGAAACACGTACTGGAGGCGGCGACTCCTGCGCCATGGCAAAAAGTTAGCGACGGAGAGATAAAAGGTCGGATTACACACCTCCTAGCCTGTTGAGGTGATTAAACGAAGAAACAGGGACGAAGAAAGGAAAAACACATACCAGAAAGGAGTATGGCTCATGTCTGAAGGCGTCTTGGTCAAGTAATGGAATTAAAGCCAACTATCAAGCCGCCGTATATTTAGAGAGAGAAAACCGCCCGATGATCCGACAATTTGACATCGAATAGCCGATGTCTCTTAACCGTGCCGACGCGTTCAGCTCGGCACAGCGACCCGGACTAAGACTCAGTGTTGGTCAGTCAGTGACCTCAGTGACCGAGCTTGGACCGAGTCACTGTTTCGCCAGTGTGACAGGATTGAAATCCAGGCAACCCGAACAAACCCGATGTCCGCCCAAAGCCGATGGCCTGCCCACAGTGGCTTGTCTAAAAATGGAAAGTCAGGTCACCAAAGTGACTTTCGGCCGGCTGCCGCTGACCTGAACAACACTGCCTGAGCGACGTTGATCTGAACCATCCAATGTGCCTTGAACTGAGGCGCTCATGGGCGCTTAAGCTTAACCTAAATCGAAGTCAAGTATATGCATACCACTTTTATCTGATTTCAGAACCCTCTGAATCCGCCTCCTGCCTCTGAATGACCTATTTGAAGCCACTTTTCGTCCACACCGTCCCTCACGTCGACCTCCAGCCTTGAAATTTTATGTAACTCCCGCCGCGGTCTCATATCATGTGGGAATCTTCGTCATCGTGGGTCCAGCGCAGAGGGTATAAGGGGGACCGACCAGCCTCAAGGTGATCCCGTCCCCACTTCTCAGCCCATATGCCGCCCACCAACGGGATCGTTCATGCTGCTGGTTCCCCCGGGAATCGCGAGTATCTGGTGCTCGAGGAGGTTAAAGCAAAGGTGATGATTATTGACGGTGATTCAGAGCTTGTTCCACGATTCTCAAGATCAGCTGCTCACACTGCCTAGTCGCCGCTCGGGTGACCTTGATCCAGAAATATCGAAATCCATTGAACACTGCGACAAGTAGGGCACTCTATTATTTCCCTGTCCCAGCCAGCGGTGCAGTATGCGCGTTCGAAATGAAGACGTCAGACGATCGCGTGGTCATTGCTGTTTGCAAGGAAAAGGCTAGTGGATCCATTTAATCAGACTTCCCCGCGTTGAGGAGATAGCTGTCGTTCTAGGAGAAAGCCCGAGAAGAGTATGAAAAGGCGCTCTCTCAAGGCCAAGAAACTAGTTTGCTGGAATGGGTGGCCGATGATGGTCAGTTCTCGCCGTGTACGATTTATCTTATCTACATTTTTCAACAGTTTTCACAATCTCTGTCGGATCCATCCCCGCAAATTCTACGGTATCTACAAAGCTCGTGGTATGCTTGTCCGCGACTTCATTCTTATTTAATCTGATTGCCCATAGTACACCATGACGCTTCCAAACGACGACAATGCCGATGAAATACGTCTACAATTGCCGTGCTGTGTGGGTGAACGCTATGGTCCGCCATTAACTGCCCTTGACGGCGCTGCTGCTCCGTCGTCTTCCACTCCTATCCGTATCACCACCGATATCCAGACGAGCGGACGCATCAAGAGCATAACGAGCCCAAGTCACGCTGATAACGTTTCGGAAACTAGATATCCAACGCATCTCGGACGACCGTCGCGCCGGCGTTCGACTGTGCAATTCCAGTCCTCGACTTTTCTCGACCGCGACTTTATTCTTGTTATCAGAGCTGATGGCCTAGACGAGTCTCGGTGCTTCGCGGAACTTCATCGCGATCCGGAGGGAATCCGGTCGGACACTGTTGCCATGCAACTCACGATTGTCCCGAATTTTCAACTTCCTCCGGTTAAAGGCCAAGAATACATTTTTTTGGTCGACCGCAGTGGAAGTATGTCTGGCGCGCGTATTGAGACTGCCAAGCGGTTCGTATATGAACTCGAGACTACCAAAATCCAGCCAATGACCCGTCTAGTACTTTGGAACTGTTGCTGCGAATGCTGCCATACGCGGAAACGAAGTTCAATATCTTCAGTTTTGGGACGCATAACGACAGTTTATGGACCGCCAGTCAAACCTACAACCAGAACTCGGTGACCGCTGCAGTGAGTGTTTAAATGATTATTGTCGATTTACAATTAAACTCCGTGTAGACGGCCCACGTCACATCCATGTCGGCAGATTATGGTGGCACAGAGGTTCGAGGCGCTTTAAATTCGGTTTTCAAATCCAGGAACGTAGCTGCCCCCACAGCAGTGTTCGTGTTGACGGATGGAGAAGTTGGCCGAGTTTCTTTCAATTTGGGCGCTACTCATGGGCGCACAGGTCACTAATATCGATCACACCATTTCGGACATCAGCACCGCTGTTCGCAACTCCCATGCGAGGGGCCCTCACTGCCGTCTTCGCGTTTTCTGCCTCGGAATCGGTGATGGTGTTTCGAGCGCCATGTGTGAAGGCATAGCGCGGGCTGGAGAAGGAGAATGCATTTTTGCTGTCCACACGGAAAGCATCCTGCTCAAGTGTGTTCGTCTATTCCGGGCAGGACGGACTCCGTTCGTCGAGGGTGTCTCCATCGACTGGGGTATACCGGATGAAAACTTCAGTGTTCGGTCCCAGTCAGTAAATTTCTCGACCCCGTCGAATCCGCGAACAGTGCGTCTGCAGCCGGCGCGCGCTATCCAACAGTCCCCAGCAGTTGTATCGAATATCCACGCATCGACACGGATGAATATCTATGCTATTCTCACCCTGAGGAAGACCACGGTGCCGAAAGAGGTGATACTGCGGGGACATCTTCAAGGCGGAGGTTCGCCGTTCGTGCTGACGGTGCCTATTCGCAGCATTCAGCTCACGGAGTCGGAACCTGGGCTGCCGATGGTGCATTCGCTCGCGGCGTGGCGGCTGATTCAGGATCACCAAGAGGGAACGGCATCGCTTGCGCTAGCGGTGGGCGATGCATCGGAAGACGAGATTCGGAAGGCCTCGATCGTTCGTCTCGGGGAGCGATATCAGGTGGCGAGTCGGCATACCTCGTTCGTTGCTGTAGACTCGGGGAGTGATGCACGGCGGAGACGAGCTCGTAGGACCTATTCTCCAACCAGGGCACGTTCAGATTCGCCGAGCCCGGTGTCCCCTCTCCAAGGTCTATTAAATCTTGGAGACCGCTTGCTAAGCAGTCTCTTCAGTAGTTCATCAACGACGACCCCGCCTGAGCCTGGGCCTGGGCCAGACCCTCCTGGGGCATGGCGCGATAGCGGAGATTTTTCTGTTGTCGAGGATCGCGACGAGGACGAAGGATACAATAGTGCGGCGACGTTCTCAACCCTCAGCTCCCTCGAAGGATCGTATGACTCGGACTGGAGTGACGGGAGCATCGACCCTCCTCCAGTCTCGGAGGAAGACGCCCGTATGCAGCGCAGTCCGTCGCCAAAACTGGAGCCGCTGCGTTTAGCGCCGTCTACAATACGCGAGGAGCGGAGGCAGCGCATTCAGCAGGCGCCTCCACAACCTCGCGCGCCCCCGCCGCCGGTGCATCCGGAGGTCGTCCGACTCGCTGCGATGCAATTATTCGACGGGTCGTTCGACGACTCGATCCGTGGCGTGGTCGGCGACGTGATACTCAATGAGGCGGATGTGCTTCAAGTAGACAGGGCAATGTGGGCGACGGCTGTGTCCATTGCGTTCACGAGCAAGCACCTCGCAGATCCAGCACAGAAAGACCTGCTGGACGACTTGTTGCAGAAGGCTAGTCTCTCTTGACCGACGCTATATATCGTTCTAACTTTTGTTGAAAGGCATATGATTTTTGGGCGGCAAGCACGATGCGGTGGCGAAAAGACTGATTCAGAGGGCAAAAGAGCTGGTGTAGTGTACAATGCGATGTATTGACTCGAATGCGTTCATGAACAGCTATGTGGGCGCTTGAAAAAGCTGTGGAGATGTGGTCCGTGCGCGTGACAACGCGTGACTGTCACTCATGTTCGCGCTGCCGGCGCTTGACTCCCTCTTTACCCTTTACCTTCATCTTCACTTATCCTCTATCCCCTTTCTTCTTCTTCTACAATGAGCGCGCACGACAATGAGGACCTCATCGACTACGAGGACGAGCACGACGTCGTCCCGAACGGCTCGTCCGCCCCCGCGACGAATGGCGCCACTGGTGACGACGACGACAAGGAGAAGAAAAACTTTTCCGGCATCCATTCGACTGGTTTCCGGTATGTCTGTTTCCTGCTGAGTAGAGAGTGAGGGACTGACTCGCTCTCCTTTTTTTTAGGGACTTCCTGCTCAAACCTGAGCTTCTACGGGCTATCAGCGATCTCGGTTTCGAACACCCCTCCGAAGGTGTGTAGCTCTTGAAAACACCCCAAAGCTTGCAGCTAATGCAATACCCTTCAGTGCAGCAAGAGTGTATTCCCCAGGCCGTCCTTGGGATGGACGTCTTGTGCCAGGCTAAATCTGGGCACGGCAAAACGGCGGTTTTCGTCCTCGCCACACTCCAGCAGCTGGAGCCCGTCAATGGCGAGGTGTCTGTCCTCGTTCTTTGCCACACCCGTGAACTCGCCTTCCAAATCAAAAACGAGTACTCGCGTTTCGCCAAGTACATGCCCGATGTCCGGGTCAGCACATTCTACGGCGGTACCCCGGTGGCCAAAGACTCGGAAACCCTGCGAGACAAGACCAAATGCCCCCACATCGTCGTCGCCACCCCTGGCCGGTTGAACGCCCTTGCGAGAGATAAAGTTTTGGACGCCAAAAACGTGAAGCACTTTGTACTGGACGAGTGCGACAAAATGCTCGAACAGCTTGGTTAGTCCTGCGACCACATCATCCGATATCCTCTTTGTATTCGTCGCTTCGTCGCTTCGTCGTCACCGGTCGGCCATCTGGCCACACCGCTATTTCGCACGTTCTCGCTGAGCACACATTCGCTGGCGTTCCTTCGGTTTGGAGGACGGTTGGGTGCGGGTTGGAGGGCATGCATTCGTAGTTGTTGTTGGTGGATGTCACGAAAGGACGACGGAAACCGGCGCGATTGAAGAACCTACTCGAAGGACACGCACATCGAAAGCGGCCACCGAGGATTCCGACCCCCGAGTTCCACTTTCTATTTCCCTGTTCTGGTTCTCCTTGGTTCTTCTATTTTCTCGTTGCCGCCTCATCCCAAGCAACCCATCTAACTTGCGACACCGTCCACTAGACATGCGCCGCGATGTTCAAGAAATCTTCCGGGCCACCCCTCACCACAAACAAGTGATGATGTTCAGCGCCACGCTGGCAAAGGAGATCCGAGGGACGTGCAAGAAGTTCATGGCCAACGTATGTCATTTCATTGGGCTTATATCGAGTGTGGCCTAATGTTTATCAGCCCCTCGAAATCTTCGTGGATGACGAGACGAAATTGACCCTTCACGGTCTGCAGCAGCACTACGTGAAACTCGAGGAGACCGGGAAGAACAGGAAGCTGAACGAGCTGCTGGATTCGTTAGAATTCAACCAGGTATGCACCTTGTCGACTTCGAAAGAGCGTGATGGTAACTTGGAGATAGGTCGTCATCTTTGTGAAATCCGTGGCACGGGCGAACGAGCTCGACAAGCTTCTGGTTTCGTGCAACTTCCCGAGTATCAGTATCCATTCGGGGCTTGCGCAGGAGGAGCGGTACGTGCTCACTGGTCGGTGTGCAGTGGCGTTTATTTACTCGTTCTACAGTATCAGCCGGTACACGGCGTTCAAGGCGTTCGAGAAGCGCATACTGGTTGCTACCGATATCTTCGGCCGTGGGATCGACGTCGAGCGAGTCAACATTGTTATAAATTACGACTGCCCGCCCGATGCCGACAGCTACCTCCACCGAGTCGGGTGAGTGCGGTATTCAAGGCGTGATGATAATGCAAGCTCACGATGAAAATTAGTCGTGCGGGTCGATTCGGGACTAAGGGTCTTGCGGTGACGTTCGTCGCGTCGGAGACCGACCAGCAAGTGATGGCCACGATCCAATCGAGGTTCACAGTCGCTGTGCCTGAGCTGCCTGACCACATTGATCGCGCGAGTTACAGTACGTTCTTTTCTGCTCGCTTTCCCCACTGTTGTACTTATATCGCACGCAGTGACCTCTTAATGTATTATTGCATACCTGCCACTACTCCAATATCGTTTTTTTCTTCTTTTGAATCTGTATCTTACATGCCGTGCCTTGACTGGATTACCCTGCTCCTATTTTGTGTGATGAGGTCTCTACTGTACGGGTATATGCAGCGCGTTTACCGCCACTGCTGTTTGTTGTGATAAGATTGTGGGTTACAGTTTGAATGAATGATCCTGATCAATCGGTGTTCTGGGTCTCTTTCGCTAAATTGACTTCAAGTTCGGAAGGAGCGGAATCCACTTAATGAGGCGCAAGTTCGGACCTCTTGCAACACTTTACTTCCGCGACGGCGTCCTCTCTGTGCCTGGCTATACGTTTGAGAAGGTATGGCGCGTGTGGTACGCGTATGAGCTCAAATTCCTAATTCACCCCATCTTGGAGGCGCGACCATGGCACGACACCGGAAGTATGACACTGTTGGCGGAGGGTAGCAGCCTCAAGGACGAGTCGAATGTTCTCGCAAAGATCGCCCCGACCCAGTCGAACGGTTCAATGTGCTCTGGAACGCGAGGCGCACATGTGCGTCTCTCAGCATTAGTTCTTTTGTGCCTCCTCAATTTTCATTTACCTAGCCTCGGACGCCTCGCCAACTCGTCCGACGGATCCCGGCATGCTCTCCGCATACTCGAGTTTTTCAACATACCAAGAGACAGCGGAGATGTGGTCGTTCTACTGCTCGGACACCCGGGATTGAATCTGCTCGGTCGATACCTTCCGCCCTCCAAAATAAATGACCTGTTAGTGCCCGACTTGTCGCGCACGCGGCCCCCGCAGTCCCACGGCGATGTCTACATGATGGAAATCGAGGAGCCCGACTTGCTTGATGGCGTCGGAGGTTTCGATATTATGGATTTGGCGTCGTTTTCTCGAGTACGTCCGCGACGATTGACTGGAAATTACGCTCACTTTGTCCAGATTCGCCATTCAAGCGACGCATTGCTTGGAATCCATGCATAGGTATGTTCTGTTCTGTCGCATATAATTACCCCAATATGACGTCGCGTCAATCGCAGAGCGGGTGTTGTGCATCGTGAAGGTATTTTATTAAAATTCATAGATTCATGCCCCTCTTCTGACCGGTGTAGTCCGTGCCAATGCGTTCCATCTCAACTCGCACTCTGGGCTCGTGCGATTCGTGCACTTTGGCAACCGCGCCATCTCCCTCGAGAGTTTTGGCTCCCCGTCTTCCCTCGTACTGCGCGCATTCGACGAGCTCGAAAAGGTCAAGGTCAAGGAAGCGCTGTGTTACCTCGCGCCGGAGCAGACGGGCAGCATAGAGACGATGACACAGGACCACCGCACAGACCTCTACTCCCTCGGCATCCTCTTCTGGACACTGCTGGTGGGGCGCGGACAAATGCCGTTCGAGGGCGGCCCGCTCGAGCTCCTGCACTCCATCGTCCAGAAACGCCCGATGCCCGTGCATGAGGTTCGCCGCGACGTTCCACAGGTGCGTACATATTTCCGCCAAGTAGAAACTTGCTGAAGTAGCAAAAGGTCTTGGCCTCCATAATCGACAGACTGCTCGTCAAGAGCCCCGATGGGCGATACCAAAGCGCACGGGGGCTCAAGGCAGACTTACTGGAATGTCAGCGGCGGCTGCTCGCTACCGTATCCTCGACCGCGGAGGAGTCCTCCGAGCTCATCCCGCATTTCGAGATCACCACGCAAGACAGGTTCATGGACTTTACGATTCCACTGACCCTGTTCGGACGTGAGAAAGAGCTTGAGATTGTGCGCAACGTGATACGGAACTGCTCGGCGAGTTTCTCCACCGATGTCGCTGCCAGCAATGGATTCAAGTTGGCGGGGTCGGGCAATGAGGCGAGCGACGAGATGACGGATTCGCATTCGCCACATTCGTCTGCGCGGAGTGACTCGCCGATGCCGATGGAAGATGTCAGCATGCCCGCTGGGTCGGCCTCCGGTTCCGGTGCGTCGTCGCTCCCTACGACTGATACGTTACGGAGAGTAGCGTTGAGTACCAAGTCCCGCGTTGCACGGACGCACACGGTGATTGTGGTCGGGCCTCCGGGTGTAGGCAAGAGTTCGATTATCCTGGCGAATCAGGCGAAATGGAGAGGTATTTGCTGCGTCCATACGACATTGCTTTTATTTCTCATCTACGTCTCTAAAGCCCACGGTCTCTGGGGCCATGCAAAGTTCCTCAACGCGGATGCCTCCGGTCCCTTTTCAACGCTGGTGCGCTATCCATCCGTCGTATCATACACCTTTTCTTACCCCGCGGCATAGCTCAGTTGCCTTGCAGCCGTTCTGCGCCAGCTTATGGTTTTTCACACGGACTTGCAGCGCTTTGTCACTGCACTTAAGGAGCGGCTCGGACCACAGCTGCAGAACGTGCCGCTGCTCTATCATGGGACGCCGGAGCTCAAGGATGTTTTGGCGTTGTTCGACATCGAGCTTGCAGCGCCCAAGGAGCATCTGAGCACGCGAGAGCTGCGCGCGCGGTTCCAGACCCTGGTCCAAAGCGTCTTCTCAGTCATTGCGGAGACGAGGTTGTTTGCACTCTTCTTGGACGACCTACATGAGGCGGACGAGTCGTCAGTCCCCTACCTTACTGCGGTTTAACAGCATTTTTAAACTTCCTTTTTGACTGCAGTACTCTGGACCTCGTTGCTACGCTGATCAACTCCAAGTGCCGAATGGTAGGATATCTCGTCACCTCCCGTCACCTTGGTTCCAGTTAATGACAGACTTCTCTGCAGCTGATATTCGCAACGTTGCGTTCGGGCGATTCGTCAGTTCGTTCTCTGTGCGATCTTGGGCCAAATCTAACATAATATGTAGGGAGGTTGTCGAGCGAGTGCGCTCGATGTTCATCGGTCGGTCGCGCCCGACGTGGATCAATTTGGAGTCTCTCCCGTACTCCGCCATAAGCTCTATGGTGTCAAAGGCTCTCCATCGGACCAAAGAGGACTGCATCCCGCTGTCTCGCGTAATCATGGCGACCTCGTCCGGAAACGCTTTCTCCGCACGAAATATTCTGACAACACTACAACGACAACACCATGTGCGTTCCTGCGCCGGTTGCGGTGTCGATTATTAACGCTTCATAGATCAAGTTTAACTGGGAACACAATCACTGGGAGTACGTTCGGTGTTGGTCGACTTACGCTCTTTCTAACCGACTCGCACTCAGCTTTGACATCCTGGCTGCGGAAGAGAGCTTAGGGAGCAAGAAAATATCTGACCCAACAGACCTGACATTTCTTATTTCTAATCTCCGAGAGCTGCCTGACGAGGCAAAGAAATATCTGAGATGGGCGGCGTTGTTCGGAGAGACGTACGTTCCTCCACCTTTGCGATTTCTTAGCTGAATCAAATGGACTCGATATGTGTAGATTCAACCTTACAGAAATCGCGCAACTCATCGATGGGAACGAGTCCAACAGCAGCGGTAGCTCCGGAGAGGAGGACGGCGAGGAACGTGGGTGGAGCTTTGCTCGCGCAGTATCGAATGTTCCCGACACTGCACCGATGGGGAACACATCTGCGTCGATGCGCGGGCTTCAGAGGGCAATTGACGAGGGCTGGATCATCCAGCGTGCGCGAGATATGTGCAGCTTTGCCCATGATCGGTACAGGCAGGCTGCGCAGGCGGATGTAGCCTCACTTTCGGAGGACGTTTTTGCCAAAATGAATTTCAGGGTAAATGCATTGGCCTCGAGTTTTTTATCGAGCCTTTCTCACCGTCCGCAGATCGTTGGAATGATGATGAATGATATACCCGCCGATGTGTATCGAATAGCGGAGCATGCTACACAGTAAGTTAGATTTGAAGGCTCCTTGAGACGCTCCGTTCTCAATCTTTGTTACAGCTGTCTCCCGTTATTGCGCGAGCATCCAAAACATGATGAGCTCCTCGACGTCTTAATCGATGCTGGGGAATCGGCTTGGGCGCGCGGAGCGCATGAGCTGGCACTACGGTCCTTTGTCAATGCACGGACCCTTCTGCGCAAGAATGCCTGGGCTCCGAAACCGCGTCGAACGCTCAATCTCTTGCGGCGACTTGCGGCTTTGACCTCATGGGAAGGCAAGCTTTGGGTCTATCGGCCGATACGTTTCATTGACGCAAAGATATCAGGGGACTACGAACAGTCTGAAACGATCATACAAGAATGCTTGGACCATGCGGACGCGCCAGAAGACAAAGGCTCTTTGCTTTGGCAGCGCTCCCGCAACAAGTGGTTATGCAATCAATTTTCCGATGCGCTGAACGATACGCTTCTCGCCCTGAAGATTCTGGGCGTCGAGGTCAACACAGCGCCCACCCGGCGAGAGGCTGATCGGTTGTTCGACCAGGTGCACAATGAGATTCTTGCGGTTGGGTTTGATGAGATTCTTGCGATGCCTCGGACAACAGGCTGGTTCATTTCGAAAACTTGGCGTGCGTTGACTAAATAATTTAACAGACCCGCGGACTGGGCTTGCAGTGGCCCTACTCAATGATGCAGGTTTGCAGTTTTAATAATGTCATTTTTTTTCTCCGTGAAACACTGACCGTCAGGTATAAATGCTTACTGGAGTCCATCGACATTTGCCATTGAAGTCATTGGATGCACAGTCAGTATTCAAAGTTTGCGTTCCAAATTGCTGCAACTGACATTTCGCAGACTATCCGGCTAGCATTGAGGTAGTTCTAACCTTTCCATCTTCATTCCATCTGCTGATTCATCTCGATAGATCAGGAATGTCCCCAGGCACAGCTATTGGGTTCTACTGGGCTCTCGGTACGTGCCGCTTATTGTGCCAGAAAATTCCAGGCTAACGAAATCCTAGGTGGTATGTCGTTTATACTTCTGTTCCTTTTCCCCGCCCCCTCACAAGCTGTGTAGCTGCTGCAGAGAGAAAGGAGCTTTATCGACTCTCAGTGGATCTCGCTCAAGTTGCTCTGAAAATTGTTGAGCGCCATGGCGGGAATGGCGATAAGTGGTGAGTACCCATGTTTAAGCTACAATGTCAAACTAATTTTTCCAGTCGAGCGCATGTATTGTACTCTGCCATGGTTTCTGGATATGATAATGTTCATATCCGCGCCAACTTGGATCGCATGCAGATGGCTATGCAGTATGGGCATAGCGCTGGAGATAGGTAAAGTCTACATAGGGGCCAACGTTTAAATGTATTCACTGGGCATTAATAGGGTTTACACGAGCTTCGCCAGTATTCATCTAGTTCTCACGCGGCTCTTTGTATGTGAACATAGTAAGTGTCTGTCTTTTTTCGCGACCTTGTGAACTAAACTTATGCAGTGACTGAGTTGGTGATCGCTGCGGAAGAGGTATTTTTCACGGCTATATTTTTTTACCCTCGATTTACTGCGTATAGTGTCTCACCGATGTCTGTCAATGGGCTCCGACGGGACCAACAACCGTCCTTGCTCAGGGTATGTTATGTTAATTCTTCCAGCCTGAACTTTTTTGTTTACGCATCCATGTGATAGCCAATCTGAATTGCATTCGCGCTTTGGGAGGATTCACGACAGCCACTTCAGCTGCCACCGCATTCGACACAGAGACCTTTACAGAAAGCGATTTCCAGCGCCACATACATGAAACATCCGGAAACTTGCCTTTAGCATTGAACTGGTAAATATGCTCCTTGCCTCAGGCTTTGCTACTGATCATTATCTTTTTCAGGTACGACTCAATGAAGGTAAGCTTTTTTCTTGTAGTGAGTGCCCGTTTAATGATTTCCTCGAAGGTGGTGGGCCTGTTTTGTCTTGGGTTTACATCAGAAGCGGCCGCACTAGGCTTCGATTTGTATGCCACAAGGGACAAACACCCTAAGTCGGTCATCCGAGAACATCGATCTGCATATTCTCACACAGAATACATTTCAGCCATAGACATGTTCGCTACGGACTGTTCTTTCACAGTCTGGCCTTGATTGGTTGCCTTCGCGGGTCGAACCTCTCCGAAAATGTTCATCGCCGATATTTGGGGCAAGTTCACCTCAATCAAAAATATATATCCAGGTGGATCCAGTCTATCTAAGCTATGAAATGCAACTGACGTCCTTTCAGGTGGCGCTCCCCCAGCCCTGTCAACACTAGTACATGGGTTGCGCTCGTAGACGCTGAACTAGCGTCGCTGACAGATAATCCGGATGCGTTCAAGCTCTACGACGCCGCTGTCAGGTTTGCAATCTGGTATAATTTTTTTGGATCTGTTTTGAATATTCTTCTAGACTTGCTGTGAGCAATGACTGGATTAACGAAGAGGGCTGGGCTCTTTACTTGGTAAGGTATCAATATCGTGTCTCGAGGATTATTAATCGTTTGAAAAGCAAGGGTCACATTTTGTAAGGCAAGGGGTCGAAGGGTTGGGTAGCGAACTACAAAGACGCGGAATATCGCGTCATTCACAATGGGGCGCTAAAGGGATAGTGCAAGTGTTTTTCGCATGTCCCTGCACTCTTCTTCGCCTCTTACCCCAAAAGACAGCAACCATTTAAATTCTCTACTTGGATCAGACTCCCAGAATCCTCCGACGAGAGCAATCTTCTTTTGTGATGCAGCCGTGCAGACAGAGAGTATGGCGATGGGAATGCAAGACTATCTATCATCGCCCACCGGTATTTCCGACCGACATCAGTCGAAACTCAGCGCCGACGACTTGTGGGGTATCCTCAAATCGAGCCAAGACATATCTAGCGACATTAATTTGTCTTCTGGTGACGGTTCTCCATTCCGCTCATTCGCATTCCTAAAACTTTTTCAGCTCTTCAACGCCTCACAGAAATTTCGACTGGCAAGTGTTCAGACTTCTCCTTGTACCTGTCTCATTGGGACTCCAGAAATATCTGGTTCTCAAAATACTTGCGGTACATAGCAGCCTATTGTGTCTTACTCTACTGACTGTTCTCAAAACAGTGGTAATCGCCCGCGAAGCTGGGGACTACACTTTGGCAACAAGCATGAATCCCCCGGAATCCTGTCAAGTCTTCGAGTGTGTCACTTCATTTCTTTTACTTCTCACAGAATAATCCTGCGCAAAGGAACCCGAGATCGGTCAGGACAATTTCGGACCCGTTACAAAAGGCGATCATTGAGCAGAGTTAGCATACATGTTTTAATCTTTCACCTCCGCTAATTTTCTCTATTTTAGCTCTGAACACGAAAGAGCCATTCTACTGCGATGACGCGTCACTGGATCCCAAGTTCTCGGCGGAAGCTACTCAGTCGGCCCATCGATCCATCATCTGTTTGCCGATTCGTAGCAATCGTGGTCAAACCTTTGGAGCCGTCTACTTTGCATCCAAATACGAGTTCTCCCAAAATATAGTCACCATGCTGACCTTGCTCTGTCAGCAGGCGAGCATTAGTGTTGCAAACGCCCTCCTCTTCCGTTCGGTTCAGGGTGCGCTTCTTCGCTTTCGTCGTTTTCCGTTGTTGCTAAATCCAGCGAACTTGGCAGCTGGGACGAGGGAGAACTTGAAGATGATTGCTGCTCAGCGCGATGCTCTAGAAGCGGCTCGCAAGAGTCGAGAGGATGCTCTGACCGCAACGAAGGTAAGCCGATAATCTGTTCGTTAATGGCTGTTAACAGGATTCCAGATTAAAGGGTACGCATCCGATCAACTTTTGCTTCGTCTTGCATTCGAACTGGATTTCCTAGAAATTTCTTGGCTTCAATGAGTCACGAATTACGGACTCCTTTCAGTTCGTTTTACGGTCTTTTAGATCTGCTAAGCGGCACGGAACTGGATGCCGGTCAAAGCGAGATTGGTGGGACTGTATTTGGTCTTGTTTCCCTTCACCATCTAATCTATTAATAGTTCAAACCGCCAAACAGTCGTGCGAGCTGTTATTGAGGGTATATTGCTCGTGTATACACTCGATTTTGGGCTGAAATTTTCTCAAGATTATTGATTCAATCTTGGATTACAGCAAACTGGAAGCTTATGGTCAGTGAACTCATAGCACCTCGAGGCAGCTCTTTAACATCTCGCAGCCGTGAAATTGGAGCCATCTGGTTTCCTGGTCGAGGTGTGCTATCTTTCTCGTCTTTCTTTCAACCTTCTAATCCGCTCCCCGTAGAGTATCATTGCGGTACGCGGCTTCAACAGAAACTCACATCCTCATCCTCAATGATCTGCTATCGCAGGACTGCATGGAGCTGCTGCTCCCAATGGCAGCTCAAAAATTGGATCTAACATTCAATATAGAGGCTAATGTGCCTACTTGTGCGTTCGTTCAATATTGCTCTTTGATTCCTGCTGACTGTCCGTCTCAAGGGGTGTACTCCGATTACGCGCGCATTCGGCAGGGTAAACTCATGGAACGCTTCATCACACTCGACAGAATCTCATTCATTTGCAGTTCTGATGAACTTAATCGAAATGCAGTCAAATTTACTGCTCATGGTTCGGTTCGAGTTTTATGCTCCGTGGACGGGACCGTGTCCGCTCCCCAGGAAGTTCGCTTGAAGTTTGCCATCCAGTAAGTCATCACTTCCTGTCGAGTTTCTTTTTGCTGACAGGAATCCAGGGATACAGGCATTGGCCTTTCATCCAGCGACGTGGAACTTTTATTTGTGCCTTTTCAACAGGCTGACAATTCATCCACCCGTCGGTTCGGAGGAACGGGTTTGGGTCTCTCGATTTCCCGGCAGCTAGTAAAACTCATGGGTGGTGCGATTGGTGTGCAATCGGAACTAAATGTTGGTTCAACATTCTGGTTCACTATTCCTGTCAAGATCTACGATGCAGAAGAGTCTCGAAAGGTTTGACATCTGCTTCTCATAGCGATCGACGCTTCTTTCTGATGCTCCACCCAGTACTTCTCAGATCTCTCAAAGGTCAAGTCGGTTCTGATGCATCCTCGACCTTTGCAAATCCTTGTTTGTTCGGCATCTCCTCTTACCCAGGATTTCTTGTCAACAATGTTCGACGGGTTTCGTGTGACTTCGGTTTCCACGCTGGCCGATGCAGAAATGCGTCTACGAGAATTTGGAAACTCCAATGCTCCCCTGGATTTCGTGATCCTCGATGATCAATCCGAAACCCGCGCAGATGAGATAGCCACATTCCTTCGATCTCTCGGCGTGCCAGCCCTTCAAGAGACAAGGATAATCCACATGTACACGCCGACCATGAATCGCTCAAGTCATTCCATCTTCAGCACCAACACTCCCAGCGTCGTGAAAATGACAAAACCGCCACGACAAGCGAGAATACTACAGGCTCTTGCTGGACTCAAAGATCTGCCGAACGCCATGGCGTCAACTCAGTATTCGCATATTTTCAAGGCAATTGAAGATATCTCGACCGCCAGGCGAACCCTCTTTGGCAACGTCTTGGTTGCAGAGGGTCTGTGGTCATATCCTTCCAGCTTGTCGTGCTCACTGACAACCCTTGCATAGATAATCTGATTGCTCAGAATGTTCTGGTCAAGCAGCTTCAAAAACACGACTTGAATGTTGTAGCGACTTCGGATGGCAACGAAGCACTGGCTGGTACATTTGTCTTGTTCCACGATGATACACTCTTACATTGCATGATCAGAATGGCAAAAACACGAACCAGGCTATTTTAGTGTCGCTCTATTTGACCATCGTGCGCCCGTTTTAATTGCGTTCTGGTGTATAGGGCCTTATTGAAATTTCAGATATGCCGGTATGCGATGGAGTGGAAGCTACCAAACGCCTGAGGATTTTGGAGGGAAAGCGGAAAGCAGCCGTCTCTCTTCCGAGTATGTGGACTTGCCGACAATCTTGATCCCTCTCTGACCATCACTCTAGTCATCGCACTCAGTGCAGACACTCAGGAATCTACAAAACAGCTCTGCCTCAGCGCAGGAATGAACGCATTCTTCAGTAAACCTCTGCGAAAAGGTCGGTTTTTGATCCATTTCCGACCCTGTCATTCATTACATTCTATTGACAGGCGATCTTCTTTCGTTGCTGACCATGTTTGGGGCTCCACCAGCCTGAATTGCCTGATATCTCGATTTGCTATCTACAATTGCTGTGATACTGGGTTATGTTGTACACGCATACATACATATCTTACTTATCTTAACTTATTACCGTACTTTTTACTTTGTAGAGGTCTCCCGTGCTTTCTTCGTGTTCAGTGGCGGGTGGCGGTGATCGGCACTATGTAGCAGCCCAATTCCTGGATCGGAATGAACTCGAGGCTCCCATGGGTGTTTTCGGATCTTAAACCTGCGCTTGGAGTAAAGCTCCATGTGTTCTACACGGCAGGATTGGCGACTACAACGTGTTATCCGCACTGAAGAAACCACACGAGGGGTGTTGGTACCCTCATAAATACATTGAGGGTGGTTTCACTGTCAACCTTCGTCCTTCGTTCACAACCCACCATTACTTCCTCGTTCGCGATGCTCGAGGCGTTCAAAATCAAGCCTTTCGACCTTGAGCCTGTTTATGCAGACTGGACACCTGCTCCTCGTTTTCTTGGCGACCCTAAGAAGGACCCACCCGTCGACAATTGGCTCGAAGAGATAAAGAATGGATGCACCAAGCAGAACGTCCCGAAAGAATATTGGCACACGTAGGCAAAGTTCCACCTTGGAGGGGATTGACTTCATGGTCTTGTGTTTTTAGGTGTGCTCAGCATTTCATGGGCGACCAGGCGAAAGCTAGGTAAATCAACTTTGCGTCTTGAAGGCACCGAATTTCATCTTCCATCCAGGCTGACTGAGTTGAAGAAAGTCATGGCGCAGGTGCATGGAGGTCAATATCGCTGGAATTGGAAGAAGTTCAAGGTCGCCATGCGTAATATGTCTTGTCAGTTGCTTTCCAAAGCGCCGTCCGCTTCATTGCTGATTTTTGCTCGGTGCAGGGGACATTGATACGAGGTCAGTTCTGTTTATTTGACTGCACCGTTATGCTCACCTTTTTGATTAGCAAAACGGAGGCGGTGAGGCTATCCTGGTGGATGCCCAAGTCTGCGAAGAAGGAGCCCAAGGCAACGGCGGAAGAAGGATATATCGTCTGTGACGAACCCGAAAGCATTGTCCGCTCCGACACCGTCAAGTCCAAGGAGCTTGCGTCCTCGGATGTCGATCGACCAGTCATCGGCCGTGCAGCCACCACTAGTTCGTTCTGGCCAATTCGGAAGAATTCCAAGGATATCACCGGGGTGGGCGATACTGCTCAGCGTCCTATACCCCGAAAGGCAAAGTCAGAAGGCACTGTTGTGTTAAGTGGTCAGACGTCCAAACCTCTTCCTTCGCTGCCAAATTCAGGGGATGGTACTGATTTTCAACGCTTCAATTATACCTGTACTGAGTTCTTTCGCTCAGTGACCAATGTACCTACATGGCTTCTGAATGCTGCAACTGCTTTGGACTTTCTCAAGGGCGAGCATCCGCGCGTAATGAGCACCTTGAGTGCAATCCTCATCGTCGCCGGTACGATCCCGTCACTACCTGTCGTGAGCGCCGGTGCCGCTGGTGCAGTGTATGTCCTCGTCTTTGTGCTATGCATTGCCTCTGACCTCTCTGCAGACTCGCGTCGTCAACGGCTCATGCTGTTGGAGCAATAGCTATCGGGCTTGGGAGCTGGATCAAGACACAACAGGAGGGAAAGTCCCAACAGGAGACGCACAGTGCGAAGTGAAGAGGACGGACGAACAAATGAACACGTAGATTTATTATCCAGGGACTTTGCTGTAAATTATTTAATCTCATTTGCACGCTGAGGTATCCAGCACCCGTTGACATCAGGTATCTCACCATCCGCGACAGGATGAAAATCCTGTTCTTTACCACTCTCACTCTTGAACAATCCACCTAATCGCTCTTCGTCGCCTATTGGAATACCCGCTTCGGAACATATTTCGACCAAGTCCTGTGGTAAAGGAGCGCATACGCGTATCTTGAAGCGTTTTTTGCCTCCAACAGGTCTATATCTCTGTCGAGTGATGTGAAAATCCTGGACACCGGGCAAAGGCGATCTCGTACGAAGAAGGATATTTGCGACGCATGTAAAAACATTCGATCGTCCGGCAGCTGGAATGTATCTCTAATTTCATCAGTCGGTTGGCTTTGTGAATGCAGAGTATCTCCCAAAATTGGAGCTACAGAACATCAGACGCGAGAACAGACACCCCAGGAAAATGGTACTTTTTAAAACTTGAGCCAAATGGACTCGAATCTGGTGTTTGTGCCCAGTCAAAAGTTTCAAGCGAAGGAGAGACAGAGGTAGATGAGGCTAGAAGTTTGCTGAAAAAATTGGATCCACAAAAGACGAGGCGGAAACTCACCGAGGAAGCGACGAGTTCCCAATCGGTCCGGGACTCTTTCGGTTCGCCTGCTTTTGGGAGCTGGCCTTGTGGTACGAGCGAAGCCCTGCCGTTAGGAAATTCCAGAAATGTTCGTATTTGGCCGCTTGTCTGGGGAAAAGATCGGCTGCCACCACGGACAAGAGCCAGATAGGTTTTGTCAACAGTTCTCCTTTGGAACTGTCCCGATAAGTCGTGAGCTACATTGAGCGACCGGGCAAGAACCAGGGATCCGGTGGTTCCCTTCATCAAGTTAGAAAGACGACTTCAGCATTTGGCTGTGGAGGAAACACCTTATCAAGGCGATGAACTCGGTGAGGAGGTGTGACCAATTCCAGACCTTGCTTCAAGTCTGTGTATATTCAAAGACTATTTTGCGGCCTGAATGCTGATGAATTACCATCCAAGAGTTTCGCAAGGTTGCCGCCCTCCGTATTCTAGTGCAAGACGATTGGTACTGCATTTCGGCAGATTGGAGGAAATTTCACACTGTTGTTGAAGGGTCCAGTTGAGTAACGAGACCAGGCGGTTTATTCATTACGATGACACCGCGGTCGACATATAGCACTCTGTCAGACCATCGAAAAGACGTTTTGGCCAACTTTTGTCGCCAGTCCATCGAGTGTGGCGGTCAAGAAAACATTTCCCGGCACTTTCCGATGATCTTAACTCGGCAGAATCGGCATGCATCACTCGACCGAAAACAATACAGGCTCGAGAAAAAACTAGACTATTTAGGTTGCGGTATACACGATGATTTTGTCGAGATCGGCAGCGAAAGTTGTTTGCCCCGCACCTGTAGAGTGTCACAGTATGAACTAACAAACCAATAATCATGAAATACCTATGGTTATGGTGTTCGATCCACTCTTGAGGTTGAGCTTGACCGGAACCGAAAGAATAACATGCGATCCTAAGGTACTTTTCAGCTCAAAGACTCGGAGAAAGAGAAAGAATTTTTACCGCCAGTATTGGGCTGGTCGACCACGACACTCGCGCCGCCATTTACACTGTCAGGCAATTTAGGCCACTGTCAGAACACAGTCAGGCTTACATACCTGACCGTCGTGCTTCTCCAGGTGCTATCGCCATTCGCATAGTACAACGAAACCCACTGCGCCGCTCCTATGCCCTGTACAGTGATGGTAACAGTACCTCCGTTGCCTGTAGGACATCAGTTGGAAGCTCAGGTTTGGTGTGCAGAGCTGACCAAGGAACCCTACAGCCTTGCCTCCAGAGAACGAAGGATCGGCTGGAATCGTCGCACTGCCAGCAACCACACCGTTCTCAGCTTCATAAGAAGTACCAGTTGCCACGGAAAAGGTTCCGGCGGCCAGGTTCACACTCCAAACATCGGCCCAGATGAGCTGAGGTGAACTAGATGTCCAGGACATCGGCAGCCAGATGTATCTGCTGCTCCCCAAGAGTGTCGGCCTCCACCGGTCTCCCATGTAGATGGCATTTGTTCCCAAAGGGAAGTCGTAGTTGTTTTGCGAAAAGTATGTTCGGACAGCTGCCTCCAAATGAGTCAACAGAAGGGCTCGCTGACCAGCGACTCACGTTCCGGTGCTATGTCGGCTTGGGCGGAGAAGGCCGAGGAAATGCTCTTTCATGAAGGAATTCTGTCAGTTCCACAAAAAATCGAGCCCGGAGCGAGGACTGACTGATGCCACGAACCAGCGGTTCGGGTTTGGGTCCCATCCGCTGTGGCAACACTCAGCGACAATACGTTATATTTGAAGAGATGAAGCGTACCTCGTGTGCGAAGCAAAGAGGTAGTAGAGCTGCATGTATATCAGTCATCCGCGGAGAAACAACTGTAGCCACACATACCCCATTTCGCTTAACTATTCCTGGCGCCTCAAGAGTGGAGCCTGGGGTGTATTAGTTGTCATTAAAACCCTCGATTGAAATTAACTAACCGGTGAGCACGTTAACTTGCGCAGTGACGTTATAATAGTTTGCATCCAAGCGGGAAATCTTGAAGTTCTGGTTGTTGTCCGATGCGTATAAAAGATAAGCAGTTTGGGCGGCTAGTTTCCAAGTCAGAATTTCAATGGCCGCCTTGCTGACTGGAAGATAATGTACCGTCATCTGACACAGATAAATCAGCGGGGGATCTTTATGAGCCCAAATTTCCGCTAACCGTCCTGGAAAATACCCATGTCGCGAGATTCCGCGCCTAACGGTTTCCAACTGCCTTTGTAAGTGTACGGGCCACAAGGAGTCTTCGCCGTCGCGACTCCGACCATAGCCGCGCCATAGCTGAGAGCATACGTAAATACACATTGAGGGCAGCAGAGTCTGTTCCCACTTGGAAGTGTCGCTGTGGAACCACATCACATATTCCGAATTCTAACCGAGATTCAACAGTTCGATCGCATTGAAGGAGGGAAACACTGACCACTTTGTTGAAAATTACTACGGGAGGGAGTTAATAACTAAAAAGGATGCAGAAGACAAGAGCCTACCTTTGGGTCGCTCCACAATATTTGCATTAGATATCATGGTGTTGGCAATCGGCGTAAGGGCATTGTTCTGGCGCGTCCAGGTCATCAAGTCCGTGCTGCTGTAGCAGCTCACGGCTGAAAACAAGGCGCTATTTGCGGCCTTGTCCTCGCCAAACCAATAGACGGTCGATCCAACCTTGCATAACCGTTAGGGCTTCCAAGAAAAAATTCTGTGAGCTGCGGATCTTCAAACCTTGAGAAAGCCCCCACCATGGGCCTGGATGACATTTCCACTTGTATCAGTCCAAGTAGCACCGGGAACGATTACAGCAGCCTGAGCCGCCAGCAAAAACGCAGGAACGGCCAGAAGGGAGAACCGCATTGCAAGAACAAAGAGGTAGGATTCCTGGCTGCATCTTCTTATTTATCCGCGGCAAGGACCGCGTCAGGAGGGCGGTACATATAAAGTACGGTGGGCGAATGGGCTCAATGTCGGTTCAGCCGTGGCGACGGGCCGCGCAAAAAGTGTCTGGTGATATGGTCGCTAAGATGCAGATAGCCAGAAGAGAACTGGGACGCGCGTGGATGGCGTCCTCGCTGCTTGCGTCCCGGGCCTGGCGTCATGGGTGGTCGCCCAACAGACCCGTAATTCACAAACAGTACGTTAGTACTGTTGTGCACTAGATGTGCAAGAATGCCGTCAAAAGCGTGACGAGATTTGAAATCAAGCTGACGTGTTATCAAAGCCCGTGGTCAGAGGCATTAGCCTACCTTTGCAAAATATTTTTGATGGGCATTGTGTGCAAGCATCTGACCTCGGATTTCTGCAAATTTTAGGATTTGCAGAGCCATACATATGAATCTTTCACTTGAATATTTTCAGGCATATTGGTGACCTGTAGAGGAAGCCACGATGTTGCCGAGTCGAAAACCTCAAAACCCCACCTTCGCAAAAATGATGGCCCGCCAAATTGGCAGACCATCATTTCTGATGGATTTCATCAAAAATCGACTCTCAATTTTCCTTTGGACTCCCATCCCCGTCGTCAGCTCTAGAAACCACATAAGAAGGCTCATCTAGGATGTATAAGCACACCATCTTTTTCTTAAGGCATTTGACTCAAAATTGCGAACAATAGATCAATTTTTTTGCAAAGGTAGGCTAATGATAGTACGAGCCGCCGCGAGGAGTCGGCCGAAGGTCGACGACGAGCGGCGTCTTCTGGACCACTCTGCTCTTTGTAATTTACAAAATGTGTCCATGAACTCTTCTACTGTTTGTGCCCCGCCGCTTGCCGGCCTCTTACCATCATCTAATCAATCCTTGCTTCGGTGATGCCATCGCCCACCACGTGCTTATCTTTTCCTTTCTTGGCGTCCTCTTCCCAAATTTTATTTACGCGACATGGAGGCTTTTCAGCTACTCTCCCGGGGCGGGGCGAAGTTCGACAAGAACAGATTCAAAAAGGATGTCCAGCTGTTTTCTGTATGTTTCGGTCTATATCCTCGGTCGCGCATGCCTCATTCATCTCGACCCACAGAAAGAACCTTCCAAGACCGTCGGCGTTGCAAGCGGAAAAATTCTGGACGGTGAATTGCCCGGAGAACTGGATTATTTCAAGTATGCGGCAGGTGGATCAGGGAAACGGAAAGCGGGGGGAGATAGTGCAAAAGTTGTGAAAAAGCGCAAGGTGGATGAAGAAGAGGAAGAGGACGTGGACATGGACGAACAAGAGGAACCCGATGATACCGAGGATGCACCGTCCAAACCACGACAACGTATCGTCGCAAAAGGCTCAAACCCTCCGGCGCATGCCGACACATTTAACGAGCTGGTCGAGCGATACCAGATGTCGACCCTCCTGCTGTCAAATCTTACTCGCTACGGCTACACTGATCCAACTGGCATTCAGTCATACGGAATCCCCATATTATTGGAGGTATTTCAAACCTTTTTTCACTTATATTGTGCTCACATTCATTCATCTCTCCAAGTCCCGCGACCTTGCTGCCATTTCTCCGACCGGGACAGGAAAAACGCTTTCATATCTGTTGCCTATCATGGCTTCTCTTGGTGCTCCCTCCTCCAGTGCAAACAGTGATGCGGGGGCAGGAGTGAGAGCTATTGTTGTTGCTCCTACAAGAGAACTTGCACATCAAATCCACAACGAATGTCTGAAACTTGCCGAGGGCCGCAAGTGGCGGATTGTCCTGTTCAGTAAGGCTTCAGCGGCTACATTGGCGGATAAATCCACCAGGGATAAAATCGGTGAGTTCCATTTCGCTCTTCTTAACGAACATTCGAACTGATTCGCGTTAGACATCATTATAAGCACACCCCTGCGTTTAGTGGCATCTTTAAGGTCTGGTGGTCTTGAGCTGAACAAGTAAGTCTTCCTGCGTATACCTGACGCCCAACTGATTTCCATAGTGTGCGTCATTTAATCCTTGACGAGGCGGATCGGATGCTTGACTCGGAATTCTTCCCTCAAGTCGAGGAGATTTTGGCCGCCTGTAGTCATCCGAAAATTCAAAAGGCTGTCTTCAGTGCAACTCTTCCTGCAGGGGCAGAGAAGATGGCCATGCAGATGCTCAAGGATCCCATCCGTGTCGTTGTTGGCTTGAAGTACGCACCTATTTTTTAACAAAGTTAGGTCAGGCTAACCCATTACCTTCAGAGACACACCTCTTCCGCTAATATCTCAATCACTCACATACGTGGCCGATGATCCCTCGAAACTCCCCAGCCTTCTCACATATCTGGCCCAGCCGTACAACCCACCAGTTCTCATTTTCACCTCGTCACAACCACGGGCGACCTCCCTTGCGCAAGAGCTCGTCCTGAATGGAGTCCCGAATGTCGACTGCCTGCATGCCGGCATGACAAAGAAAGAGCGAGAAGACGCAGTGAGTCGGATGCGAAGGGGCGAAAGCTGGGTCATGGTCAGCACCGAAGTTATGGCACGAGGAATGGACTTCAAAGGTGCACCGAGGCCAACAATCTACTGTGCTCGATTGTTGACCAGGGAACAGGCATCCGCGAAGTGATAAACTACGACTTCCCTACGAGTGTGCAGAGTTATGTTCATCGCATCGGTGAATATCGGCCATTGCAGTTCACAGCGTCGCCGCTCACGTTCTATTTAGGTCGGACAGGACGGGCGGGCCGTGAAGGGAAAGCGGTAACGTACTTCACAGACGACGATGCTCCCTTCCTCAAAGCGTTCGTTGTTTTCGTCTCTTCAAACGAAGACTACTCAACGAATTTGCAGCATCGCTAACGTTCTCCTGCAATCCGGATCCACCGTGCCAGAGTGGATCCTCAAGCTGCCGAAGCCCTCCAAGCTGAAGCGAAGGCAGATGGGCAAGGTCAAGCGAGCGGAGATTGTCAATCCAGCTCGGAAGATCGGACGCAATGATGCTATTAAGAAGAGGTATTATTGTTTTCACGCCGCTTTGGGTGCATTCCTTACGCCAACGTCCCAGGGATATGATCGCTGGCTCGAAGCGACGAATTGCTCGCGAAACACCCAAAAGTACCACAGAATGATCTTCCGTGTATTGCTGGCGGGCCGTACTCGCTGTCCCTTAGGCAGGATGCATCATTCTGATAGATTGGGCGTGCTTGTTGTATATCCTGGAATACAACATCTGGAAGTTCGACGAGTATGTTAATAAATCGAGCACCAAACGGAGATAGGTTGGTCCAAGCGGGCGATGTTGATGGACGCGACGCGTCCACAACGCGGTCAACGTGACTTCTTCTCGATCGCGTCTAGGTGGCTGTGCCCCTCCCCTCTACATAAGCCGAATGAAGACCGTGACTACTTCGTTCTGCTCTAGAAATTCCGCATTCATGTATTCTCGCGTCGACCTCATCCGTGATTTCATGCTCGGCCTCATGGTGCTCATCACCGTCGGTAGCCTCGTCAAGCTCGGCTTCCACGGTGTCGTCGCGTCTATCGCCTCCCTCCCCAACTTCGTCCTTGTGATCATCGCCTTCGGTCTTCTCGTGTTGGACGCCATCTACCTCCTCCCTCTTCTCCGCAGGGCGTTCACCATCGCCAAGCGGGCGGGAGCCCCAGGTGTTTCGCTGGACAGTTTTGAGCCTGCACTCATGTCGCATCCTGCGTATGGTTTCACATCGGCCTTCTACTTGTGCTCACGTAGTAATAGCCCAGCAACACGACCCCCTGTAACACTGCCTTTCAACTCGCCACCGTCACTGTGCCGTGGTGTCCGCTCGCGGACCGCACCCCTCTACGGCCTCGGATGGCGAAGTTCTTATGCGAAAATCCTCCACCGCCACCCCGTCGACTGCCTCGCCTCGGTCTCGGAGGAAGCAATCATTCCGCTTTGGGTTGAGCGTGGATACATGGACCGTTTTGACGGGTGCGTTTTCCATCTTCATTCTACCCGACCGAGTCTCACCTATTGGCGTCCTACATAGTAAAATCGAATTCGAGCCCCGTCATGTCTTCAACTCTACACTTCCGGAAGACGATGATGATCACATTGTGTGCTGCATCATGTTCAACACCGACGCCCAGTCGCTAGCAGCGCTCTCAGGGCCGGACGGCGAGGAGTTTGTAAAGGCGGCGAAGGAGGTCCTGAAGATCGATCCGAAGGAGGAGGGGACTTTCATGTGGTATCGGTGTTCATCAAGTAGACGATGAAATGCCAGGATGACGACAGCGAAAACATTGAAGAGGCGGATCAAGAAGCAGAACTCAGCCTCGCGGTCAGCTCTGATTGTTTCATATACTCCGAGCCACCACTACTTGGATCTTGTACCATTATCGCGGATGTACTTATTTCATGGATTTCGTGCTGCTCAGTACATTGACGCCGACGGAGGATGTGCTCATTCGACACCGAACAAAGTTGGGTGGTGTATAGGCTTTTCGGTGTGGACCGTTCAGTGGCTCGTGCGTTTTCGAACCGAAGTGCATGATGGTTAACCGTATTCTGATTCAATTAGATTGGATAGCGAACTGTAAAGTACGCCACAAAGTACGGAGTGAGGTTAACAGGCGCAAAAAATGCCTCTAGCAAATTTTGGAGCGTTCAGAATTTATCGTCGCGATGCCGATGTACCACGACGCTCTTCCCACCGCGCTCTCATTGACTGGAATCCTTCAGTTCGGGAGTGTATTGCCAGGGTGGCCACCAATGGAGTCGGCGGATAGGCGGCTCGAGAGCATCGTTCCAGATTAGCTGTTTATCAGCTCGCAGACAGCAATATGCCCGCTGATCCAGTCGCCAGGAAGAACTAGGACGTAGCCGCGCTGCTCAGCAAGCATGGTTTTATAACGCACCATTCTGTGCGCAAAATCAGTTGTTTTCGCGAAAGCCCGCCAGTGCCAGAAGATTGGGAATGAACGAACCTTGCTCGTGTACGGCCGCAATTTTTTTCTTCTCTGGCTGTCGAATTGCAGACCGGCCACCGCGTGGTCGTGTTTCTGGCAATTGCTCCGTGTCGGAACTCTTTCTACCAGATTTTGTCGTTGCCTAGTTATCGAGGATCTCATAAACGAGTGTTGACCGGGGGGGAGAAAGCAGGCTCGCGCGATAGGTTCGACGAGTACCTTTCCGAGTCGTAAATAATTGGGCGGACAGACGGCGGCAAAGGTCGAATAAAATAGGTGTGCAGCTTGAATCTAAACTTGAAGAGACCGGGGTGCGAAGGAATTGCGTCCAAGAGCAATCGATTCGACCACGAAGTGCATTTCTGGCTGTAGGTTTTTCTGAAGCAATCTTGGTGGTCATTGGGACGCTGGAACGGGCTGAGGCTGAGGCTGGATGGAAGCAAAAACAGAAAACTGCAGATCACGTTTGAGACCAGCACCGATCGCCAAATATTTCCAATTCCTGCTCCTTACCTTGACCTTCGTGCCATTCCACACTGGATCCCCGGTCTTCCAACGCTTCTGGCACTGGTCCTACCCCAGTTCTCTCGTCGATTTGGACGCCTTCGTCCCCTCATCGACAAGAATTTCTACCGGTTGATTTCTCGAAGAAACAGAAGTTCCACAGCTCGATATTTTCGCATGAAAACGAGGAGCCAGAGCCAGAGCCATGTCCACAACGTCTGCCTTCTTCCGCGTCCCGGCACTGCTGGGCCTGGCGGGTAGAACTCGTGTCGCCGGGTCACACTCCTTACCCCGTGTCGATCCAGTCGCATTTTTCTGCAGGTGGACGTGTCGGGATGGGATGGAGCGCTTTTATCCGGAAGAGTCTTAGATTGAGGGATATTCGAGCTTCATTTGTGTCGTCCTTCTCAGGCCTCAGGTACGAGCGGCATGTCGATTTCACACTTCGAATTTAACTTTCTTGCCTGCAGCTGAGGCTTTCATGTTGCACTTCTTGAAGGACAAGAGTCCAAGCGTTACTGGCTGGGCGGTGTCGTCTGCAAGTTCTCGGGCAAATTTCTTCTGGGCGAATTCTGTGTCTGTCGCTCTGGCTTGAATGCTGCTTCTTCGGTCGCTCTTTGTTGTGTCGGACAACCCGCTCATCAGTACAAACCGTCCGGTATCAAGTTTATTCCCTGCATGCTGGTGGACGACAGGTTCGGGGGCATCGCATTACGAGTCAACGTCGCTGGCGGTCACGTGTCCAGCCCGCGAATAGAGGGTAGACATGGCCGCGTTCACGATGAAGCCGTCCGTAGCAGTACATGCCGCGCGGTGGTGGCCAAGGAGTCCGTAGGAGCCCACGTCCTTTTTGTTCTGGATTCTGCCAGTGGGACAGTGTGGCAGATCCGCAAGCACATTTGGACAGAGTCAATAACGCAAACGCAAGCGAGACTCCAGAACGGCACGCAAGAGGCACAGCGAGGATAAGGAAACCTATTACGACTGGGACTTTGGACTGCATTTCGCAGGTGCCAGCGCTTGTGTTCTACGGTTAGCAAATGACTATGATTGCCTTCGAATACCGAGTATTGTGCGAGCTATTCTGCGGCCGTGGTGGTTTATCTTGTTGGTCTGATGATATTTGAGAGATCTGTTATCAACAACCTTCCAAAGATCGAGAACTCACTGCAGTCGAGAAGGCGATGAGCTCTCGGGTTTACTCTCTACGCCACAGCATGTTGCCCAGATCCAATCCATTCTGCCAGCCTCAAGGTCTCAAGAAATGTGGTTTCACGCCGTTTAACGGGGTCGAATGAATGGGTCGAATGAATTGTGAAAATGGGCGAGAGCAAGTACTGAATGTTGCCAAAATCGGACTCTCACGGCATCGGTTCTCTCTGCATATAAAAATTGGGTTGGCATCCTTTTTAAGCTTATGCTCTTCATCTCGTGCTTTGAACCAACCCACTACCAACAGTCTTTTTAACATGTCTCCTCATGATCCCCCATTCCCTTCCTTTTCCCTTGTCCTTTCGCAGGCACAGCAGCCCGTGTATTCATCCCGAGCTTCGATACATCTCGTCTACCCCTGGACGCCGGTTACATACCAACCCCCAGCTCTCGCGGTAGCTGACACTCCCATCCCGGTACGCGGCTTGTTTTGTGGACGATGCAGATTCACTCATCAACGCAGAATTTTCAGCCTCAGACTCAAACCCCAGAGGCTCCTCGCAACAAAATCATCCTCGCAATTCGCGTATGCTTCACCCTTTTCTTGCATTATCCACTCATTTATCCCGAACTTTCCTAGCGCTTCTTCGCGGCCATCATCGACAATCTCGAGGCGCGCAGATAGATATGCGCAGCCATTGAACTCGATAGAATCGCGGGCAAAACCCTGGTAATTTTAAACAGTCTCGACGATAAACCGAATCTTACTTGGTCTAAAGCAGGGAAAAAAATAAACTGAACGTGCAATGCGACAAGTTTGCGGATTTCTTGGATATTCACCATCTCACTCACTACGCCACTTTACGTTGCCAACGAATCGATTTCTTGCCTTTGGAATTTGTACAAATTTGGATCGGTCCCGGACGGGCGGGGCCCATAAAAGCATTGGACTGCTAGAAGGTTACCATTGCCCACTACTTTCTAATTCACCGCTATGCGACAGTATATACTTCCACCGACCTAAACTCACTTGTATTCTTGTGTATAATCTGACTTGCGATCTTTGGCCTTGCAGTTCACTTGCTCGAAATTCAAGTTCACGTCGCGGTGGCTATTTCCCGGATAAGATTAGACCATGTGCATGATCATGCATCGTTAATTGGTGCTGCTCGCATTGAGGTGTGCACCATCTCTGGAAATCGTGCTACCCACGTAGACCATTCCTTACAGCGCACCGGCTCGTTACTTTGGCTCGTATTTTATTTAAGTTGTTCTCTAAGGTTATAACGACCAGATCTTGACCGTCGCATCCCGCCCGCCCGACACCAGATACCGATCCATGTACCGCAGTCGCTCTACCGGCTTCATGTGCCCGTTCGTTTGCAGCGTAGAGTGCTGCATGCTCGTCCGGTTGTACACCTGCACGGGCAATTCGTCAGCACCGCACGAACGAAGTCAAGAGTAAGGACGCGAGCCAACGAACCTTGATGCCGTTCTCGCCCGTCGCCGCAATGATTTTTCTCGTGTCGAACTGCAGCCCGGTCACGGCGTGGTCGTACTTCAGCGTCTCGAAAATGCCGCCGGTTCGCAGATCCCATATCTGCATCGGCGCGGCTTAGTGTGTGTCGCGGGTATGTGCGGGTGCGCACTTACGCGGATGGTCTTGTCGAGGCTGCCGCTCGCGATGTGGAGCTCGTCGAACTGCAGGCACGTCACCGGTGCGCTGTGCCCGAGCAGGGTCCGGTGCGCCTGGCCCGTCCGCACTGCGCAGAAAACATCAATCCTTCTGGACGGGCAGAGTGCGACGAGACTCACTGTCCCACATGCGCACGGCGCCGTCGCCGCTGCCGCTGACGAGCCCGTACCCCCAGAACTGCACCCCGCCCACAAAGTCCTCGTACATGTCCCAGCTCCCGTCGGCGTACGGCGGCGTCGGGACCGCGAAGGTGCCGACGGACGCGGCGGCGCCGGAAAACATGGCGTTGGGCAGCGCGCCGCCGGGCGTCCGCTGGGGGTGGGATATCGCCCAGAGGATGTCCATGGTCATCACGCACTGCCCGGTCGTCAGATCCCATTGGCGGAGCGTCTTGTCGGAGGCGCCGGTGACCTGCAAACGAATGAGGATGATGGAGCTGGGGGGTAGGAAGGACGGCTTACGAGACAGTCGTCCTCGAAGTAGAGCGCCGTCACCGCCTTCGTGTGGCCCTCCAACACCCGCTCACAGCAGTCGTCCCGCTCCGCCTCCGCCGCGCGCTCCTCACCATTCCGTATCCCGCCCCCCGCTGGCCCCTCCTCCACATCCACATCCGCACCCGCCCTGCCCTCGCCCCCCTCGCCCTCCTCCGCAATCTCGCTCAGCGCAACCATCTCCCCCTCGCCCTCCCCGCCCCACGCGTCCTCCGCCTGCGCGTCGACGCGCCGCAGATCCCACAGCCGCACGTTCCCGTCCGCGCCGCCCGTGAGGCACACGTGGTCCTCCACCTGCAGGCACTTGACGCTCTCCGTGTGCCCGCGCAGGCGCCCGATCTCCGTGCCCGAGAAGAGGTCCCACACGCGCGGCTGCGCGTCGTCCTGCGCCGCGCTCACGAGCGTGCCGTACGGCTCGGAGAAGTCGAGCGCGGTGATGCGCGTCGAGTGGCCGTCGAGGGTCTGTTGCAACTGGGTGAGTAAATAAATGCGGTGGGGGGCGGCGGGCGTACCATGAACGCGACCCCGGGCGGGAGCTCGTCGTGCTCGGAGGGCAGGAACGCCGGGCCTACATGGCAAGTTGGAGCTACGAATTCGTTTCAAGCCAGGGATCTTACCTTTGCGTCGCCGGGACGTATGCGGCAGGTGGAACGGCTGCGCTGATGCCTTCTGTGGTCGTTGCGACTGTTCAAATTCTAGCCGCTCCTTGATGCCTTCCACTTGGGTAATATGAAATGTTGGTCGAGGGAAAAAAGAAAGAATGGCGCACGCTCGTCGTCCAGCTCTAGCTCGTCCTCGTGTATTTTGAGCAGATCTTGCTCTAGCTTCGCGCGTATACCGTCTAACGCCGCGATTTTGAGAGAAATTTCGGTGATTTCGCTGTGTATCAGGCTCTGTGGCGCGCGTCAGCAACGCAGACCCAAAAATAAGAGAAACGGCGCACCCGCCGGACATGGATATTCTCCTTGTCGCGCATAATCTCCTTCGACTGGCGCGTCAACTCGTCCTTGCCCAACGTCTTCGCCGCGCTCAGACTCTCCCTCCCGCGCCGCTTCCCCTTGCCCTCGCGCGGCACCACGACCACATCCTCCTCGCTCGTCACGCTCACCCCGTCGTGCTCGTCCCCCTCGTCCGCCAACAGCCCCCGCGCGCTCATCCCGAGCTTCTTGAGCCCCAGCCGCGGCGTGTCGACGTTGCGCATCTGCCGCCGCCGCGCGCGCCCCGCCTCCGCGCTCGGGACCGTCGCGGCGAACCCGCGCAGGAGGCTCACGTCCGAGTCGGGCTCGGGGATCTCGGACGCCAGGAGCTCGTCCGTCGCCTCGACGATCTGCAGGTCGCCGGAGGTGATGCGCCGCGAGCCGCCGAGGCGCAGCGGCGCGCGGCCGAGGGTGGCAAAGTCGAGCCGCGAGCGCGACTGCGGGACGGCGCCGAGGGAGGGGGGCGGGCGCCGCAGGGCGGCGGCGTTTGCGGTGGACGAGATCATGCGCGGGGTCATTATGACGGGGGCCACTGAAAATGTGGGTTGAAAAATGGCTAGGGGGGACGGGGACGGCGCGTACGGTCTGAGAGGATTTTTGTAGAGTCGTGCTTCTTGTGGGTGAAGCGCGAGAGGATGGCATTCTGGACGAATTCGAATTTACTGGGGCCAGAGGAGGTTGTTACTATTGGGTCGAGGGCGCGTTTCCTGTCTGCTGAGGATCCACCTTGAGAACTGGAGGACATGTAGGAGTCCTAGGACGAGAGCGATGATGGTGGCAAGAGGCAACCGCTTGCGCCCACCTTGGCTGAGTTGGCTTCGGCAGAGCTTACACCCTCGGCAATAATATACACTTGAATTTTTCTCTCTAAAGTACATCGATCTCAGGCGGTGCTACTACGTGTCCATCCAAAGTCTACAATTAACCCCCAGCCCATGCGTGCGCAAATCGTACTCCCAGCGGAGCGCAGGGAGACTCTCCACCGGCGCGGACGCCGTCACGTTATCCATCTTGAACAGCGGGATCTTGGACTCTGCGACGGCGCGGATGGTCTGGATGTACGGATGCACGACACTCCACATGCCCGCTGCGACGCCGCGGATGGAGCGCGCAGAAGGCGTCGGGTCCGGCGCAGCTGTGCGCGGCATTGGCTCGACCTCGGTCGGCTCCGAGGATTCCGGCGCCTCCACCTCCGAGGCGACTTGCTGCTCTTCTTTGCGCTCGCGCTCGATCTCGTCCGCAAGTCTGAGGACGCTGGCGCGTTCCCACTGGGAGACGTTGTACGGATCAAAGAAGCCGTTGCCCCAGAAGTCGCACCAGCAGCGGTCGAGCGTGCTCATGACGGGCGGAAGGGGCTTGTCGTAGGGCGTGGCGAGGGTCGCGTTGAGTGCCTCGGCAAAGGTGGTGATGTTGTCTGCCCATGGGACGGAAAGCGGGCTGTCGATGGGGAACGGCTGCCAGTAGCACGACGAGAAGAAGAGGGTTATGAGGACGACGATGCAGTAGAAACTGGAAGACGTTAGCGCGGGACACGAGGACGCGACGGAACTTACCAAGGTTTAGCCTGGATGAAGAGCGAGAGAAGGAAGAGAACGAGAAAATACGGGGGAGCGGTGGGGAGGGGGAGCAGCAGCAACGGCAGAAACCATCTTGTGCACCTGAACGCAGTGAGTGAAGGAATATACGCACAGAGAATACTGACCACATGGACTGGAAGTAACAGCGGCGTGGCGGTGCTGGGTATTTACTTGTGCATTCGGTTCTTCCTTGTGGTTCTACACTTTTCTTATTCCCCACCACGACGCGATGACCACAGTCCACCCCGAGGTCCTCTGGGCCCAGCGCAGCTCAGAGTCAGACGAGACCCTTGTATTGCCCCTTTCTTTTTCCATGTCCCTCGCTTGCTGACGCGTCTTGATCCACAGAACGTCCTCTACCTCACCATCAACCTCCCCGACATCGACGAATCCAGCCTAAAATACACCCTCGAGCCCACAAAAATCGCCTTCGAGGCCACGTCTGGCAAGTGCGTCGCCCATCGTCCTTGCTTTCTCTGCCCCACCGCTTATTGACGCGCGCCTACCCCACCCCAGTGAGAAAACCGGCCACCAAAAGAAGTACGCCTTCACCCTCGACTTCTTCGCCGAAATCGTCCCCGAGGTGCGCGCCCCCCGATCGCGTCTCGATCTGCTCATCACCCACCCCCCCAGAAATCGAGCAAAAGGCTCTCAACGCGCTCCCTCTACCTCGTCCTCCGCAAGAAGGAGCAGCAGGCCGAGTACTGGCCGCGCCTGACAAAGGACAAGGTCCGGAACGCGTACATCAAGACGGACTTTTCCAAGTGGGTCGACGAGGACGAGCAGCTCGGCGAGGCCGCCAAGGACGACGCCGACCTCGAGGACGCGATGGGCGGGATGGGCGGTGCGTGCCGTCCGACATGACTTTACACGACTGACGAACGAACGCCTTGCTTGCAGGCATGCCGGGCATGCCGGGGATGGGAGGTATGGGCGGTATGTGTTTTCCGTCTCGAGGTAAACATTTTGACTGATGTTTTGCGCTCCCAGGTATGCCGGGGATGGGAGGTATGGGAGGTATGTGTTTTCCGTCTCGCGGTAAACATTTTGACTCATGTTTTGCGCTCCCAGGTATGCCGGGGATGCCAGGTAAGCCGCGCTCCGCCCCTCTCTGAACGCACTTCACAACTGGGATTTTCAATTCTAATTCTTATTTACAAGGCCTTGGCGGGATGGGAGGGATGCCAGGTGCCTTGTCTCTCTACTACCCCATCCTTCCTTTCATCGTCCCAAGTTAACCCCGAACACGCCGCTGACTTTCTTTCTTTCTTCCTTCCTTCTCGCAGGAATGGGCGGCCTCGGCGGCATGGGCGGCCCCGGAGGCATGGACTTCGAGAAGGTGTGTTGCTGTCGCGTTACTCTCAACCAACCACCCACCCACCCAACCCACTCGACCCAACTTCTGACGCGCATTCGCAGATGATGGCAGAAATGGGCGGCGCAGGCGGCTTCGGCGGCGGCTCCGGCGCGGGCGGCGACGACGACGACTCGGACGACGACGGCCCCCCGCCGCTCGAGGACGCCGAGCCCCCGAAGTAGAGCTAGACGGACGGACAGACGACGACGCGAGGCGAGGCGAACTCACAACTGACAGAGACGAGACGAGAGAGAATTTATATACAACCAACCAACTGTTTCGATATTGCGATGTGCCATTTCTTGCTTCCCAATAGACTAACGAGTCTGAGAATGTACACCGTGAATGAGTGCGTCTGAGAATGTACATCACGCCAAAAAGTCCACGAACATGTCGGAATACATCTATCTTACCATCTGTTTCCGCTCCTCACTCAAATCAAACTACAGGAAATGGTGGGTGCTGCCCTTCATCTTTCTCATTAACTTTACCTACTAACTATAATTGAACCACCCTTGTCACTGGCAGGGCGGTCGAGGTATATGGTAGGTGAGAACCCAGACTCAAGTGAAATAAGTTATCTCTCGTTCAACTCGCGGATGTCTTTCTTTTATGGGACGTGATGCACAAAACCGGGGAGAAAGCTCGAAGCTTATTTCCCACCTTTCGCGGCTCCAGCGGCAGCGGCACCCCCAGCAGCAGCGGCACCCCCTGCAGCAGCGGCACCCCCGGCGGCGGCGGCACCTCCAGCGGCGGCGGCACCTCCATCGGCAGCGGTGAACTATAATATTGCACGCGAATCAGCCTCAACGCATCCACACAGAAAGGAAAGCAAAACGCACGTAAACGCAGTCATCGAGCGACCCGTGCTGCGCGATGGGGACGATCGCCGGCTGGTGGGTCTGCGACGACACGATCGTGCACATGCGGTACGCGCCCGCCGCGAGCCCCCCGGTGACGTCCGCCGAGACGAGGCCGTTCGCGTCCTGCCCGCCGTTGATGCCCTTGAAGAACACAAACTTCTGCGGGTCGCTGACGGCGGTGGTCGTGAGCGAGTCGATGGCCTCGACGACGATGTGCGTGTGCCCGATGATCTGCCCCTGCGCGTTCAGCTTCTGCGGGTTGCCGAAGTACGTCTTCTGCGCGTTCGTGAACGTGCCGAGCTGGATGCCCTTGGTCGCCAGCGAGATGGTGAAGGTCTGCTTGGCGGCGATGGTGTCCAAGTTCTTGGGGCTCTCTGAAACGGAAACAAGGTGAGTGGAGCCGCCAAGAAACGGAAATCACGGCCGATACTCACGGAACTTGCCAGACGGCATGTTCTGGACGGAGGGGATGTAACCGATCGGGATGGGGTTGCAGGAGCCGGTGGTGATCTGCAGACCGTTGGTGAGGGGGACCTTGGGCAGCGTCAGCGCACACAGGTTCGCAAAGTTGTTCTTCGACAGGTCAGCGGGGCTCTGGCCGGTAACCGGGGGGTTCTGGCCTGCAAGTCGACACCGTCAGTTTCAGCACGGTGTTTCAAGTGAGTCGAAACACTGACCGTCGTCGGTGTTCTGGATCACTGACGGGTCAACGGTGAGCGCCGACTGGAGAGCCTGGGGGTCAGAAGCCGCAGCGGGGGGGGCTGCTGTATCGGGGGGTGCAGCTGCAGCAGTTGTCGCAGCGGGGGGCGCCGCGTCCGTGGAAGCTGCTGCTGCCGGAGGTGCTGCGGCGCCGGCCGTTGCGCCGGTGGCAGCAATGCGGGCATCCAAGTCAGCCTGTGTTGTGCAGGTGATGCTGGTTCCCGCAGAGTTGACCAGGGGGAGGGCGGCACAACTATAAACGCATGAGCGACCTGAAACAATTACAACGAATCTAAACTCACATCGTGCCACCAGCGCAGGCCTGGAGGACGAACTTGGAACCGACGCACTGCGCGAACTGCTGGTTCACACAGGCATTCTGGCCCGCGGTACACGCGCTGTCGGCGGTGAGGGTCTTGAACTGGTCGCTATAATGCCTGTCAGCTAATCGTTCGGGGCGGGAAAAAAAGCGACGAACTTCAGGGCAATGGCGTCTTGACCGTTCTTGAGGTCAAAGGCGGCACGGCGGCCGAGGCGCGCAGGGCGCGCAGAGGCAGCCATAGCAAGGGCAAGGGTGATGAAGGCGGAGGAGTGCATCGTCGTAAAGAATGTAGGGAGTGAAGGAAAGACACCAGGTCAAGGATTGGGAACAGGTGCACAAAGGCTACGATCACGGATCGTGCAGGGGATGAGAAGGACAAAGGGCAAGAGAGTGAACCAATGAACAATAAAAGAACGCCCCCATTATATACCCGGCTATATTCGGCAACCCAATGTGCCTCAGGATCTGATGGTGCTGATACAGATTGCCGGGGTCATGGTAACATGCATACGGAGGAGGGGCGGTGCGACCCGCTTCAAGGATCTCCGCATTGGCACATACTACTTTCCACTATCTCGTAAAAATAAAACTTACACTTCCGAGTCGTCGATGGTAACCTCTACTTTGTTGTCGATCCATCTTGCAGACACCCTGCGGGCAAGATATTCCACCTCCGAAATAATGGTAGAGAAACGGACAACGAACTTTGAAAGATCGGTTACAATGTAACTTGGCGCGGCACCCGAGGCGAGGATTGTGTTGCGAGGTGTCGAGGTACAGACGGCTAGCACACGCGCTCCCGCAGCTTTCCCGGACAGCATTCCTGGGTCCGTTGATGAGCGCGGCATATAGATTGACCGTCACCGTATTCACCGGAAATCGCGTCTTCGACGACGAGACCTGTTACCATCGGTAAATATCCTAATGGGTTATAGAGGACGCAAACTACATTTCTTGGGATCAACGCCGCATTTCTCTGCGCCTGCCAAATACGGGTCGGGATGCGGTTTGCCTTGGGAGACGTCGCTGGAGGTCACGATCCCCGCGCGCGGCAATGGGATCCCGCAGCGTTCAAGCGCGCGAGGTGCATAGTTTGGAGTTGCTAAAATTGGAATTGATTGGACGTGTCAACATAGGAGACGAGCGGCCAACCGCAACAATAGATATAGATACGGACCGGATGTAACGATGGTCCAACCAAATGCCGTTTCAGACGACAGCTACGGAGGGTAAGGATTTAACAAAAACTCGGCGAAACGCCGACCTGAGCAAGGAGCGCGGAGACGCCGGGGAGACGCACGGGCCCGCCTATATATCAACGAGGTTGTAAGAAAATACATAGCGTTTGCCTAGAGAGACTAGGGCCCACCGTTTATAACCTCTTCTTCAAAGCGGTCGATTTCGGCCTAGGGCAGTCAGCCGGCGTCCCAAATATCCCGCTCAAGACGAACCTGAAGTTTGGATTCATCATTGATATGGCAGTACTCCTTGAGAGTGTCGTAAAGACGCCGTCCATGCGTGTCATGAACCACGGTAGCGGGATCGCCCAAGTGATAATCGTTGCCTGCCAGCCCGTATCCCGTTACTGGCTGCATCAGAAACGCGGGTCTTTTGCTTACAGAAGGTGGCCCAGGCCTTCTCTAACCCTGGTGTCGAGTCGAGGAGAGTGCTTTTAATTTATTCAGTTAGCCGACAGTCGAGCGGGCATCCCGAGAAGATCCCGACCCATCCATGTCAAAACTGGCAAGAATTCAGTGGAAAAATTGAGGCTAAGAAGCACCTACAGAACGGCATCCACGACGATCGTTGTGGGAGCCATTGTGGTGAGAGACAAGGTACGAGTTTTCGCGATGTTCAAGCGATCGCGAGCACATCCGAGTCAGTGTCGGACAGGACCGGACCGGACCGGTTTGCCCGCCAATCCGTTTCTGGTGTTGAACTTCGACGACGACCGTTAATCGCACAAGCCAAGCCAAGGTAGCCACGCTGAAAGTCAGAGAACATGGGCGAGCTTATCTTGTTGCAACTCTGTTAGAGTCAGGCACGAGTTGAACGTTCAAATCACCACTCACCCGACATGACAGTGGTTTGCTCTGCAGCTCGACTGGGTGCTCATACTTATGTCGTGCAAGAGCGGGGGAATAAGACTCGGTATTGAGTGGGTTGTCTTTAAGCAAGACAGGAAATGACAAGGATCTGGCAGACGGTCGACAACTGGCACACGTTGAATGGCAGCGAGTGGTGAAGATCAGCGCTCTCAGCAAGACTGGGGATATGACCGTTCAAGCATGCGGGGTGGTACAGACGAACACGATACTTATATGGGCGGCTTAAAACGCCGACCCTGGACCCAATTTGTCAGTCATCGCGGCATAACGGCCATATACGCCTGTCCCCGACACGGCTCATAGCAGGAAAGGGTCTAGCCCAGGTCGAAACCGCACCGTGACTCTGTCTTGTACTCGGCTGTACATACCCCAGCGCACTCGAACTTCGAATTCCTACCCTCGATCATCATCTTCTGTGCGGTATCCTGGACGCGACTTGGTACCTCTTTCGTGCTTGCCGCCGCGTCCGGTAGTTTTCAAGTTCTCGCCGGCCCACACAGGATCCTCTGCTCCTCCCAAGTTGAACCTAGCCATAAAATTTCTGGAGGATTTCCAGCGTCAAGGCGATCTTGCAGCTGTAACTTCATCACATGGGATACAAACCAACGCATCCGACTTCAAATGACCGACCTGGACGTGTAAGCTTGGTTGGTACTGCACCTAACTCAGAATGCCGTGCGCAACTTGACGATATTAGACTCGAGATACTAATAGATGATATATATCTGAATTTGCATCTATAGAAGCTTTCAACTTGGTTCCGTTCCCGCCGCGCTGATCACACTGCCGCTCGTGCAGATCCTCCTACAAGACCCTTGAAGACCCCATTAATGCTCACAAAAACAAATCGCACTGATCTTCTACCCGTCTTTCTTGATACTACACCCGTCCTGATGTGGATGAAGCATAACCTTTTTTCTGGCTTCCTACACTCGAGCTAGCTATAACAGGCTCTAGATCTATTCTACCCTGACCTCATTCATCTGTGCTGGGCGTTAAGACGTGGGGGCGTTGGCAAGCCCCATAACTCGTTGTGTAACTTCCCCGTCAAACCCTACTTGAAGTGTGTGGCCACCAAATCAAACATGTCGGTCATAGGGCGTTCCACAATATATTATCACGGATGCGGCAACAGCGGGCCCACACAAAACCACGTATTTGGACTACGCTTCTCTCGACTTGCGATTTTTTCCGCGCAGCGCCTCTCTCAATCCCCACCCGAGATTCTTGGCTTTGTGCTCTCAACGATAGGCATCTCAGCAACGAGTTAAGATTGCTCGGAGTTTTTGCTGAGAAGCCAGACGTCAGTGAGGCGAGCGGGCAGGTTCAATCTGAATCAATCGGTCTTGGAACCCCGAAGCAGTATAGGCGTTCTTCTTGAGGCGATAATTCACATCTGCTTTCTTGTAATGTTTTGAAACAAGCTTGGGATCGTACGGTTCGTATCAATAAAAACCCACAATTCGCCCAATATGAGCCAAAATTTTAAGCGCTTGGGCGTACAAAGTTAAATCCTGGTTCAATAAATTCCCTAGAAGTGAGTTCAAGCCGTTGACGGCGACAACATTGCAGCAGTAATATTATTTAAATAATAATGATTCTGGACATATGTAGTCGAATGCACAATAGAGGCTCGTAGCACCGTAATTACGAAGGCGGCTGGAAACTGCGGACAAGTTCCGGCACGAGCCAAAGAGAAAATCCAAGATGCCCGGAGCGATACCAATGGCGACATTGGGCCGGACGGGGTAGAGGTCTTGTGGGCTGCGACGCTCTGTTCATGCCTACCAAGCTCTCGATGCATCGACGGCGTTCATTCAAGATGAGGAGTGAAACTTGCAACACAGTCCCTGGATCCTATGAAACGACGTAGTAAGCTGAGGAAAATGTGAATGGTGTCCACAATATACAAAATCAATTGTTTCTTGCTACCGGTCTGGATGCCTTCTCCGGGGGGAGGTTGTGCCAAGTTGATCCAAGTGGTTATCGGCGATTCCAGGGCTACGATAAAATCTTCAGGATGTCCCAGAAATTGAGCCTCGCTTGCTATCCACTCGATTACCATTCACCGAAGTGGCGATTATGGTAAGATTATGGGCAAGATTATGGGAGAGCCTTTGGGATGAGCACCGCGATATTGTTATGTATAATAATAAAGCCGTCTGCTCTCGCAGTTTCATTTCTTGCACAAGCTGGAGCAGAGTCACTTCAGCAGCTGCCAGTATTGAGGCAGAAGAAGAATTCCCGTCATGCCTTGCTCATCCTCAGCCTCGGCCTCGGTTTCCCCCATGGCCTTCCCAACTCAATGCTGACGTTCTCGAACAAGTCCACAGCGTCCAACCTGACTAGCGGGGGGTTGGAGGTAGAATGTGACTGAAGGGTTGCGTCTAGGGGGGCGTGGTCCATGATAGTAGAGAGATAAGAGGCTGTGGGACAAGACAAAGTGGGAAAGGTGGAGGAGAGGTGTTGACCGTGTTGTTTGTTAGCAACATTGAACGTCGGAAATACGGCCCGGCTCGGCAATTTGCTCGTTTAAGCTGAACTTCCATCCCTCAATTGCACCGGCAGCGAGCCACTTTGCTACTGAATTATTCAGTGAACTTCGCAAATGGCGGCTTCTAGATCCCGCACCTCATCTGGTCTTGGTCTTCAACGAGGACCGCATGTCGACTCTCGTATTGGCAAGCTCCCGTCGCTCATATCGCACTTGTATGAACTTACGCTCCAGATCTTGGTTGGACGGACTTTCTCAATGGCCAGTACCTGCGCAAACTCTCGCTCTATCCCTCACTGGCTTCGGGTTTGTCTTCGCTTTTTTCCCATTGTCTAAGCCCTGTGTTCAGATCCCCATCTGTGTCACTGACATGTCTCCAACAGCCGATGCTCGAAATGTAGATGGCATCCGGACAGTTGCAATCCGAAGGTAAGTCATCCCAGAAAGAGATCTCGGGAAACCAAGCACTGCGACCAAGCCAATGAACCAGACGCGCCAGATTCCGCCCTGTCAAATTCCACCCAAGTTTGCGACAGAAGTCCAAAAGAGAATGTATCTAGATCAGACAGAACTCTGGCAAGGAACGGCCACCAAGACGATGAACCAAACGGATAACCGCCGTGTCAAATCTCTCCAGGCGTTACGACAGAAGCCCAAAGAAAAGGCAGCTAGATCGAACAGAACTCTGGCAAGAAAGGACTGCGACTGAAACGAACGCGTCAAGAAGTCCAAAAGAGAATGCATCTAGACATGTCAGAACTCTGGCAAGGGACGGCCACCAAGACGATGAACCAAACGCATAACCGCCGCGTCAAATTTCTCCAGGCGTTGCGACAGAAGCCGAAAAGAAAAGGCAGCTAGATCGAGCAGAACTCTGGCAAGCAAGGACTGCGACTGAAACGAACGCGTCAAATTTATACCATGTCAAGTTATCATAATACGGAGGCTTCAAACACGTCAGTTTGTTTTCCCTGAAGCCGGAGAACGAATGCCTACAAGAGAATGCCACCAGTTCTAGTTGCACTTCCGCCTTTCAGGTCATCTCCTCGCCAGTCTATGGAATATCCCTTGGCCTGGAAGGTCGACTGTATGGTGTTCGACTCGCTATATCCACGCACAAACTGAGCGCCCACTCATTTGACGGGTAAAGTGCGGAATGTCAGCCCACCCCAGCCAGACGCAACCCAAGTGGACCTCACCACTGAGGATCTGGGCGACGCTTGCTGTTTCTGGGGTTCTTCTTCAGTCCGCCTGAGCTGAGTAAGAAACCACAACTTGAACTTTCGGTGATCGTGGATGTAGTCCGTTCCGCTCGTGGTCTTTGGCGAGCTTCGCGAGGACAATCAGCGATAGTCCGTGAGAAGTCGCGCCCAGGCGGTGATATTGGATGAAGGGCGCAGTTGAATTTGGTGGAGTCGGGCCGAGCAGAAAGAATGTTCAGTTTTGCGCGTTTTCAGTGGCTCAGACGACTCCTACAAGATCTAACGGGAGTACGGAGCAAGTCTGGGCCCTCTTCAGAAGCACTCGGAGTTGAAATAGTCTGGCTGTGCGGGTCCAGGTGGTAGAATGACATGGATTTGTTTCTCTTTCGTTTACTTTCTGATCAGACTGCGCGTTTGCGAGTATAAAAGGCTGTTACGCCCCCAGCCTCCTTTCGTCTCGCCACCACATTCTCTCAAAACATGTCCACACCAATTTCCTTCACCATTCTTGGGCGGGAATGTCATTATTAACAAACCCAATAGTCATCGCCGGTCCTCCGGCCGCGCCTGTCGCCGTATGTTTTTGGTATCTCTGGTTTCTACGACATCTTGATATTTACTTAATGCAGGTGTCTGCCACTACCACTGCCAACAACCCCGCCGTTTCGGCCGCCCGCGGCGCCACCGCCATCCACCGCATAGCCGGACTGATCCAGGTACATCGTCCGCCTGTTCTCCCTTCCTCACATCCTCACCGCTCCGTTTCCAGCGAGCTGGTAATTTTTACGAGCGCGAATTTATCGCGCCCCGGCGTAGACATCCCGTCGAGCGCCCATCCCATGTCTTGTGTACATAATCCCAAATAAGACATGGTATGAGCATCAATGCCGTGTCTACCATGCCTTTGTATCCACACTGACGTCTGCTACTCAACGACAGCTTCTTGGATTTAGTCTCTCACCTGCTGTACATATCCAGTACCTCATCGCATCAAACATACCACGAGATCTCAACCGGCGCGCTCGTTTGCAAACCCTCGCAGAAGGTTCCGCTCATGTTGGATGGTCGTTGGATGTCGTTGCCTAGCGCTGCCACCAGGATCTATTTGATAGTAGAATAGAACATGTACCGGAATCACCTCGCCAACCTCGATCGTAATACCGAATATATACGGTTCGGTTTACTTCCAGCAACAAACAATTCTCATCTCTGACCAACATCTAAATTCAATTTGCGAACCTCCCTCTCAATTTCACCGACAACACTCTCTGCAGTGCCATTATCCTTGTTCATCACACTCAAGACAAGGTCTCGTTTTTGCTGGCTTTTTCTCGCCCGAAAAACAGGTTCGTCGAGCCTCAAGGAAGGAAATGCGAGTTCAAACGGTTGACGGCGACAATACTGCGGCCCGACTACGATAGTATAATCAACCCGACCCCTCAGGCTCAGCGCTCAACTGTGACTTACGGTCGATGCGTCGGGAGTGAGAGGTGGCAATCCGAGTCTTGGGTGATAGGTCTGGGTGTAAAATAGTAGTCTGCTCCTGCAGTGACATCGCCTGCACCACTGGCAGCTGGTGCAGAGCTGCCTCAGTATCTGGTGTCGCCGTCGAGAACGAGTCTGCCATTGGTACCATGGTATGGTCTGTCAGAAGGGAGAAAAAGAAAAACCCTGGCATACGTTCATCAGTCCCGGTACAGTATAGTAGGGTCACCACTTGGCCTTTTTCGCCAGAACTCACACAAGTGATCACCCAAATTTTCTGAATTTAATTGAGTGACTACTAAACATATAACGAGCTATACTACAGTAGAAGATGGACAATTAATGCTTTACAATGTATGCAGTTTGCGCTGAGATGGCAAGCCGCACAAGTCTTTGTGTGATTTCGCCGCCAAAAGCCTGGAAGAGTGCGATGGTGCGAGAACTGATGAAGGTATCCAAAGCGGAAGTGTGGTCCATGGTAGACATCGAGAAAGAGGTGCACTGGGTAAATAGGGGCTGCAATCAATCCCAGGCCGCGGCGAAGCCAATTCCCACGCTACTCTCTCTGTCTTTCTAACGTCCACGGCCAGTCTACGATCCACGCTGACGATTGAATACGATTCTATCTGCATATGTTTTTGACTCATGAAGATGCGTGTTAGAAATACCAGAAAGGCCGGAAAGCGCGTGTTAATTGTGCTTCTTCTTTGGCACGTCTCATATGGCCCCCAGTGGATCATCGCAACAACTTCCTCGACATCCCGCAACTACCGTCTTCCGAGCAGCAAGAAAGGCAACTAAAAGCAACCGCAATCCTATACGCAACCCACGCGTAAGTTACTGCCAAGAGGTCTGCATCGTATAAATTCCAAGCGGGGGCCTGTAGCTCTTGTTCTCCCGGAGTGCCCACCAAGAACATTGTTTGAACCCTAAGGCTATTCTTTCGCGATGCTCGTTCAACTCGTGTCTCTCTTCGCTTTCGCAGCATCCTCGCTCGCTGTTCCGGTCGCAGATATTACCTCTCTCGGCTACCTGCGGTGCTCTTCCGAAGGGCAAGTGACGGGCTACCTCTCCAAGTCGCTGAACAGCGCCGGAGTGTACAAGGGCGTGTCCCCCGACTCCGACCCGAACGACGTGAACCCACCGGATGCTCGTGAGCCTCGACGTCACTGCGACCGGGACACAGAGCCTCCTCGTCAAGGTATCAACTTGCTTCAACACAACAATGATTTTGCCCCAGAAACTTACCCAAGCGTGGCCGTAGAACGCGCCGGACAACGACTACCCGTTCTTGGGCGGGCATCGGCGGCGAAGAGGGTAGCACGATCGGGTCGAACGGCGACTACCACCTTCCAGTCGGCGGCACAAGAGGTCACCGCGTCCGGCGCCAAGCCCTCGTACTGCGGAAGGGGAAACACCTACACCGACCGCACGAACGACCTGCGCAAGTGCGAAAGTGCCATCGTGCGTCCATTTGCTCATCTTTTTATTTATTTCCGCGTTGCTAACCAGCTGCTCGCAGTGGGTGTACAACTCCACCGACGAGCGAGGTGGACGCCGCGGTGGACGAACGACGACGGCTCGGTGTTGGAATGCGAACATCGGGTATGTGGATGCGTCGTTCGTGCTCACCGGGACAAGAAGGAGTTTGAGGATACGTGGTCAGACAGCGTGGAGTGGATCGTGAGTCTCGTTTCGGGTTGCCCTCCTGGAAATTTATACTGACTGGTTCCTAGACGCTCACTTTCGAGACGTAGAGTGGCGCATGTTTGATCCTTGGACTTTCGTTGCAGTACACCCGGCGGCGAACATCAAAATCTGGGCTTTGGCAGGGATATTGGACAACATCACATAGACTGCATGCATTGCAACGACGTATACGTACCACCCCTCGCTATCCAAGTATTGTACCGAATATATACGTTTCGGTCTATTCGCTTTCGAACTCCCGGTTGCCCATGAATGAATGCACGCACACACTTCCGCGATTTACAGCTGTTCCCGAAAATAAAACAGGCCACTTTTCGTTGGCTTCCCTTTCAAGCTCCAAGTTCGCAATACAATACACTGCGTATGTACGATAACAAATAAGAAATCTAATGGTCGCTCTTGGACTTTGCTCGGATGTACTTATGTAGGCTAGGCTAAATGCAAGGTAGGCTATTAGTGGATACAGCGTCAGGCTCTCAGGATAATCGCACAAAATCGGCTCGGCTCGGTGTAAAACACACAAGGGTAGCGAAGAGTAGACACGCGCGCCAGCGCTAGCTCGGCGTCGCAAACGACCCGCCTCCGGCGCGCAGATGCGCCGGCAGCACAGGCGGCGTTTGCGTCCGTACGCCCACTGCCCTGCCCCGCTCCCTGCCCCAAACGCGCTCTTCCCCAACACCGTATTCGCCACCCGCCTTCCCCACCGGTGTCGACGCGCCGCTCCCATACGCGGCCGCACCATACCCCTGCGTCGGCGTCTGGAACTGCTGCGCCTGATACGGCCTGCTGCCCCTGCCCATACGCGGCGGCGGCGCCGTACCCACCCCGCTGCGCCACCGTACCCATACGGTACCTGGTTCGCCGCAGGAGCGTAGTACCCCTGCACCGGGCGCGGTGTCCCCTGCCCTGCCCCTGCTGGGTGTAATACTGTGGCTGCCCGTACGCGTAGCTAGGGGGTTCCCGCTACGGGTACGGGGGCAGGCACAGGCGGTGGAGGCGGCACGGCGGCGACTCCGGGGCGCACCTTCACTGTTGTGTTGTCGCGGAGGGCAGTCGCGGGCCGCGTGGGGATGGGCGGCGGGAGGGTGCCTTGCCACGTCGGCGTTTCGGACTCGGGCTTGGTGCCGGTGGGGAAAGAGCGCTGCAGGGCGTGAAGGACGGCGGGCGGGGGGGGATTAGAGGGGCGACGGGGTGGGCGGAGGAGCGGCGGGCGGAGGGACGCGAGAAGCGTCAGGGAGGAGAGAATGCTTTGGGCTGTCGACATAAATAATTAATTAGCTTGAGTAGAAATTATAGGGAGGGATCCGTACCAATATCCCATTCCTCGTCGCCCTCCTTCAGAGTGCTCGCGTGGCGGCGGTGCCACGCATTAGAGTCCGCATCCGTGCCGATGCGCAGGCGCTCGACCTGGAGCTGGCCGAGGCGCTGGAGTGCCTTGCGATTGCGCGTGAGCAGCTCCTGCACGGCATTCTCGAGCTCGAGGCTCCCGAGTACGGCCTTGAGGGACTCGATCTCGTCCGGCGCGAGGATGTCCTGCAGCCCGTCCACGTCAGATTGCGATCCCCCCACCTCTGTCGGCTCCGGCGTCTCCTGGACGTCTTCCAACATGACCTCCTCCTCCTCGGCCGCCTTCGCCGCAGCAATCGCCGCCTGCTGCACCTCCACCGCGCGCTGCCTCGCCGCCAGCTTCTCGCGATACCGCTGCGCCCTCTGTGCCACCACCTCGCTCAATTCGCGCATCCCCACCTCGCGCCCGTTTTGCACCCACGTCGGCGCGAAGCTCGCGTGCAGCCCGTAGTCAAGGAAGGCACCACACGTCACGCGGCGCTGCGCCGGAAGGGGGGTGTTCTTCGGCGCGCCGTACACGGGCGCGCGCGCGTAGTCGCCTAGCTTCCGGATCGTGGAGGGGGAGGAGGTGGAGGGGGTAGGGAAGAGGGCAACGAGGTCGGCGTGTCCCGTCGGTGCGTCTTTGAGGTCTGCGGGTCCGCTTTCAGACGCGGAGGGGTGGGGCAGGTTGGCGGAGGACCAGTAGTCCCCGCCCGGGAGGTGCTGCATGAGGGCATAGCGCTTGTCGGAGCTAGCACTGACGAACTTGGGGGCGGGGTCGTCGGTTTCCTGTGGCAGAAGGGACTCGACTTCAACCGAGACGGGGTGGAATGAGGCCTGGTCGAGGAGGGAGAGGGCGAGATCACAGAAGCGCTGCTGCTGGGCCGCTGGTGCGGCTGGTGGTGTCCGGGGGTGGAGCGAGATTGGCCTGAGGTTTTGTACAGCGGTGCGGAGGGTGTCGAGGGTGTATTCCTGAGCATTAGACAAGAGAGTGCGCAATGAATAGGTGGTTGAGGACTGTTCGAGAGGATAGACGCGATCCAGGAGTCCCTGCTCGTCGATGCTGCGGCGGGTCAGAAAGGGCCATTTTGTGGGGAGAATGGCGTACACTTGGAGGACATGGAGGATCTGGTTCGCGTGTTCCTTGTCGATGGGGATTGTTGCGGCCAAGGGGGGAGCATCTGTGCGCTGGAGTTTTTGAGCTGGCTCGTCAGCCGAGTCAGATATACGCTTGCGCTTTTTTGAATCGGGCAGCTTGAGAGGAGACTTGTCCTGGTGTTGGGAGGATCGGGTTGCGCGCGCCATTAGACGCGACGCGCTCGACAGTGATCACTGTTTTTGGCAAGAGTGGTCGTGTTGGCGTGTCGCTTGTTTGAAACCACAACTTTGTTTTCTTTAATTCTCTTTCTTCAAGCTGGGCTCTGGGGACATTCAAATCTACCTGGGAATGCAATTTTATTCTACTTTCAAGGACTAGCTAGTTTCAATCAAGACAAACTTCAGTGTCTCTTCCACTGCAGCTTCCCATTCATCGGGAGATACCTTTGGTCTACCTGCTCGCCACCAGCCACCCGTCCTCGTCTCGAAACCATCATTGTAAATCCTGCAAGAATCAGTTGTTGGACGCGGACTCGAATTCGGTCGGTACACAAAACCCAAACTTCCGCGTCTCCGTGTGGCAACCGCCGTACCCAGCGTCTCGCCCGGCTGCACCTCCTTCGCAGCGTCCATGAGCTGAACGACGCATTCGGAGAAGAAATGAATGTCGTCGAGATCGGATTTCGTCTGCCTGCTCGAGGATGCACGGCGGGACGCTAAGGTTTCGGCCTAGGCTGTCGCCAAATGGGAATGTGCCTAGCGGGCGCATGGACCGGAATCGAAACCGAGCTTTGTCGAATGAGGGCTGGGAGGTGAGGAGTATGGTGTGCGCCATTGAGTCGAGGAGCATCCCGTCGTTTGGGTTTGCTGGATCTGCGGCACCAAGGATCGAGATTACGACGAGAGAGGGAGGGGGAGGGAGCCGGAAGCCGGGTACCGAGACGCTTGAGGCTTCATTCAGCGTAGATGAGAGATACAGCGGGAAAATGAATCGTCTGGCTTTCTTCCACAATCTTCGGAACCTCCCTGTTGATGAGGTAGTCTCTGCTACAGGACCGATATACTGATGTCGAACAAGGATCAGTATATATTGACGAGGGACGCCCAGTTTTTTGAAGACGACTCGAAGGTCTGAGTGACAATGAAAGGCTGGAACCTGGAACGACTAAAAATGGAGGCAAACAAAACTCACGATTCGAAGGATGCCCCCATTGCTTGACTTCAAGTATGCGATGGTGCCTCACGAGCCCCTACCCTGAAAGGGCAACTCCATCTCCAAACTCGGTGAAACTCGTTCAAAAATTTCAAAGTTGCTTATCTACCCAAATTCTAATAAACCGCCTCCTTATAGTCTGTATACCCCACCCGTGGATCATCTTCAGCAACCGCATACAACGTCCTCAAATCGAGAACATTATCCAGTGCTTTCCCCACGCGTATCCGCCGCGCCAAGTCCGGATGCGCGATCCATGGTCTGCCGAAGAACACGCCCGCCACCTCTCCTTTGCTGACCACCGCCTCCGCTAGCTCGGGGGTGGCTTCGAGATTGAGGAAAATGTGGGTGTTTGGGAGGAGCGAGCGGTAGGTTGCGAGGACGTCGTGGCGCGGGGCGTGGCGCTTGCCTGTGATATTGTTGTTTCAATGTCCGTGCATAACTAGCAGGAATAGAGGGGAACCGACCGTCGCGCTCAGGATCGTACCTCTCGCTGTAGCGTATGAGCGTCACGTATGCCAGGCCAATCTTGTCCACCTCGCGAAAGAGGTAGCCGTACGTCTTGAGCGTGTCTTGGAGCGGCATGCCCATGTCGTTGTTCCCTGTCGCCGGCGAGACCCTCATCCCGACGTTCGGGCCCCACACCTCGCGGAGCGCCTTGAGAACCTCGAGCAGGAAACGCGCGCGGTTCTCCTCGCTCCCGCCCCACTTGTCTGTGCGTTTGTTGGAGCCCGAGTCGAGGACCTGATGGGGGAGGTAGCCGTTGGAGCCATGGACTGGAGGTTGTCGTTAGTGAACTCGAGGTGAAGCAATGGAGGCCTGAGAAGAGAGTACACACGCTCGACACCGTCAAAGCCCGCCTCCTTGGCGTTGATAGCAGCTTGCTTGTAACTGCGCAATTAGAATCGTGGGATCGGGGATCTCGGTCGGCTGGTAGAATCAATAGTCGATGAGCATACCCATGCAAGGAAGACTGGGGAAACCACACCGTCGAGTATGGGGCGCCCCCGGGAAAGTAGCGGGACTTTACAAAACGGGCACCAATGGCCGAGGGTGCGTACACAGGCTGAAATAAATAGGGTAAGTCAACGGGTTATTGCGGAGTAGGCAACATGCATACCTCGCCAGAAGCGATCTGTTCCGGCGCGGTCGGGGTGATTGAGGCGGCCAACTGGAGGGCGCATTTAGTGAGTCGAAGAAAATATTGAAAGATTCTACGCACGATGTCAGAGCTGGCAATATATCTTGCTCCCGAAGGCGTGCACAGAATCGGTGATTTTCTTCCAGCCCTCGATTTGGTCTTTATTCCAGATACCCGGCGCATTTTGCCATTGGGACCTTGAGGACGGTGGTTTATTGCCACCGCGTCGCGAAGAAAAATGGAACGCACCCCTGCCGCGTAATGAGCGTGCCCTCGGAAATGATGATACCCGCGCCGCCCGCCGCGCGCTGCTTGTAGTATTCTTTCATGAGTTCGTTCGGGACAGTGCTCGAGGAGCGGTTGCGCGTCAGCGGAGACATGCCAATCCGGTTCGAGATAGTGATGTCCCCGAGCTGGAGGGGGGTGAATAGCGCAGAAGACATGTTTGGAGACGAGTAGGGTTGCGAAGGAATTGATTTGGATTTTCAAAAGTCGAGTCCTTTTATTTTGAGCTTTCCATAGCAGGCACTTGTTCATGTACATCGCGAGACCGTGGTCGCCGGTCCCGCGGGCCAGTAAAGGTTTCGATGTCAATGTCCGTTTCTGACCGTTTCTGACAAAGAGTCCTTTTATTTTGAGGCTTTCCATAGCAGGCACTTGTTTAATGTACACCGCGAGACCGTGGTCACCGGTGGTCTCGCGGGCCAGTAGAGGTTTCGATGTCAATGACGTTCCAGACAAAGAGTTGACAAAGAGCCTCGGGCCCCGCCGCTGCCCACCGCAGAGATCAGGTGAGGTAGAAGTGCTGATCCCAAGTGAAGAGAAGCAGCAGTAGGGCGCCGAGTTTCCAGATCATCTCAGAGATTATTCATCCTGACCCAAGCTGGAAACAGAGGATTTGTAAACTTTGAATAATGGCTCGGGGGCCGGCGACTCTGTGCATGAGGCATTTGCTACTAGTGCTTCCGCAAGTACCTGGTAAGATCGGGTTCCTGGGAGACCAGTGACCGAGTTCATATGAGGCGACTGAGAAGTTCGGAGGTAAAATACTTGCGTCAGAGCGCAGACTCGAGAGCGCTCTGGGCGGCGGCGGGCACGGTGGTTGATCAAGGGCTTGAAGCCACGGTAACGTGGTCGCGTTTGCTAGCGGAGTTTGAATTCACTGATACTGTGCAATTTCATTCAATTCGGCGGTCACGCGTCACGCACCCCCTGTGCCGCGATGAAATTTGGTCTCGGTCACGGGTCACGGCGCCCAGTGCCGAATGTAAAATGCGTGACATCAGGGCCAAATCTCCCTCAGAGGTGCAAAAAAGGCAAAATTTTCGAAAATTTTCGTCTTGAATGCCGAATTTTTGGAGGTGTCACGCCAAACTTCGTTGGTTGCCGAAGTGCCGAATCGGTATTTTGGGTCACAGGTCACAACCCGTGCCGAATTGAATGAAATTGCACAGTATACAGTCGCAAACCGCGAAGCGAAACGCAACACGGAAGCGAAACACTCCCTTATCCCACCACTTCCGGTGATATTACAAGCTCAAGATTTTAGTACATGAATCTACATCTGCAGTTCGATTACCCAAAAGGAATTGGCTCAAAACCTCCCATCAAGCTTGTGCTATTCAAGTCTTTCACCATCCTTAATCTGCTGCTGTTTGGCACGCAGGTCGATATCTCATGTAGACACGAGAGGCCTATGATGAATTAGGTCCTTGAATAGTTTTTCAAGGTCGTAGAAGAAAAATATCAATCTCCCATACAGCCAAGTTCTGTGGCTAGCACGCACGGGCCGGTTTACAATTGTTTCGCTTCCTTGTTATTTACTCACCTCAGGGTGCACCACCAAATTTACGTAAAGGGCCTTTAAGGTGGGTTATTTTGTAGTAAGATAACCCACCTTGAAGGCCCTGTTCGCCAGGCGGACATTGCATAACTATGATGTCATGTCCGCTTTGGGAAACATGTGGCTGGCGGACGGCACCCGCCCAGCCCTACACCGGCTACACCTACTGCCGTACTGCCCGACGGCGCTTCCCCTCGTGTCTCGCTATCCTACCCATTATTTCCAAGCCATCTAGGTTCAATTTGAGTCGAAATTCAATACGTGGCACGCTGCGCCGCACACGTCTGCTCACCACCTGCCTCGCCCTTGCTTGGCCCGCCCACCGCTCCTTCCTTGCGCTTCTGGCTCCACCTCCCTTCTCTGCATCCACTATAATTCATTCATTCCCTCTAGGTTTAATTCGGCTCGAAATTCACCACACGGAACATTGTGCGGACACATCCGCTCATCGAATGTAAGGCCAATTATTGCCTGAATTTTCGTGCTCTGGTACTTCGGTTTGCGTGGTTAATTTCCAACTGATGCATTGATTTCCTCCAGGTGCAAAATGATGGATTTCTGGCCCATGGAGTATGGCGGCGGATTTGTCCGCCAATCAAATGTAACTCCAGCCTTTGCCTCGTCTTCATTGATTTAGGCCTGCACTTCAAGTTGGAGCAGCTGTCTTCTACCCGACACCTGGCTTCCACTTCCTTCTACGGTCAATTTGACTCAGAACTCGGTGCATAGAGTACTGTGTGGACGCGTCCACTCATCGATTGTAACTCTACTTCGAGTTTGAAACTTTGTGCACAAGGAATTCGGTTGAAACCCCTACATCACAACTGATATATGGCTTACATCCAGGACCAGACTGGCCTAATCTCGAGTTGTTCAGCATTGCGGCGGACGTGTCCGCCACTTGATTGTATGGATGTCCTTTGCCCAGCTTTAATTGCCTCAGTACTTTACTTGAAGGAGCTGGTTTCATCCCCCTCTGTCTTCCATCTGTGCCCAAATAATCCGGTTTCGCCTTTCCGGGCATAGCAGCGGACACACACATCCGCCACTTCGGGGTATTTACAAATCTCCTTTGGATGGGTCTTGCAATTTGAACAATATATTCCTTTTGAATGTCCACCTTCCTTCTAGATCTAAATTCCAGGTGTTGCCCCTTTTGACCTCTCGAACATAGTGGCAGACACATCTGTTCCGCAATTGAACCGCAGGTTCGGGCTTCAATCATTCCTGGAATCCTTTGTTTTGGCATTACAGGTTCAAGACTTTCTTTTCGTTCAGTGATTTCTTTCCCGGGTCCTGTTAACCAGCGTTTTTAAACTGCCTGACCTGATATGTAAATGTTTTCGATTTGTGGGCACAAAAAATGCATCTGTTTCTGCACCTAATGTGCACAAAATATGAACTGATTTGCCCTCGCAGACATTCATTTATGGCCCAGGTTTCCTTATTTGAATCCACATGTTCAACCTCTTTAATTCAGTTTCCTTGGCTTCAAATAACTTTCCAAAGTCCCCAGTACTACGTTGGTGATTACCAGAACTCCGAGTGGTGATTCGAGTCCGTATCATTAATTGGACGGGATGTTCACACTCTTTTTGATGTGGTGGCGGACACGTCCGCCAGCCCGGCAGATGTATCTATGAACATGGTTTGCTGAGTTTTGAATAAACTTCAGTTGACAAACAGGCTCAGACACACTTTTGATGTTGGGGTCCAGAGACGGTAACCGTGTCCGCTACCTGAGCGCCATTGGCGGACACGTCCGCACACCTTCAACGTAAGCGGCGGCGGCGTTCTACCTCACCTGCTCAACCAATCAACAGCCGTATAAACCTCCATCTAATTTGATCTTTTTCTACTGGACTCGTTTCTAATGGTTCAAACACTTCTGTGGGATGCAATATGATTCTGAACGTCCTCTGGTGTCAGTCTGATTTATTTAGATTTTTTGCCAGGTATGATATTGGGTGCATGAAACTGTCCGAAAGGTGGCCAAGGTTTACGGTTGAATCTAGGGCAAGCATGTACCAACCTGGTGCACGAGTTTCATAGGTGATACAGAAATCTGAAATAAATCAGACCTGATCTGGAATGCATTCAAAATGATATGCCATATTCCAAAAGCCCTCGAAGCATTATAAATGAGCACAGTGCAAAAAAAAAGGATTCATCCAATGTTTATTCGCATGCTGATTGGTCGACCCGGTGAGATCAAACACCACCGGATTTTACGTTGCCGATATGCGGACGCGTCTGCCAACGGCGCAGACGAGTCCGCCGAGCAGTAGTCATCGTCCGAAGACGTGTCTGAGCCACTGGGATTGGAAAGCACCAAGCAGCAAAAAAATGCTAGGTCCAACAACTAGCGTCCAACATAGGCGGACACGTCCGCCACATCAGTGAGAACGAACATATACCTGCTTCAGGCAGAAAAGAAGGTTCTTTCTCAAGATTATAAATCTAAGTGGTTGTACAAATCCGGGGTTCGGTAGATTTTTGACTTCAAAGCCAACTGCGACTGCTGTGTATCCGGCGGTTACTAACAATGTTCTACATACCAAAACTGCATCATGGATCACACCGTAGATGAAAGCAAGTTGAAAGACAAAAAGACTCAATCAGATTCACTCTGTTTGGAACACAGATATTAGCATATTGGGACTTATTTCAACAAGTTTCAGGATAACTGAGCTGTCGACAATACAATCAGTCCTCAGTCGTACCCGGGATGTGGTAAGAGACTCTGATTAAGTACCTGTCGACAATACAATCAGTCTGTACGGTAATATGTAAGTAAGTATACGTGTGAGTGATAATAAGTAAGAGTTGAACGTACCCTCAGTCGTACCCGGGATGTGGTAAGAGACTGAGGGCTGTTGTCACGCTTCCGCACCTTAAATACGGTGTGGAAGCGATCGACGTCTAAATAATAAATACAGTAAAAGATATATAAAGAGAAACCGATCATAGATACCAAACGCGGACGCGAGACACCATCTTCCCAAAGAGGCAGCCTCGCGCCTCAACACTCCCCCTGGCGTCGAGCACCCGTCTTCCTCCTCCAATTCAACCCCATCTCACCAACAATCCGGTCGTTGCGTGATACGCGGGAGCGCCTTGGTAAGAATGTCGGCGATGTTTTCTTTTCCCGGGATCGACGACACGACAATCTCGCCCTCTTTGACGCGCTCGCGGATATAGTGCCAACAGATGTCGAGGTGTTTCGAAAGTCCGTGCTCTTTGTTCGTTTCCGTGAGGCTAATGGAGCCGAGGTTGTCGCCGCGGAGCTGGAGCGGCATCTCCTGGGGTAAGAAGACCTCGGAAAGCCAGTTCTTAATCCACATCGCCTGTTGCGCCCCTCGTGCCAAGGAGATGTATTCGGCTTCCGTGGTGGAGAGGGCGACGATTGGCTGACGTTTTGCAGACCAACAGACAGGCGCTCCACCCATAAAGAAGACGTATCCTGAAGTAGATCGCCGCGTGTCGACACATCCAGCCCAGTCGGAATCAACGTATCCTTCTGGTTTCAATCCCAGGCCTCCACGACATTGTCGACGGCGCATGGAGAGTAGCGGATGCCATAGTCCAGCGTCCCCTTCACGTACCAGCAAGACACCGATCAACAAGGACCAGTGCTCCGGGTTGGGGTTGGTCTGGACGTGGCCGAGAGCGCAGCAAGAGTATGCAATGTCGGGACGGGTGCCGCTACTCCCCCAGACGAGTGTGCCGAGGATAGGTCGGAATGGCTTGTCGCGCATAAAAGCGGCGTCTTCGACGGAGAGCGGGGATGTGGATGCGCGGATCTGATAGCCGGGTGGGAAAGGTGTTGACAGCGGAGGAAGATCCGCAAATCCGAAGTGCGCCAAGACTTTCTCGAAGTACTGGGTCTGGCTCAGCGAAATTGATCCGTCGCTGAGCTTTTCCACAGTCAAACCGAGCAACAACGCCACGTCAACCTCCTTCAAATCCATTTGGTGGCGAATTCCTCCACAACACGTTTGCTTTCCTCGTCGGAAGAAGATATGCCAAGAACGTCGTCCGTGTGGTAGAGGTGAGCGTGTAGCTGTCGCCTTGCTGGCGAGGTTCGGAATGCATGGGTCGGCTAAAACTTTCCTTGTAACCAGGTCAGCATACCCTGACGCAAGGAGCTTGTACCAAATGTGTCCGCCTGTACCAGCCCGTAGAGCGGTTCGCAACAGCAAACACACTTTGCTCTCCTCCCCCTGCTTTGTGAACCCCCGAGGCTGGCGCATATAGACCGGCTTGTCCATTACCCCCGTTCAAGTACGCCCCCGAGAAGTCCCACTGTCGGACGTGCAACCCCTTCACTGCAGCCACCGCAAACACCATACGCACCGACTCCATCCGCGCCACCATCGCCCATTTAACTTCAAAGTCCTTTCCCCTCACCATCTCGTCCCGCGTGCCACATATCTCGCCTTCCGCTTTATCACATTGCCATCTCCATCAACCTTCAAATCATACACCCACATTCCGTCTATCGCCCGTTCCCCTGCAGGTAAGTCCACCCGTTTCCACACGCCGCGAGCCTCGAGTTGATCAAATTCCGCCTGCATAGGCGGCATCCACTTCTCGGGTTCGCGCATCGCGTCGCGGTAGGAACGCGGGACCGCTCCCTTGATCGAGCTGGCGAACGCCCAAGGATTACGAAGGAGCGCGTCGTCGAACGTCTCCCAACCGACGTCAACGGCATTTGCGGTCGGCCGGGGGTTGTCGCGCGCCCAATCCTGGTTTGCGGGCTCTCGCGATGGCCTCCATCTCGCCGGACGCTCGCATGTCGAGAAGGGCGCGCGTGGGCCTCGTCGTACGTTCAGACCGGCGCGGCAAAGGTGGGATTTCGACCGGCGCGTTGAGGGGGCGGTGGAACGACTGGTTCGGCCTGCACGGGGGTGTCGGGATGGGGGGGTGGTGGCGGGTGTTCGGCTTCGAACAGGGTCGGGTTCTGAGGAGGTAGATCCTCCTCCGGACCGGCGCGCGTGCGATGAGGGGTGCCTTCCTCGAAAATAACATTTCGTACCTGGAACACCCGAGCGCGCAATGCGTCGTAGATGCGATACCCTCGCCTGCCCATGTACCCAACCATCTTCCCTTTCCACGATTGTTTCCCCAGCTTCCCTTCGACGTCGTCTAAGTCCTTCACCCAGCAGACGCTCCCCCATGCACGAAGGTGGGAGATGTTTGGTTTCACCAGCGCCCCCGACGCGTCCTTCTTGCAGAACCACGCGACCCACGGCACAACGTCGGGGTGCCGGGAAGAAGGAACGAAGCCGCGGACGTAGCAGTGTGCCGCCGCTGCCCTCAGCCCAGAAGCGCCCATCGAGCCCCGACTCGATCAGTTGCGTTCTGGTACCCTCCACCACCGTACGGTTCCCCCGCTCAACGTGCCCGTTCGCCGCTGATGACGCCTTTGGCACTTTCTCCACAGTGACTCCCCGCGCGGCACAGTAAGACAGAAACATCCCGTTGTCAAACTCCCCGCCCAAATCTATACGGACGCACTTCAGGCGCGCCGATGTTTGTAGTTCCGCGGCTGTAACCCAGTCGCGGAACGCCGCGAGCGTCGTCTCCTTTGTCTTGTTATTCAAGAACAAGGGGAATTTCATCGACGTCCCGCCGTCCGACACCAGCATCATGTATACTGCGCCGGACCAGCTTGGTGTACGTGCCCGACCCCACAAATCGAGGTGGACGCGCTCGAGGGGTTCCAATTCGTGAACCACCTCGTCATCGAACGGCATGCGGTCTTGCTTGCCGAAGATGCAGTCCTCGCAGAGGCCCCGAAGATCGTGCCCAACGATCCTCAAGCCATCCACGAGGGAATTTCTGGCCATCCGTTCGATGACCCGGACGTCGCTGTGAACGAAGCACCGATGCCAGGTCTCGAGATCGGTCGGCTGGTCCCTGTTGCGTCCTGCAATGGCCACCACCGGCCCCTCCTCATCGTCCAGATCGTCGACGACATCGACCTGGTACAATTCACGTCCACCCCCCGTTTTAGTCAAGACCCCGTCGACAATTTTGGTTCCGTCTTGGCTAGCGACGGTTAACCGACCATCGCCGATAGCGCCCACAAGTCCCCGCCTATCAAGTCTTGGCACAGAGATCAGGTTCATCGTGAAGTCGGGGGTGTGGATCGCGTCAAGGAGGATGGTACGTGGTGGTCCACCCTCGACACGTACATCGAACCTCGCCCTCCCAGTTCCAACGACACGAAACCCGCCTACGGCAGTATTCCCATCGATGGTCTCCTCGCGATACGTCGTGAACCGCTTACGATTGCGGACACATGTGTCTGTCGCCGCACTATCGAGGAAAGTGGGAACGCCGGGCGTGTCGTGTGTGACGCCGGCCATGAAAATTGACGGAGAAATTACATGGGGGGTAGCTACGGTACGTCTAACGCGCTCATTCAGAAGGGCAGGATCTGACCCGAAATGTCTGAATCTAGAGGGCGCGTTAACGACCGTAACCGAGGATGGAGTGGAGGGGGACGCACCCTCGTTGTCGTCGTAGGTAGCGCATGAGTAGATGGGCATGGGGGACAAGAACGCCGCCGCCGCAGTCGGCGCGGACGGCGCGGGGAGTGGGCGCAGGCGAAGCAGGGAGGGTCGCTTGGGTGATAGCGGCTGCCGCGGCAGCAACAGCGGCTGCGAACGCGGCGTTGTGTGCACTACCCTGTCCCGTGTTCGTCGTGCGGGCCCTGCTGGCCTTCACCACGTTCGCCGCATCGATGAGCGGCTGTCGGGGCTCCAACCCGGCGGGGGCCTTGTACCACGCAGGCCCATAGCCTTCCTTCCCGCCACCGCGCGCCCAGCAGTTGTCGCGATGGTGGGGACCGACCCGGCAATTGCTGCAGTTCCCCGCGCCGCGCCCTCCACCAGCACCGTTCCCCGCATGAGTGGCGAGTGCTTGTGCGACTCCGCTCGCGGTGACTGAGGTCTTGTAGACCAGGTCCCAGTGCGCGCGGAGGTGGGCGATGATTTCGTGCGCGTATTTCTTCTCGCCGAGGATGATCATGGCGTTGGAGAATTCGGCGGCAGGAAGGGAAGCGAGGAGGATGGAAATGTACTCCTCCTCGAGGCAGCGCGCACCGACATCGAGCGCGTCGGAGCGCAGCTTGGTCATCGCGTCGAGGTGGGCAGGGAGGTCGCGTCCGCTCACGAGTTTAAGCGAGCGCAACACATCCATCGCCTGGCCCTTCAACACCTCCGACTTGCGGTGGAATTTGGTAACGAGCCTCAGCCACATTTCACGGCTGGTCTCGCTGGCGGACAGGGCATGCGCACGTGGGGTCGACAACGTTCTGGTAGATAATAGCGCTGGCCATCGCGTCGCGGAGGTCCCACTCCTCGGTCGAGGGGATAGTCGAGTTGGCGAGGGTGGGGTGGAGCGAGGTGGGGTTCTGTGGGCGAAGGATCGCGCCGCTGGGATAACCGTAGAGTCCACGGCCTCGGAGCGAGCTGATAATCCTCTCCTCCCACGAGGACCAGTTGCCGTCAGCGAGCTGCTTGTCGGCGGCGAAGATGGGGATGCTCGTCGTCGACATAGGGGACAGAATAGGGGTATGGGTGAGTCTTCGTTCTCGGGCTTGTATTCACGGCTGATTCTAGGACGGTGTAGCTCGAACGCTCTGACTGCGAATCTGTCGACAATACAATCAGTCCTCAGTCGTACCCGGGATGTGGTAAGAGACTCTGATTAAGTACCTGTCGACAATACAATCAGTCTGTACGGTAATATGTAAGTAAGTATACGTGTGAGTGATAATAAGTAAGAGTTGAACGTACCCTCAGTCGTACCCGGGATGTGGTAAGAGACTGAGGGCTGTTGTCACGCTTCCGCACCTTAAATATGGTGCGGAAGCGATCGACGTCTAAATAATAAATACAGTAAAAGATATATAAAGAGAAACCGATCATAGATACCAAACGCGGACGCGAGACGCCATCTTCCCAAAGAGGCAGCCTCGCGCCTCAACATGAGCTGGGTAGTTGAATGAGCTCTCCCAGTAATGTAAGTTGAAGATGGGAATTGCCGTTTGATCTGATAAGACAATACTGCTTGGAATGTAAGACAGATTAAGACCAAGTCAACAAAACCGAGTCAAGAGTGAGGTGTGCAATGAAAGGGCGGCCGTGTCCGCTGTTACACCCGAGGGGGTCGAATCAGCCCTCAGTGGAAGGAATGTGGATAAAAACAGCTACTCCAAGGACAGGGATGGAGCAGGGGCAGAAGAACACAGGGAAGGGAAAGAAGGGTAAAAAGGCGAAGCCTGAAAAGGTCTTGATGCCGGTTGACAAGGTAAAGATCTCATTCTGAATTGTTCCTTCCATTCTCTCGCTCTTGTTAGAATTTGGCGGTATTCGGGTGCGCGCTGCGAGGCACGGGGATATGCGCGGATAACGGCATTGGACATTCTGGGGTATCGGAGAAGTATGTGGGGCGGTATAAAGCCTCGCGGAGGGTGACGTGGCTTTTCTTCACCTGTTTGACGCTCGTTTATACTGGATTTTGTACTACGGCGACAAACGACATTCATTGTGTTCTGGATTCGATCTGGCGGCATCTGGGCCGGACAGCTAACTTTAACAGCTCTTTCCAGATCCATTCAAGCGTAGTCCACATCCTGCCCTCGGAATATGAGAAAAAACCGGCAGATTTGAACCAACAGGTGGGTGGTCATTTGGGGGCCGGACGTGTCTGCCGGGACACCCAAGGAGAGAAAATGTGGGAGTTGGGTGAGATGAAAGAAAATCGTGCGATTATAAGGAAGCTGCAGTACAGAGGCAGAAGAGCTGGGCAACGTACAGTCATACAATCGAGCGGCGGACACGTCCGCCCGGGGGTCTACACAAGTGAAATTCGAGTTAGATTGAACCGATAATTGAGGGAGACACCAATTGCAAGCTCACCATTCAAAATAAACTCCGGGGGCCTGAGTGCTCAGGAAATAACGGGACTTGCAATAAATGGGTGGATGCATCCGCACGTCGTTGCATACACCGGATTCCCCAAATTCGGAGTCAAATATGACCTAGACAAAGTGAGGAGATCATCTGTGATCCATCTGTGATGGATGAACAGGAGAGCAAGCTACCGGCGCGATAGAGGGGTAGGCGGACCAATCAAGACCCCGCTCAGCGGGGTGGTGGTGAGACACCCGCGGGTCCACGTGCCGAGTTCCACCGCAGATTGAACCTACAGGGATTGAGGACAATAGCTTGGATGCTGGTGCAAGAGGGCCAGCGGTGGTGCATGGTACAGCGGCAGGTACAGCGTGCTGAGGGTGGGGGCGGGGCGGGGCGGGCGGTACCATGCCTTAAGACTGTTGAAAGTTTCCCAATTGGGCTATTACACATAGTTGACTACCCATCCGCGCGGCGGACATGGGCCTTTAAGGTGGGTTATTTGACTACAAAATAACCCACCTTAAAGGCCCTTTATGTAAATTTGGCGGTGCACCCTGAGGTGTATTTACTCACATTTGGCATTTCGGAAAGAATAATGTTGTTCTCCACATTCACTGCACCAAACCACAGAAACTTTTGACCTAGTAGGAAGCTGGGAAGCCCCTCCACCAACAGATCACAAAACATTGGCCAATTGGGGGAATATTTCATTTGGAATCATGCGTCGAAGCCAACCGTTTACGGTTGCCAACAAGTCCAAGCTTTGAATTGTTTGGCCGGGCTTTTGATTTTCGTGTTTTTCCCTTTTCTTTTTCATGTATTTACACCTCTATGCACCTTTTCCATGATCTATGGACTAGTATACACCTCCTACCTCCACCAGGCATCGAATCCGATGCATCTGACACGAGAAGAGGGCAGTGGCACCCAAGAGGTGGCAGTTCAGTGTTGAGAATTTACGAGTAGGTTGTTGTTGATAAAGAACCGGCAGAGGCTCTTCGAAGGTTCACACAAGAGTTTGTAGGGAACAGCAGATAAATTGTTAGATAAATTACAGGGAATGCATGGCTAGTTATATACGGAGGCTAGGAGTCAGGCAGAGTCATTCTGACTCACAGAAAAGAACCTAGTAGAATAAGGGAGAACATACGGGGATGTCCGAGTTGCCCGATGCCCAAGGCGCATAGCTTCCGGGCGGTGATTCAACACTCCCCCTCAAGTCGGATTCATCCCAACTTCAGTAGAGAATTTCTTGTGCTTGGGCCTAGGGAGTCCTTTGGTAAGGAGGTCTGCAACCATCTCATCTGTGGGGCAGTAAGTGACTTCAATGATACCTGATTCAACTTTCTCTCGAACAAAATGATTTTGAACATCAAAGTGTTTTGACCGTGCATGGAATTGTGGGTCTTGAGAGATCGCAATTGCAGATTGATTGTCACAGAATATTTGGCTGGACAGTGGTTGTTCCAGCCCCAATTCGGCGAAGAGGTTGCGGAGCCAAATGGCTTGGCGGGTTCCGTGCGCTAAGGCGGTGTACTCGGCTTCAGTGCTGGAGAGTGCAACTGTGGTTTGCTTCTTGGAGTTCCAGGAAATTGCACCTCCTGCTAGGAGGAAAATATATCCAGAGACTGATTTGCGGTCGTCTGGATTCGAGGCGTAGTCGGCGTCGGTGTATGCGAGGAATTCGAACGGATCAGGCCCATCAGTAATTTCCGCGGGGCCGTAAGTGATCGCCAAGTCGCGGTGTCCATTTAGATACCGGAGGATTCTCTTGACTGCGCTCCAATGTGCTGGACCTGGGTTGCTCGTGTACTGGCTAACTCTGGTGACGGCGAACACAATATCTGGCCTGGAGACTACGGCAAGATACAGTAACGACCCGACGACGGCAGCGAAGCTAGAACTTAGCCTGTCGTCTGACTTTACGTCGGCGGTCTCTTCGTGCTTGGTCAATGTGACATTGGGTCCATTGGCGTTGAGACGGGGTTCGAGTTCTCCATGCCATACTGGCGGAGCATCCTGTCGATGTAACTGGCTTGGGAAATGGAGATGGAGTGGTTATCGCGGTCACGGTGGATCTCGAGTCCAATGAGAAGTTTCGGCTCGCCAAGGTCAGTGACGCTGAATTTCTGAGCTAATGCTTGCTTCAGTTGGTCCATTTCTGCTGTGTCTTCGGTTAGCAGGAGTAAATCGTCGACCCAGACTGTGATATAGGAGGTTTTACCCTCGATGGTGCATGTGTATACGCAATGATCAGCTTCGGTGTGCTGAAACCCAAATTCGGCAAGGGTCGCGTTCAATTTGCGGTTCCACTCGCGGCCGGACTGCTTAAGTCCGTAGAGGGTCTTGTAGAGGCGACAAACGCGTCCACTTCCGTCGTCATAACCGTCTGGTTGACGCATGTAAATCTCTTCTTTGAGATCTCCATTGAGGTAAGCTCCTTTAATGTCGAGCTGTTGAATTTCCATGTTCTTGATTGCTCCAATAGCTAGAATGGCGCGAAGCGAATCAAGGCGAACGACTGGGGAGAAGGTATCAACATAATCCATCCCAGGAATTTGTGAGTAACCTTGAGCTACGAGACGAGCTTTGAGTTTGATGATATTTCCCAGGTTGTCGTACTTCTTGTCAAAAGTCCATCGGGAGCCTACGACTTTTCTTCCTGCAGGTAAGTCTTCGAGTTTCCAGGTACTCATTGCTTGCAATGTCTGATATTCGATCTCCATGGCCTTTTCCCAACCGTCCCGTTCTGGTGATGATTTCGCTTCCGACAGGTTCCGAGGTATGTCATCGACATTGGATTGTGAAGCTAACAGGCTGTAGTTAACCTGCTCAAATGCGGCTTCAGATACATCCTCGGGGGTATGTGACTGGTCTGCAGGTGCGTTTGAACGACGTGGACTGTGTGCGGCGGGAAGGCGCGATTGCCGATTGCCGATTTGGCGGTAGTTGTGATCGGCGGTAGCTCGGGTACCTCTGCGAAGAGGAATGGGATTTAAGCCCTGAGGTGCGTAGTTAGCCTGTTTAAGTGGTGATGGAAGGTTGGCTAATGGCTCCGTAGGTACGGGGGAAGGTGTTCGCGGCAGAGGAATAGTATGTGCAGCTGGAATTGCAGGTACCTGGGTTGGTTTAATTGGAGTCGGAGCGGCAGCTGACGGAATCGTAGCAGGCTGCTGATTGGTGTTCTCTCGCTCCCCCTCAAGCGGCAGTCTGGTTGGTGAGTCGATCTCAATTTCCTTCGGTTCGGTTTCCGAGAAATCGAAATTGCGTGAGACTTTCACTTGCCTGCTTGGTTTATCCCAGTATTTAACTGCTTTCGGTCCATCTGCATATCCAACGAAGATGTGCTTCTTGGATTTGGCCACAGTTTTCCCAGGTTTCTTGCCCTCTGTGAGTATCCAAACCTCGGATCTGAATTCCCTCAAATGGGACATGTTAGGCTTGTTGCCGCTCCAGACTTCGTGCGGGGTCTGCCCGTTTAAAGCTCTGGTAGGTGAACGATTCCGAATATAGGCAGTATGTTGAACTGCCTCCGCCCACAGGAATGATGGTAAGTTGCGAGCAATAAGCATCGCGCAGGTAAGTTCCATCAGGGTGCGGTTGAATCGCTCGGCAATGCCGTTCTGGGAGGGTGAATAGGGGGCGGTCGTTTGTAAGTCAATTCCCTTCTCTTTACACCATCGGATGAGTTCTTTATTAATATATTCTCCCCCGTTGTCGACGCGAATAGATTTCGGCGCCGTCTTGTGGCGTTCAAGGTACGTGATGTAATCCTTGACACACTGGGTTGCTTCTGACTTGTGCTTCATGAAAAACACAGTACATCGGCGGGAGAAATCATCGGTGAATGAGATGTAGTATTTGGCATTGGAAACTGCTAGGTGGCTTGGAATAGCCGCGACGTGTGCGGGTCCCCAGACGTCGGAATGGGTGAGTTCACCAATTTCCGTGGTCTTGTCTTCGGATTCCTTGGGATAGGGTTGACGGTGCTGTTTGGCCTGAATGCAGGCTTCGCATTGGGTGAAAGGCGGGCTGTTGGGGGAAACAGCAAGTCCACTAATTAATTTACCGTTCACAAGTTTTTCCAACGACGAGATTGACAGATGTCCGTACTTGCGATGAAGTGAGTTCCAGGTCTCGGTAGACTCACTGGATATGTTAGCGTGATCCTCATCGCGAGGCTTCACATCCAGTATGTATAATTTCCCCATCTTCTTGGCTGTGGCTAATTTTGTTCCTTTAGCGTTGGTCAATGTACACCATCCGCGGCGAAATATGGCTTCGCCTCCGGCGTCGTCGAGTTTGCTTATGGATAGAAGGCTATTGGCGGCCTCGGGTGTGTACAGTACGTCCTTAAGAACATTTGTAACATAATTCCCGTCGACCTTGAAGTCCAATTTAACCGTGCCTTTCCCGATAGCCATGACCTTATGCTCACCAAGACCAGTAATCGTGTGGTTGGCGAGTGGGGTAAAATCGATAAACAAGTCCCTTGAATTAGAGATATGCGACGAAGTTCCAGAATCAGCAATCCAGTCGGTAGGCTTCAACGAATCAACTGCGGTGAGACAAGTTGTAACTTCCTCGGTAATCTGGTATCCATGATCACCTAGGTCTGAGTTCGTGGAATGCGCTGACTGGGTCTGGTTGGCTCTGTCCTTGCCCTTAAATTTCGATTTCCCCGAGGTTCGGTTCGGTCCTTGGCCTTCACGGTCGCCACCCTTTGCGAAACATTTATGCTTGCAATGGTATTTCCTCCCACAATTCGAACATATGCTGTCTGACGGACAATTGCAGCCGGTGGATTTATTTTCAGACTTGGGGTTTCGGTTCGAACTCGAATTCGATCCCCTCGAGACTAATGAAGAGTCTGCGCCCGATTTTTCCAAGCGGCGGCGGTTTTCCTCCAGAATAATTGCAATGAGCTCGTAGGATGTGATTGGAAGGGTAGATAGCAGTGAAGTTGGTGCCTGTGATGTACCAGTAGTAGAGCTGGTAGCCTGAACAGCGGTGAAGTTTGCGCCAAGATAAGCCGTAGTAAATTGATCCCAGTTCTCGGGGAGAGACGTGAGGAGTAGGAAGGTGAAATCGTCGTCAGATACATAGCTACCCATGAGGTGCAGCTGTTCTTGGATTTCCCTGAGCTCCATTATGTGGGCCAAAATGTCGGTAGAGTCGTCGGCAGTAGTCCGGTAGAGTCGGCGGTGCATAGATAAAATTCCCAATTTCCCGCGAGATTCCTTGACAGTGACGAGCTGTTTCCACATCTGCGCAGAGGTCGTAGCTCCCGAGATGTGGATCATCTGAGAGTCGCCTATCGTCAGCTCGATTTGAGTCTGTGCACGGGCATCGTTGTCGTCCCATTCTTCCATCAATTTCAGTTCATCAGCGGTCGGTTTATTTGCGGTTGCAGGTGTCGGACGGGTTAAAGTTCCCGAGACATACTTCAACAAACCTCGATCCCTCAAAATTGAGGTGATACGACGCTTCCAGCCCAGCCAATTGGCATCCTGGAGCGGCTCGATCCGATACATGCTAGAAGAACCGTGAGTGGTTGAACTTGAGGTAGACATTTATTCAACGTAGTTGGTGGTTAGACGGAAGTACTTGGAGAAGTAATAGAGGTAGATGTGTAAACTGTCTTCAAATATATAGGCCGGGGCCCATAACCTGTTGAGAATTTACGAGTAGGTTGTTGTTGATAAAGAACCGGCAGAGGCTCTTCGAAGGTTCACACAAGAGTTTGTAGGGAACAGCAGATAAATTGTTAGATAAATTACAGGGAATGCATGGCTAGTTATATACGGAGGCTAGGAGTCAGGCAGAGTCATTCTGACTCACAGAAAAGAACCTAGTAGAATAAGGGAGAATATACGGGGATGTCCGAGTTGCCCGATGCCCGAGGCGCATAGCTTCCGGGCGGTGATTCAACATTCAGCATTGATGGAACCAACGTAAGGGCCACGTGCCAGGGTCATCGGATTCTTCGGACTTGATGACAAAAGCCTCATTTGCTTGACTCACAAGAATCACCGTGTTATGGGTTGTACTCAAGCTATCTATGGTCTATAGAAGTCCTAAATTGCTCCAGAATAGAGCGATTTCGGTAGTACTTTGAGATGAGATGGTTTCGGACATACTTCCAAATCTGGAAGCGGGAATATTCGGATCAATGTAGCCGATCACCTCTGGGTGCCACTGCCCTTTTCGTGTGTTGGATGCATCGGATTCGATGCCTGGTGGAGGTAGGAGGTGTATACTAGTCCATAGATCATGGAAAAGGTGTAAATACATGAAAAAGAAAAGGGAAAAACACGAAAATCAAAAGCCCGGCCAAACAATTCAAAGCGTGGACTTGTTGGCAACCGTAACCGTTTCGCTTCGCGGTTTGTCACTGTACTTCCTACCACCTCTCCCGTTCATTCTTTCCTCGACTCCTTGGACCCTCCTATCTTTCCCAGCCGTTCTCCCACTTTCACGATTCGAAGGTCTCGAGGGACGATGAAAGGCTGGAACCTGGAACGACTAAAAATGGAGGCAAACAAAACTCACGATTCGAAGGATGCCCCCATTGCTCGACTTCAAGTATGCGATGGTGGAGGGGGAAATGGGAGAGTTGCCTAACGAGCCCCTACCCTGAAAGGGCAACTCCATCTCCAAACTCGGTGAAACTCGTTCAAAAATTTGCTTATCTACCCAAATTCTAATAAACCGCCTCTTTATAGTCTGTATACCCTACCCGTGGATCATCTTCAACAACCGCATACAACGTCCTCAAATCGAGAACATTATCCAGTGCTTTCCCCACGCGTATCCGCCGCGCCAAGTCCGGATGCGCGATCCATGGTATGCCGAAGAACACGCCCGCCACCTCTCCTTTGCTGACCACCGTTTCCGCTAGCTCGGGGGTGACTTCTAGATTGAGGAAAATGTGGGTGTTTGGGAGGAGCGAGCGGTAGGTTGCGAGGACGTCGTGGCGCGGGGCGTGGCGCTTGCCTGTGACATTTTTATTTCAATATCCATGTGCAACTAGTAGGAATAGAGAGGAACGGACCGTCGTGCTCAGGATCGTACACCTCGCTATAGCGCATGAGTGTCACGTACGCCAAGCCAAGCTTGTCCACCTCGCGAAGGAGGTAACCGTACGTCTTGAGCGTGTCTTGGAGTGGCATGCCCATATCATTGTTCCCCGTTGCAGGCGCAACCCTCATCCCGACGTTCGGGCCCCACACCTCGCGGAGCGCCTTGAGAACCTCGAGCGGGAAACGCGCGCGGTTCTCCTCGCTCCCGCCCCACTTGTCTGTGCGTTTGTTGGAGCCGGAGTCGAGGAACTGGTGGGGGAGGTAGCCGTTGGCGCCATGGACTAGGGGTTGTCGTAAGTGAACTGCGATGGAGGGATGAGAAAAGTACGCACGCTCGACACCGTCAAAGCCCGCCTCCTTGGCGTTGATAGCGGCCTGCTTGTACTGCGCAATTAGAATCGTGGGATCGGGGATCTCGGTCGGCTGGTAGAATCAATGAGTCGATGAGCATACCCATGCAAGGAAGACTGGGGAAACCACACCGTCGAGTATGGGGCGCCCCCGGGAAAGTAGCGGGACTTAACAAAACGGGCACCAATGGCCGAGGGTGCGTACACAGGCTGAAATAGATAGGGTAAGTCAACGGATTATTGCGGAGTAGGCAACATGCATACCTCGCCAGAAGCGATCTGTTCCGGCGCGTCGGGGTGATTGAGGCGGCCAACTGGAGGGCGCATTTAGTGAGTCGAAGAAAATATTGAAGATTCTACGCACGGTGCCAGAGCTGGCAATACATCTTGCTCCCGAGGGCGTGCACAGAATCGGTGATTTTTTTCCAGCCCTCGATTTGGTCTCTATTCCAGATACCCGGCGCATTTTGCCATTGGGACCTTGAGCATGATGGTTTATTACCACCGCGTCGATAAAAAAGATGGAACGCACCCCTGCCGCGTAATGAGCGTACCCTCGGAAATGATGATACCCGTGCCGCCAGCCGCCCGCTGCTCGTAGTATTCTTTCATGAGTTCGTTCGGGACGGTACTCGAGGAGCGGTTGCGCGTCAGCGGAGACATGCCGATCCGGTTTGAGATGATGATGTCCCCGAGCTGGAGGGGGGTGAATAGCGCAGAAGACATGTTTAGAGACGAGTAGGGTTGTGAGGAGAATGATTTGTATTTTCAAGGTGGAGTCCTTTTATTTTGAGCTTTTCCATGGCAGGCGCTTGTTGATGTACATCGTGAGACCCTGGTCCCCGGGGTGGTTCCGAGGGCCAGCAAAGGTTTCAATGCCAATGTTAGTGCCTGACAAAGGCCTCGGGGTCCCGCCGCTGCCCGCCGCAGAGATTAGGTGAGGCAGAAAGTGTTAATCCCAAGTGAAGAGAAGCCGCCGTATCAGCAGTAGACTATGAGTTGTCAGATGGGCCAGATATTATTCATCCTGACCCAAGGCGGAAACAGAGGATTTGTGAACTTGAATAATGGCCCGGGAGTCGGCGACTCCGTGCATGAGGCCCCAGGCAAGCTAATACTAGGCCTAGCAAGAACGGGTCCCCTGTTAAACCGACGAGTCCAAACGAGATCAAGAAGTTCTGAGGATATTTGCGTCGCAGACCGTCGAAAGTGCAATGGCTCAGTTGAAGAATGCCAGCATAACGTGATCGCGTTTGCGGGCGGAGTTTGAACTCACTAATGCACCACCACCTTAAGCTTCCCTCTCTCTCGTTCACTCTCTTTTCCCTTTTTCGACTCCTTGGACCTTCCTATCTTTCCCAGCCGTTCTCCACTTTCAGCATCACTCCACGCAATCCCACCTGCAGCACCAAAAACAAGCGGGAGGCAAACAAGGTGGAGGACAGTAGTATTTATTCGGATTACATGCTGTGTCAGTTCGTCTCTGTGCTTCAAGCCCTCAGCACCTTCGGTAGTATATCTCTCTAGATGGACAATCGCACTTCTACGTCTTCCTTTCCGCCATACAACGTCTCCGCATCGGTCACCCAATTAAAAAGACAGCTCCCGCAGTTGCCTCTTACACCAAACGGATTCAACTCTAGCAGCTGCACCTCATGTGTGCCCATGTGCAAATACACGTCGAACACGAACCCGTCCTCGTTCAGGCGCTCGTTCATGCCGTTCTCGACCGAATATACCATGATTTCTGCGTGGATCCGCGCTATCCCCTCGAGCAAGTGCGCCATGTCCGCCTCAATACGCGCGGGCGGCAGATCTGCCAGCAGACTGGGCTTATGCCAGCTGTACTGGCTGACCGCCGTCACCCGACTCGGCCGCGGGTGGTACGCGCTTGTCGGTGCGCAGAAAACGCGGTACTCGCGTCGCGTATCCATCGTGTCGTCCCACGGCGTGAAATATAAGCGGACAGGTGAATCGTCTTCGAGCGCATCAGATATGGCGTCGCGCGACCGTTGGCTTGTCGCCAGTTGCTCGATGACAGCCTGTGCAGACGTGAGGGGCGCCCGAAGCGGGGAGTCTTTTGGCGACAGAGCATCGTAGCGCGCAAAGTAACGGGGAGGGGGAACTGTTTTTGTCGGGTCTGGGAAGAGATGATCAAACGGCGAGGGATCCATGAGATCGTCCTTGTGCGATTCCGAGATCCGTCCAGTGAGCATGGCAACATTGCTTGCATCCAGCAGCATCTTCGCATAGCGGGGGGTCAAAACGACGACGTGGATGTCGTTCGCGCTGATATTATTCCGCAACTGCACGATGAGGTCCTTCCAGAGTCCGTAGTGAGTTGTCCCCACGGTGGGAACCACGGTTGGAATTTGGGTCGCAAGGGACGGTGGCAGAAGGGAGAGATCATGTTGAACACCGTTGAAAAGCTCTGTCCCTTCAGCGATGCTCTGCGAGACTGCAGCTGACGATATTAGGTTGAGCCTCATCGTTTTGGTGGAAGGAAAGGAGGGGCGCACACCCCTTATTCCCATCAAGACATGTACTATCGAAGGGGTATCTTGGCAATTTTTTTTTGATGGGCCGAGTGTGGGAGCCTTTCAGCTCGGATTTCTCCAAAATTTGGCGTAAACGAAGTCATACATATGAATCCTATGCTTGAATATTTTCAGAGTGAAGCATGAGATGTGGAAGATGCCAGGAGGTTCCCGAGACGCCTGTACCTTTGCAAAATTGATGAAATTTGGCGGGCCATCAGTTTTGATGGACTTCATCAAGCAGCCGACTCTCGATTTTCCTGTGGGCTCAAATGGGTGACTTCCCATATCTACCAGCATTATTCTCATGCCTTCCGAGACGATGCCGAGACAGCTGTCGGGACCCCATCAATCGTGGGCCCAAATGCAGACACGATTTAATGCAAATTTAATATAATCTGAAGGAGGGGTCAGCACCCCCCGTTCAGATTATCATTATCCTGAATAAACCATTTGGCGGGACGAAGGTGTGATCCTCACTTTGAACTCGTGCTTGAAGGTCCTGAATGGCGGCCAAAAAAATGCACACCACTACAGTTGACCATCGGATCCTATCCCGGCCGTCCTTTGGGCAGAGACACCAGGTCGATGAATCTATTATTTTCTTATGGGAACGCGAGCAGGAAAAGCTTGGCTTGAATTTTTCAAGCCTTGATCCCATCGTTGGCACTCTCAAACAAGCTCGAGGAATATTATATGCTTATGGGAAGTCACCCATTCGGCGCGTAACTTGAATATTTCACAATTTGATGGCATCACTGGCACCTTCAAGCGAGCTCAAGTATATTTTAATCCTTATGGGAAGTCACCCAATTGACGCAAGATTGAGACCGTTAGATCAAAATTTTGCAAAGGTACCGCAATTTGCAAAGATACCCCTTCGATATCAGCTGCCAAATCCGACAAACTTCCACAGCCCGCGGCTTTGAGAGAATTTGATACTCAATGGCAATGGTGATTTCCCGTTTTGGATGAAAGCGGTTCTATTGCCAAATTTGGGTTTTCACTGCTCAATTCCGTTTTTCCTCTTCCAGCAAAAAAGGCGCAAAAAGGATGAGCCGGGACGGGATGGGTATGTTGCATTTGCTTCATCTCGATTAACTGATTGACACCTAAGAATCATCCATTTTCCTCGGATTGAGTAATCCGAGTTTTGGTGTTAGCCGAGGGAGGTCGAGTATCGTCCATAGTCCTGAGTCGGGTTAAGAGATAAAATATCAGAGATGTGGTGATTCAACTGACTGCTTCTGTGTGCTAGGTAGATCTACAGGGGGGTATGGGCTCTCCGAACCGGGGTCCTTTATGGTATCTGCGAGCTCGTTCTATTTGGTGCATGGAAGTCCAGGGGCGAAGGTATAATTTAGCTTGTTTTGTACACCGGGATAATCCCTGGGACCGGCGTTCGTTATTCGGACCGTGCCGTGTAATGCTACCTACCTACCTACCTGCCTAAATATTTTCCACAAATGTCGTAAAATACCTGGTTTTTTGAGTTTTCCTGGTGCCGGTGATGAGGGTGTTTCTCCAGAGTTCTGAGACATCGTAAGTACAAGGCCAAGATAGCAGCAATCAGATATTATTCCACTCTCGTGTAGTTACACTCCCCTCCCACAACTGTGTCGCATCTCTCCAGAGACGCGTCGAAAATCCCCCCCCCCCGAGCGCGTCTTGCCGTGTGAAAATTGTCGAATGTCGTGGTCGATATCAAGAAGCAGTCCCACCAACTCGGCGAAAGAGTTCGTTACAAATCCGGTCCTGACGCAAATATCACCTCTATGTCAGTGACGAATTGCTATGTAATCAAATCAGGCTCACTGTTCCCGCGCCACCTGCGTTTTGGAGACACGTCCTGTCAGTGGTTGTAAAGCGATTACGACGATATCGACGCACAGGGAAGGTCCTGGAGGGGCGTAGGGACGCCAACGACGCTCTGTACCATAACCATAGCGAGGATTGCGAAGAGGACTTTGTTGAGCATGCTGTGAAGTGGGTTGTTGAGTTGTGTGTTGGACAGGTGCTTATATACCTGTAGTCTCGATACCAGAGGGCAGCGGTTCGCTGACAGTGAGCGCTCCTGTCGGACAGGCACACGTCCTCTCATGACATCCCAAATTGGGATGTCATGCAGCCAAATAGCCGTACGTCGGGCGCTCACGTCGAGCGCTCGTCGCCAGGACCCCGGAACACAGCCACATCAAGCCTTCTCAAAACACCGCCCAGCACCGTACTCGCCCGCGTCGTGCTCAATGGCAATGACAATTCCCGGTTTTGGATGAAAGCGTTCTATTGCCAAATTTGGGTTTTCACTGCTCAATTCCGTGAGAGCTTTCGGGAATTGGTTGAAACCGGCATCAAAAGTGGCCGGCGGTCAACCACCAGCCCTGAGGTACATACTTGCATCAGTTTCGTGTTACTGCCCCAGCCGACTCCACAACACACTCGCCGCCTCCATCCCCTCACAAACTTATCTCCACGCCAGTGATACCTCCCTGTAATTAGTATAAAGTGCCACATGGCAAAGTCATGGCAAGGGCCCGCGCACACCATTGTAATGGTCCGAATGGAATTGAAATGAAATGAACTGTAAAGCTCCTGAGGCACTTGAAGCGGTGGCGGGAAAGATGCGTGAATAGCAAAAGTGCCTTGACTGCGCTGCCCTCGAGTCCGCCCCCGCGCTCGCCAAGAGCTGCGCAGGCGAACGGCGAGAGCGCCGGGCGGGGCGGTATCTATCCTGCGGCGGGCCGTGCGCTCAAGGGCAAAATCGAGACTAAGCAGGATGTTGAAATGCTTCGCTGATGAGTGTTCACGGCAAACGGGTTCATTGGTCGACAATGGCGATATAATATTTGCGCACGGCTCCGCGGGCAAGCGGGCGAGCGTGTCGCCAGCTGTCAAAAGCTAATTCAAACTCCGATGAGATGCCGCTGGTGGTGCCGCCGGTGACTTTGCCGGTTTCGCCAATTCCCGAATTTCCTGAATTTCGTTTTTCCTCTCCCAGTAAAAAAGGCGCAAAAAGGATGAGCCGGGACGAGATGGGTATGTTGCATTTCTTTCATCACGATTAACTGATTGACACCTAAGAACTATTTTTCCTTGGATTGAGTAATCCGGGTTTCATGTTGCGCCGAGGGTGGATTGGATGCATAGAGGCAAGACTATTGCCTGTCCGTCAACGAATCCAATTGTTCAGTTTTCATCTCACGATTGTGGTGACGCTCGCACAGAGGAAGCAGGCCATCTTTCTGTATTCCCTCTTCATCTCGAACAAAAGTTGTTGCGGTTGTTTGTAACGATCTCGAATAAAAGACGTAGAATTCAATTTCGAGACAAGATACTAAATATGTTCCCCTAGTGCGTAGCGGCTCGTGAAGAACGATCAGCACCGACCACTCGTTATCCAAAGAGGTCCAATTGTAGCAGAACGCGTAAGGTAGGGGACAGACAAGTGCGGTTGCCCCACGTGATCAATAGCCTTATTGGGAAGATTGGTATATTTTCACTGAAATGAACCTGTTCTCAGACGATATTAAAAAATCTGGCTCCACAGTTCTGTGTGAATGTATCATAAGATAGCTCCCAAATATTTTGAGGAATTTCAGTCGAGAAATGGGGGACGAGTTCCCAAATTGAAGTGGGCAGGCAACGCGATTGATGTAGACAGAGAAGATCATCAATGTCTGATCATTTTGGAACTAGTCCTCCATTTCTCAACCAAAATTCCTCAAAATATTTGGGAGCTGTCTTATGATACATTCACACAGAACTGTGGAGCCAGATTTTTTAATATAGTCTGAGAACAGGTTCATTTCAGTGAAAATATGACAATCTTCCCAATAAGGCTATCGATCACGTGGGGCAACCGCACTTGTCTGTCCCCTACCTTAGCAGAAATGCAGCGAATAGTCGGTAACCCAGAGGTATGTACATTCGTTTGACCTCCACGTGAGCTGTCGATGTGAGTATTGGTGCGAGGGCGGGGCATTATGTACAACGGCTTGTAGCCGAGACACAAGAAGCTTTCCTGTAATAGCGTTAGCGCAGGCATGGTAGCAGACGCATGGGTACTCGCCATGTCTTTATTGGGTATATACACAGGACATGGGACGGGGACGAGTGGGTCGTCTACGCCGCCGTCGCGCGGTGGATTCGCGCGCGAAGGACGTCGGCAGCGCGCTGGAATGCCAATGAGAACCAGAGGGAGAGAAAAGACGGGCAGAGAACGTACTCGAATAAATCCAGTGACGCGCTGGATTGCCGGCGACGTCGGGGGCTCCTTGCGGGGGTGCAGTGGCGGCGGGAGCGGTGGTGGTGGACATCTGCACCAGATATCAGAGAGGACGACAAGGGAATCATGCAAATTGAAAGAACGTACAGCAACGGCGGAGCCGGCGTAGCTGCGTGGCTCTCGAGAACAACGGTGGTTGAGTGTACAGAGACGGACCCTCCGTCTGCTTGGTAGATCGTAATACTGACAGTCATCGGAGACGAAAATCGGTTGAGGCGGTGGTGGTGGGCAGAAAGAAGAGCGTTGCGGCGAAGCTAAATTGGCAGAGGCCTTTATACGAGACGGGGACTGATAGTGCATTCAGCCGCTGGGAAAAGGTCGGCTTGTTAGAGCAATCTCGTGTCCAATAACAGAGGGATGACATCGATTTGGTGACCCTGAATCCGCAGGATACCACGCAATGTACGATTGCGCGACTTGCGTCGGTCCAAGCGCGTCGCGGGGGAGATTTTGAGGTGCGAAGACTGTTGCGAGACTACTGGGAGGTTGACGCGAAGATTTGCCTTCGAATTGAGTGAGAGCGAATGAGTGAAGTGGTAGGTCTACTGACGAATTGGGACCACTCATCACCACATCTCCTGATCTTCCTGTTTCCCACTGTTCCCTCTCGTCACCCACATCTCCAGATTTCCACATTGCGGCTTCAAATAACAAAAGAAGGTTTGATGCAGGGATACCGAGACGGCGGGAGTGGATGGCGGAGAAGAGGAGATACACCCGATCCGTCGTCAGATCGTCATGCACGTATGTCCTGAGTTCCCTCGCGGTTGTTCCAGATACCATCCAGCATTAATGTATCGATTTGGAGCATGCCGCTTGTTGCTGAGCCTCGGTGTCTGTTCCTTCGGACTCGGTGGGTTGCAGTCTACGCAAGAAGACCATCCTGCACGAGGAACTCGCCGTTAGATTGGTTTTCGACATGGATCTGTTACACCCACCGGGAAACTGGCTATTGGATCTTGGCTATTGGATTATATTCCCGTCTCTCTCGTTTGCCTGCTGTTCGCTATCGGTTTGTCCACAATCGGGTAGCTTGACGGACTTGGCAGCCTTCCACTGTTTCTGTCGCTTGGGGATCAAGTCTTGAGCCGAGTCTTAATCTTCTGACTGGCGCTCTCCTCGTCGCCTTCTTTTGTGCCACAAATTTTATTCTGGTCATGGCCTCTCATTGCTGGGCGCCGTACGGCCCACGGGAATTGGACGCCTACTGGATGTAACAGTCCACATGTCACAGCCGTTTCAAGATGGTTCACCACCATGTCCGTCAAAGATGAATGGAATTTTCAGTTGCGGTAAGCTTGTCTCAGAAAGATCAGAGCTCCAGCTCGCCCAACGCCGATCCAAACGAAGACCCGAAGACTCCAGCCGACGAAGAAAACCGAGTCGACACGTCCGATTCCGCCATGCCAAGTTTCGCCCAAAGTGTTTCTTTAACGGAGGCAGCGCCTTAAAGAAAAGAAGGAATGCTATTGTATCTGCCTGGAGCCCGCCTGGAAGTGTGAAAACGCCGTGGATGCCCCGCGTGTTGCCAAAGTTCCCGACAATTACAGCTAAGCCCTAGTCGCCAGCCCCTGGTAATTCTGTGGTCTTGGAGGCATCGTAAGAGCTTCCCAAAACCGGATTGTCCGCTGGGTGAACTCCGCCCCAGAGTTTCTGCCGTGGTTTCGCAGCGGGTGTCGTGGTTTTGTGGCGGGAAGATCGAATGTCGCATGCGCGCGAATGCTTGTCGGCCTTGTCTCTCGTCTGCGCAGATCCGGGACCTGGGATGACATGGGATGCACAGTGCCACTGCAACACCACACCGCCGGTGCTGGTTGTTGCTGGGTGCCAGTGTCGAGCGATCAACCGTGCATTCGTTCGGCTCCATCTGGATCGTTCTCCAAGCCAAGATGGTATACGGAGTTTCCCCAGGCGTGCATCAGGCTGGAGCAGAGCAGGTGGGAGCCGAAGCTGCGTTTTGCTGCGGAGAGGCCAAGACGAAAGATGTGGAAGGACATCACAAAGGCAAAAACTCTATTTGCGATCGGCTCTGTTTCACCCCCCTTTCGTTGTTCCTTTCCTCAAGCCTTTCCCCCTCACTGTCTTCAACAATTTTTTACGCTGCAACTCGTGGAGATTTCGAGGGTCGACCGGAAAAAGTGGTTGGAGTGGAGATTAAAGAGGGGTGCATGGAGGATCGGTCGTTCGTCTAGCGCTGTCCGTATTCTCTTTCTCTTTCCCTACATCCCCTCTCGATTTCTTTGGCGGTCTCGAAATTTCTATGACTTTAGGCTCCACGGCTATTTCAAAAAACAGTCATGGTCGAAGGACGTCGTGCCGGAGACGGGACTCGGATTCACTCCGAGTGGCAGCCAGCTCAGTGGCCGTTCCAGACCTCCCTCCTCGCAGAAGTTCCTTAACCAATGCCTCTACCTGCGCACGGCCTTTGCAGTCGGAACGACTCCGACTGCTTGCTGAAGGCTCAGGCCCAAGGCAAGGCCCTGTGTATACTGTATTTTCCTACTTTTCTTTTCATCGAATAAAAGGTTTTGAAATTCTATTTAATGTCGCAGTTGTACGCAAGGATCTCCAACGCCGTGCACCTTTCGTCGGTTTGCACACTTTTCAGGTCCTGGCACTTCGGAAGGCCCTCAACGAGCCGCCATCCGACCAATACAAATACATTTTCTGCGGTGTATGTACGATACGCCATGGGCAAGTTGCGTGGTTTTCTTCGGAACGCACCCGCCCAGTCCATGGAGATGGCGTGCCTTTCGTACGTTGCATCATTTCAGCGCGGCGTTGAGCTTGATCAAACCGTGAAAGCAATGAAGCTGGCTGCTGCTGCAAGTGAATTTAAGCCTTGAGTTGGATGTCCAGCAAGGAGTGACTCCATCGCCACGATATTCGTTCATCGCAGAGTGTAGTGTAGCGCAGTGAACGAACTAGCCTGAGCGTCGCGGCGGTCTTGACGAGATCCAATGACGCCGGTAGTCTCCTGCACAAATCTTGCCATTCGCCACCTCATTTTGAATTATGGTTTGAACCCAGTACTGGTATATTTTGCCCGAGGTTGCTGCGATATGGGAGTCATCGGCCTAGGAGGGCACGAAGGTGGAATAGTTCCTTTTTGGTGCGGGCGCGGAAGCCAGGGGAAACAGTCGAATTACTTTGAGAGCATCCATAGCTGGGGAGAAGTAAATGGCTTGCTTGGGTGTAAAATCTGCGTCGAGAACGCGCACAGTAAGTCTGAAGACCAATAATTCCGAAGAAATCACAAAACGAGCAAGCTAGGCCGAGAAATTTTGAGAAAAACGAGGATATGCGGCGAGTAGAGTACCCGAACCAGGAAAGTGGCCGTGGTTTGGGCGAGCAGCTTGGTTGAGACCGTAATTTGCTGTGTGCGAAAATTTATCGATCGAAGGATCGGCAAAACATTCCCTCTCTCCCTCTACCGGCTCTTGACGGCTCTCTCCTGAAATCATCAGGCTGCGCTGCGCAGCCTGCCGGCGCTGCTGCCCTTTCCTCGTGGATTTCCTGCTCCCCTCGTTCGTAATAAACCGATCTGTCCAAGTCGTTCAAGGCAACCAGGTCCAGCTGCAAGCAACAACGGACAAAACTCCGCGACACTACCTTCATGTTCAGAAGGAGGACGCTGAAGAGGTCCATCTTTGCGACACTTCAAGGACAGGCCATTCAGCGGTTCATTGGACGCGGGCATGTAGCTTTTTTAACGACAGCACATTTATGTGTGTTTCTTACCACGGGTGGCTCAATGTCTGCGAAGCAAGGGAATCCTCTGAGACGATTTCTTCGAGGCTCAGGTTTAGCAGGTGTCGATTGGGATTCTGGCGGAAACGTTGCATGTTGCTTGTTGTCTTCGTCTCAGGTGCGCATTCATACGGGGCGAATTTCACGTATTTTGTTTCAAAGTCGCTTGGAGGTTATCCTCCTCTTCCTGGAGCTGTCTCCTTCAGCACTCGATTCTTGGAATGTCGGCACACGGTCTCTCAGTTCGGTTGGTTGGGCTTGAATCTTGTCTGTGCAGTGCTGTCCATGTCTTCTCGATCTTGCAACTGGCGGGTCTAATCATTTCAAACTGGCCACACGCTACCTTCATTGGAACAGCCGTCGGTCTGTGCGTCGACCGTCGACATCGACGCGCAGACCGTGAGGCCGTTACGTGTCACTGTCACGGCCGATGGCCAAAGTGGAGGCTACACACTGAGGATGCGTGCGGGCATGGAAGGAGAGACCCAGTCCAGATTCTTCGTCGAGTTCGGTGGAGCAGTGACGGCGCTCAAGACGAAGACGCAATAGGACGCTGAAAGACGGGAGCAAATATGAGGAAATCTTGGAGAGCGTCGTCCAAGGCCAGTAGTCCATTGCGAGTCAAACTGGGCTATCTGGCTGGTAGAACTCACGGCGCTCTTCCGTCGTCTGGCCAGTACTGAGGGATAAACTGGCATTGCCAGCGATTACTGCGCACAGTTTTCTTCGAAGTTACGCAGAGACTTTAGTGTGAAGGGCACAACCCCGCCATGTCCTCCTCAAGCCTGTTGCCTATGTATTCTGACCGGTGATGTCTCTCGACGGAGTTCTTTGTTGCCGATGAGTATCATTGGATTTTGGCCATGGCGGATAACGAAGAGGTTTCCAGATGTTGTTCCCTAAATGGTCGGTCACGGCACCCGGGCGTCTTTTCACATAAAAAAAGGGTCTGCACCGTTTAAGCTATTCCTCTTCTCTTTCACCACCGTCTACCCACTCTTTGCCAATCACACTATTCAGACCATCCTCCGATGCCTCACCAGGACCCTCCCCTTCCTTCAATCTCATTGGTGCTCTCCCAGTCTACTCAGCCGTCCTATCTCGTATTTCCCTGGACACCGATCAGCTACCAAAATCCGGTTGTCCCAGCACCTATCAATATCGTCCCCGTCGCAGTGTGTTCTGTCTTTATCTCTCCCTCGATACTCTTTCTTACTTGAAAATGCAGCCGCCTCAGCTTTCTGCCGCACCAACTGCGACTTCTCGTATGGGAATCTTCAGGACGCTCCGCGTATGTTGGTTCTTTGACGAATTACCGACGCTGACCGTCTCTTGCAGCAGTTTTTAGCGAAAATAATCATCGGCTTCAGGGCTTGGATCACATCCTGAACGACTTCTTGATTGTGTACATAGACGCTGATACCACATCTTGATTTGCCGCCAGGTGGATTCTTGAACCACTGTTGTTGCGTCCGTAACTCATTCATTTTTGCAGAATCTTCTATCTAGAGCGGTCAATGCTCCTGTTGTTTAAACAACCTATTGAGGAACCGCCGTCGCGGGCGCTTCTTCCCGACTAAACCAACGCCCTTCCGGTGCCGATTTTCGTTCAAACTGTACATAGATTGGATTGGACCGACTGGAAGAACGACATCGAAGGAATTCGAAGAAGAAAAGTCTAGTAATCGATTAACATTGTATCTATATATCTGCCGTTCGTTGACTCAGGTTTTCTTCAGTGTTCATTGGGGCGTTTTGAATTGAACGAGCAGAAAGCCCAAGTGAGATCGCCTCGTAACTCTGGCGTCTCCAGGTCAATATATATAACGAAACTGGGTTTTCCGGGATCCTGCCCAAGCCAGGAAATTGCCACCAAAGCCCCGTCTTCATCGAACGTTGGATACGGAGAGGAGTGTCCATGAGTCGCTGACAGGGATTGAACGTAACATATTAAACCTGCAACAATGTGCCGTTCACTGACTATCTGATCCAGAACACCGAAGGGAGATGCGCCGGTCCAAGCGGGCGATGTTGATGGAAGGGCGCGCGGTCAACGTGACCGCCCCTCGAACGCGTCTTGGTGGCTGTGCTCTCTGCATCCTCTTTTGATATCTATCACTCCGTGGACTGTGTTTCTCGGTTCATCAGCTTGAATCTTGTTCTGGTCGAAACGACCCCGTGGCCCAACTCTGAGTCGTTCTTGCGCAAGTAGTCGGAGTTTGATGGAATTATGCAACAAAGTTCCCAGGTTTTCCGCATGCGCTCAGGCGCATGATGAGCCTTCCTCCCTTCCCTCGATGTGCACGACTGGAGCCGCGTGACAGTTGACGTTAGGCTGCTCGACGTATTAAAATGCCCGCTCCCCCACTTAAGAAACACTCACAGCGATGCCCCAGTTCCCCCCACTCCTCGCGTTGTGTCTAGTTGCTACGCTAGTAGCGGCGGGGCCCTGTGACATCTATGCCTCCGGAGGAACTCCCTGCGTCGCCGCCCACAGCACCACCCGGGCACTATTCAGCGCATACTCTGGCTCCCTCTATCAAATTAAACGCGGCTCCGACGGTTGCGACGACCAACATTGGCCCGCTGTCTGCGGGCGGTGTCGCCAACGCCGCCGCGCAAGATTCCTTCTGCGCCAGCACAACCTGTCTAATCACCACCATCTTCGACCAGTCCGGTCGTGGCAACCATCTTACGCAGGCTCCCCCCGGCGGCGCCGCCAGGGGCACCGATCCCAATGGCTTCGACAATATGGCCGCCGCGGATGGCGCACCGGTCACGCTGAACGGACAAAAGGCGTATGGCGTCTTCATCGCGCCCGGCACTGGCTACCGCAACGACGCCACCAATGGCATCGCCGTAGTCAGTCTGCTTTCTTTCTCATGCCATACCTCCGTGTACTGATTGTCTTCAAGGGGACGCTGCGGAGGGCATGTACGGCGGTCGTCGACGGCACGCATTTAACGGAGGCTGTTGTTTCGACTATGGTAATGCGGAGACCTCAGCGGACGACACGGGCAACGGGCACATGGAGGCCATCTACTTTGGTCTCGGTACGGGCTTCGGCACGGGCGCAGGCAGCGGTCCCTGGGTTCTGGCTGACCTCGAGAACGGCCTGTTCACCGGACCCAACACGGCCGTCAACCCCTCCAACCCGAACGATCACCTCACGCTTCGTCACGGCCGTCGTGAAAGGCGAGCCAGGCAATCAGTGGGCAGTCCGCGGCGGGAACGCTGCGTCCGGCTCGCTCTCGACGTTCTACAGCGGCGTGCGCCCCAGCGGCGGGTACAACCCGATGCACAAGGAGGGTGCCATCATCCTCGGGATAGGCGGGGACAACAGCAACAGCGCGCAAGGCACATTCTACGAGGGCGTGATGACCACCGGCTACCCGTCCGACGCAACCGAGAACTCGGTCAGGCAACGTCGTAGCAGCTAGATACGCCGCCACCTCCCTGACGAGCGGGCCCGCCATCAGCGTAGGCTCCGCGGTGTCGTTCCGCGCAACAACGGCATGCTGCACGACTCGTTACATCGCCCACACCGGCGCAACGGTCAACACCCAGGTGGTCACCTCGAGCGATACCAACGCACTCAGCTGTCTGCGAGCTGGAACGTCGTTACAGGTCTCGGGAACAGCGCATGTGTGTCGTTCGAGGTCCCGCGACACGCCGGGCAGCTTCATCCGGCACTCCGGCTTCCAGTTGTTCGTGAACGCTAACGACGGCTCGAAGCTGTTCAGAGAGGATGCGACGTGGTGCCCGCAGGCGGGCCTCAACGGGCAGGGCAACTCGATCCGCTCGTGGTCTTTCCCGGCACACTACTTCCGACACTTCAACGCCATCCTCTACGCCGCGAGCAACGGCGGCGCGGACACGTTCGACGCGACCACCTCGTTCATCGACGACATCAGCTGGGTCGTCGGCCCCGCCTTTGCTTAACTTTGGGCATTCATGTATACAGACCGGAGTTTTGCTGAGTTCGTTCAATGTACTAGTAGTCCAATGCTTACTTGGGGGGACGTGGATTACGTCGAGGCACAAATGTAACAAGGAGGAGCATCGAACCGTGAATGCGGCCAAGTTGTCCATATCTGGGCCGCCGTTCCGTAGGTATAGGTGCGTAAGCGAGGCCGTCCACAGAGGCGCTGGTAATTGGGGTTTGGAGCCATTGATTTTGAGAAAAGTCAACCTCGGAGCTCCAAATCAGAATATCGCAACTGGGGCGCCAACTTCGAATTTTTTCGACCCAATAAACAATCTCGAGGTGTTCTAAATGAGGAGCCGCTACATCGCAGAAGGGACCTAACATTTCTGATCCAAGTTCCAGGCCTTGGATCTGAGCGAGATTTGGGAGGAAAACCCGTTAACCCACTGTAAGTACAAACCCGTATTGTGAAGAAGAGCACGGCGGATTGAAGGGCCGGTTATTCAATCCATATCGAAGCGGCGTCGGTGCACGGATTGTTCTGGTGTCAGGAAGAATTGAAGTTGTGCGCACCGATGTGAACGTGAAAAAAATTCCTAAGAGTCGTTGAAACTGGCAGATAACATATTAAAACTGCGCCGTTCACTGAATACTTATCTCTGATCCAGAACACTGAACGGGCCCAAACGGAGATGCGCCGGTCCAAGCGGCGATGTTGATGGAAGCGACGCGGTCAACGTGACTATGTAGCTTGGGAAATTTCCCAGTCGCAACCCAGTTTTGTGCCGCCTTACATTGCGCCAGATTATGTAGAATGTCGAACGTTTACAGTCCATTGGACAGGGCATATCATAGATTCATTGAAAATACCAGAAAAAGCTGGAGTGGATTTGTATAAAAATAAGAAGGTTCGGTGCTCATTCACTTGAAGTAAAGCCCCATCTCTCGGATATCCTCAATGAGCGCCGAAGGGTTGTCCAGCCCGGGGAAATGCCCACCGAAGTCGTGTTCTGAAATATCGAATTCCGTTATCATGTTGAACTTCAACAACGCCTACTAAGCGTAACGCACCTTTATACGAAACCAAATTTCCCAGCTTCGCCACATAATCCTCCGGGAACATCAGTATATTATACGCGAAAAGGCTGTATAACATCGGTGCGTCCGTCGGTGGCTTGACGTATTTCGTCCGGAAGGAGCCTGCATTGCGGGCGTATTGCCACGCGGCCGACTGGAAGGTCTGGGTGAGGTAGTAGAGCGAAACCGAGGTCAGTATGGCGGTGTGTGTGAGCTTGGACGGGCCCGTCCCGGCGCGAGGGTCAGACCAGAGCTGGTGATGCCCCCGATCCAGGCCAATTGCCCGACGGGGTTGTCGTACAACGCGAGACCGATGTCGTTGGGCTGCACAATAATAGTTGTTGATGAGTTCCACGGGTCGAAACGCGCTACAGAAACGGCTGGGCACCTTGTAAGTCTGTTCCATGAAATAACCCTGGCCGGTCGTGAGCCAGGCCATGGTGTGTTCCAGAGCGATTTTCTGGACTTTCGAGAGCGTGATGTTCTTGTCCGCAATCTCTTTCGGAGACGGTGGCTGGAATTGGAAGAAGACAAAGTGCGCTGCGCGCACAGTTGCGTTTACTCGTACATGCGGTAGCCGATGTCGGCACCCTGGATTATTAGTGAGCCAAAAAAAGTCTTGCAAAAAGTGACAAGGGATACCCAGTCAGTGGCGTGCAGTGCGTACTTGGAGTAGCCAAGCACGTCCGTCATAAGTGTCGAATAGGTGGCCAGTTTCGACGTTCGTCCAGTTTTGGGGCGGCGCAGATGAGAAAAGGAATCCAGGGAGGGTGGGAACCACGTTGTACGATACCTTCTTCCCGCTCGGACCAGTCCAGGACTGAGTCAACGGCTTAATGACGGGAAGGAATTCTTGGATGGAGCCTGAACAATTTAGACAATGATTAGCACTGTAGTGCTTGTGCGCAGCAAGACACGAACCGGGCCAGCCATGAATGAGCAAGAGGGGGATGGCGTCTTTGTCGTCAGATTTTTCATGCACGAAATGAACAGTCTGCTTTCCCAATCGTGGTCGTGTATTGCGCGAGTCTGAACGTTTCGGTCTTGTGAAATTAGGCCAGTGTTGAGATCAAACACCAATCTTACTGATTCAGTTCGGCCTCCTCCTCAGTCCAGTTGTACCCCTCCACCCACTGCGTCTTCAAATCGCGGAGGAAATTGAGCTGCACACCAAATCTTCCCCTGCGTCCGGATACAGAGGCTCGGAGGGCAGGTTGGTGTTTTTAACTAGCGACTCGAGGTGCGGGAGGCCCTTGGCAAGGTCGATTCGGAATGGGTGGACAGCGGCAGTAGCAGTGGATTTGGCCAAAGCCCGCTGCGTCCCTACATCCTCAAGCTGCACACCAAAATCTTCCCCTGCACCGGGATACAGAGGCTCGGAGGGTAGGTTGGTGTTTTCACCCAGGGACTCGGCGGTAGTCGCAGTGAATTTGGCCAAAGGAGTTCCTAAAGCCGTGGCGACAAAACCAAGGAATAGGGTTGGGAGGACCATTGCGCTTCGAGTTCCAATGAGATGTGAATGGAGAGCAGTGACCCGTATTTTAAGTCACCTCAGGGAGCACCGCCAGAGTGACGTAAAAGTCCCTTAAGGTGGGTTCTTTTGTAGTACGCAAACCCACCTTAAGGGACCACATCCGCGCGGCGGACGCGAGTCAAAAATTAGTCAATCATGTGTCATGTTTCCATTTGGGAAACATGCGGCGGGCGGACCACCCACCCCACCCTTGATTAGCGCTGTAGCCGCCGCCGTACTCCGCACCACCGCTTCCCCTCTTGTCTCAGCAGGCTAGCTGATTTTGTCAGCCCTTCTAGGTTCAATGCGGCACATGGAACACTGCCCAGATGTGTCTGCACATTACACCCCGCTCTTGATTGGTCCACCGACGACTCCTTCGTCACGTCGGCAGCTTCCCCCGTCGTCTCTCTATCCAATGTGGTCTCTCCATTTGCTTCAGGTTGAATTTGGCTCGAAATTCGGAGCCTAGAACATCGCGCGGACGCGTCTGCCCATTGCTGCGGCTTGATTCGTGGTTGAATTATAGTCTCTCGCAGCCAGATGCTTCAATATATATTTAAACTCGTACCTCGTTATATTGAAGTCTGTTATTAGGCGCGGGGGGTCCGATCAGGGTAAAACCTTGTTATATAATCTGCACCGCCACGGTGGCGGTGCCAGCCATCACTACTTCTCTTCTTTTTGCCAGCAACGCGTTTTCGCGTTCCCTGGTGGTCTTTTCTTCCCGCAACAGCTAGCTCACGCGTATTAATTCATTCTAAATGGATCTCCCTCCAAATTCGACCCCGGTCCGAGGCAAGATTGTCCGCTCGTACACCCGAAAGGCGCCGCTCGACCCCAATCCGACCATTCCTGCAGCTCTACCAGCGAACCATGACTTGTATAGGCCCGATACTTCCAGTTGGGCTCCAGAGCCCTCCAATTTTGTCTCTCCAGCTCCCGACTTTCCTCATGTTCAGCCACGCTTGCGTGCTACCGTGCAAACCGCAGCCGATATCCTCAAGAGCAAATTTGCAGCTATGGACGAGCTTACAAGAGCCCTACCGAGCACGAATTTCCCTCCCCCCCGTTCTCCCGACTCCACCAGCTTGCCACCCGCAAGCCACAAATCGATACTTGAACTCTAAAGGCGAATGCGGCGGAGAAACATGGGACACACAGGCGGAGGCTCTTTGTGGGTGTCACTCGCACTTGGTACGTCTCACCCACCTACCTCACGATCACGATCTATCCTCTTCCCCATCCTCCTCTCTCCCTCCCCCATGCTTGCCCGCATGTTGCCTCCGTCGACGTCGCGGTGACACACCCACACCACGTTGTCTTTGACAGCGTGTAAATGCCAGCATGCCTGTCACCTCGCATCACCCGGCAACCTGTCTTCACGACATCGCCGCGACGCACCGCCGCATAGGCATTTGGAGGAGCCGATCTGCCTTAGCGCTCACCGGCTCATATACCCAATGTCCGCGGTGTGGCTTCTAGTACCATCACTGTGTGATCTGCCTGCCGGATCGCACAAACTGGGAACGAGCCAACCAATGTAAGCCTCGCCAACACAGAACCAGCCATATTGGCTGGATCCGTGCGATAGCCCGAGCCACTCGGCTTTAGCCTCGTCTACCCGCGTTGTACCGACAAGCATCTGCCTTTCGAGGTGTTTGTTTGACATCGTGCGTGGACTCGACCCCTGGTCGCATTCTACATTTGTGGATGTAATTGTGCCATGTCCCGCTGCCCTCAGCGCTCTGCACCACACATGCATCTGTTCCTCGAACAATGCTTGGTGCCGCAACGTCGCCGATACCTCACGCCAATCAATGCACGGTTTAGCCGCCGTCGCAAATCTTCCTGATACCAAGCTGCAACCCGATGTACTGTACCCCGTGTACCTTCTGTCTAGCATGTGTATTAGTTAGATGTTCAAATACATTATTGCACTCCAACCGTACACCGGTTGATTTTCTCTGCAATTATAAGATCAAACTCAGCCCACTGAAGCCGCCCTCCCGCTGTGAGCTGTCATGGATACACTCCCGCTCGTGTTATGACAATTCTGGGATCGCGCCGGTGAAGTGCTTCGCCTGCTCTGTATCACTGTGCCTGAGCACTGGATACCTAAAGAAACGGCATTGATCCTTCACTTCAGTCCACATGAGAAAATGACCTCCGCATAAGCCTCGGTTCCGCTCTTACTTAAATCTCCCGGCCACGGGAATTGAGTGAAGTCGAAATCGAGCATCAGGGTTCATTCGTGGGCATTTTCCGAAGGAAAAGGCTTACACATAAAATGTTTAAACACTGACTACTGTGGTTGGATAACACCATGGATGGGATGGAGAGCCGGGTTCGCATTGTACTCCCTGAGAACCAGTATTGGGACCGAGAATGCCGCTGATTTCCCGTCGCCAGTTGCCGTACAGCAAAGAACGTCGTCTCCATCGAGGATTGCCGTTACGAGAGATCCTCTTGTACAGGCCGAAGTCCCTTCATCGGATGCATCCATCCAGGAATCACCTTCTTGACGATAGTACCAATTGTTTTGCGCCCGAGTTCATCCTTCTAGCAGATTCTGGGTGCCATGGAGGTGTCGTGTCATAGGCTGGGGTTGAATATAGATAGAACAAAGAAGAAAACGCGTCTAGAGAGTGTGGAAATCGGAAGAAAAGAGCGAGAGTAAACGACGCGACGGGGACGCGACGACAGGCACCGCCACCGTGGCGGTGCAGATTATGTAACAAGCGCTTACCCTGATCGGGGCCCCGCGCTTAACAACAGACTAGTTGAATTATGAAACTCGGGGAATTCAGTTTGAACAGTGAGCTTGCAACTGTCATTACATGTACACCCAATCCGACCCAAATCCCACCTGCAGAGCACAGTGGCGGACACATCCGCCACTCAATTGTATACAGCCATATGCCTGACCTTTGCCGCAGCTTCATTGTGTCGGTACCGCACTTGAAGCAGCCCTTTAACATCCAACACCCTTTTTCCAATCTGGGATCAATCCATCGCATCCCGCCTCTCGCAATTCGACGGCGGACACATCCGCCACTGTATTATATACACCACCTCTCCTCGGACTAGTCTTGCATTTTGAACAGCTGTTTGTCTTTTAAATGTTTGCTTCCGTCTAGATTTAAACTACCTGGGTTTCAAATTTCAGCCATGATGGCGGACACATCCGCCGCCTTCCCCAACCTCCCTTTATTTTCTTAATTCCATCATATAATCCTACCTCCAACCTCCGGCTTGATTTCCTTGGCCCGTTCCATTTTAAGCAACTACTTTTGCATGTTTGCACGGGTTGCAACAAAGTTGAACGTAGCGGCGGATACGTCCGCCGTTCCATTGTACACTTCATTCTCCAATTCAAGGGTTAACTCTATTCCATCTGAAATGCTATTTGGATCACCTTCCAGCTAAGCATGTCGAGGAGCGCAGTTGTCTCTGATCAGTCTCCATGCTAAAGCTAATATTACATCTGAGATAGACTGGTAGAATGTAGCTCCACTCGAGCGATGAACATCAGCCAGGCAGATCTGTACCAACACTATTAACAGACATTTTCAAGGCAGAGGCAGGTACACAATGTTATCTGCTACAAGCACAAAAGTACTCGAATTCATTGCATACAAGTTAACAAAGTACTTTGCATGCAGAACTTGAAGATCTAATGCATGATTGGGAGCAGATGTGTACTCCGGAAACGGAGGTTAAGAATTTGAGGGCTCCACAGCAAGTGAACTTAGCACAGTTGAAGTTGAAGTTGAAAATTCGGTGTGCACCGTTTGATGACAGTGAAAGACTTCCGCTTTCAACCACAACACCAGAGGGGCTCAAACCCGTCTTTGACTTAACTCTATTGGAGGTGTATGCTCGGCAGACTCGTCTGCGCCGTTGGCGGACACGTCCGGTGGTGTTTGATCTCACCTGCTCGACCAATCGGCATGGGAATAAACGTCGGACGAGTCCATTATTTTTGCACTGTGCTCATTTCTACCCCTTCAAGTGCTTTTGAAGTATGAGATATCATTCAGGATGCATTCCGGATCAGTTTAGATTTATTTCAGATTTTTCTATCACCTATGAAACTCATGCACTTGGTTGGTGCAAGCTTGCCAGAAATTCAACCATCAGCCTTAACAACCTTTCGGACGGTTTCATGCACCCAATATCATACTCGGCGGAAAAATCTAAAATAAATCAGACTGGTACCGGAGGACATTCAGAATCATATTCCATCCCACAGAATTGCTCAAACCATTAGAAATGAGTCCGGTAGAAAAAGATACAATTAGATGGATCTTTATACAGCTGCTGATTGGTTGAGCGGGTGAGGTAAAATGCCACCGAGATTTACGTTGAAGGTGTGCGGACACGTCCGCCACTGGCGCAGACACTTTCGTTGGGCGGTAGTCATCGTCCGAAGACGTATCTGAGCCGTTACCGAGCAGCAAAAATAACAGCATTATCTTATCTGATCATCCCGAGTGGGCCGCGCCGAATGTTGAATGATGAACTTTCACCTCTGTCGGTGTTTAATCGCTACTCAGTGTACTGTTCAGCCTTAAATCCCGTTGCACTTACTCTTGTGCCCCTCTCCTTGCTTCTTACACTGTTCAGAATAATATCAAACTTGATACCTTGTTCGAGCGGAAGTTGTTCCATTTGCGTTGCATGGACTGTTGAGCTTCCAGTTCGTCAGCTTCGTGGACATATAACGGGACTCAGTGGAAGCCTCCCATGGCTCAAACCAGGGGAAAAACATAGAGGCAGCTGTTACATTGTTATTTGGCAGAACTGAACTTGGAAGACATTTGTGGTGATACTTGTGGTGAACGAAATTGTGTGGCTATTCGAGTTCTACCTCTACGGTGAGATGTTCAAGTGGACAATTCAACTATAAGCCCACTTACTTCCTTTTTGCACGTAAATCATGGAAGAGATGTAAATTTCCCTGGCCGATACCAGCAGAAGAATATTATCTCGGATGCAAAAGGTTGGAATTGTTTGACAAACTCGGGGCTCAACCAGTGGTTCAAATGCAAGACTGCCAAGACGAAAAATCGAGCTAGAAATGAGGGATACAGCAAGAGAATGCATAGAACCACCAAAAACTCGATTGAGTGGTAGGGCGGATGTGTCCGCCGTTTGTCCAGGGGCTTGGAACTGGGTCGACTTAAATCTATAAGGGTAGAAAGAATGCACCGATCAGTATTCCAAGACCAAAGCAAGGAAAATCGGGAATGTACACTTGACTGGCGGACGCGTCCACCGCTATCCCCGCAGCAAAGATATCTGCTGGAAGTGAGCATATGGGAGGAAGGTGACAAATGACAAACAGCTGCTCGAAGTGCAGTATCATAACAATAGAACTGATTCAACTGAAGCAGTGGAGGGGAGCGCAACCGATTGGCGTACACGTCCGCGCCAGGCTCCGCAAGTCGGGATCCGGTAGGACAGAGCGAAAGGAGAATATATATTGATTGGAAGCTTACCGCTCAAAATGCAGTTTGCCGTACATCAATGTTTGGGCAATGTCCTGGTGAGTGTCATGAATCACCCTGACTCAACATCGCAGATATCCTTTTTTGGGTTCTACCACATTCCTTTTTGGGAATAACCCGTCCTTGATCGGGTTATTCCCTGGCCCACAACACTCACTCGACCCTCAGGGACATGAACATCCCTTGGACCTTTATTCGGAACCCATGCAGACATGGATTCCTCACCACTTTACCACCCGGGTTCTTATTGCAGTAACCCGGGACTCTATACGACGATGGAATGATGCCATACACATGCAACCCGGGTTCTGTGCGCTAGCAACCCGGACTCCTTTGTGCCGATGACCATATCCAATGGGTCATGACTACACTCCTTTATGTTGGTGGATATTCACTCCTGATATCCCTGCCAAGACGACTACACTCCTGAGTGGCGACAGGTGTCCCCTGGGTGCCACCTGTTGACTCCTTTATGCTCATGACTCCTTGGTGACCCCTAGATGCTGTGGTGATAGCACATAGGGACTAGGAGCATCAGCATTAATGTTCCTTAATTCTGGATACAGTAACCGATCGTGATTGTATTTAATTTATGTAGAAAGGTATATAAACTCGGTAGAATCTCCCCTGTACAGTAGATTCTACCTCGTCTATTCACAGGCCTTACTTTGGCTGGAGTGCTTGGTTCTTGACCTGAGCCTGGAGTGCTCTTGTCCTCATCTCGTTGTTCTGGTCTTGCCTTCGCTCCCCTTTCACTCGACAACACCAGAACTCCTACTCTCTGTCTCTTGCCTTGGGATCTCGACCTAGCAGTTGTTGGATCTGGCCCATTAGGTAGCGGCAAGGAGAGACGCTACCTAACAAGGGGAAGAGATCATCACGCTAGTTCCCTGACAGGGTTGTACAGAGACTGGTTCGCCTGAGTTCCCCTCAGGCACCCCTCAGTCTTGGATCCAGTTGGAACCCCTGTTTGGAGTACCCCTGAGTTGGGTTCCTCCTCTCGGGTTCTTGGGACGCAACCCCAAACCCCTATCCAAAACCCGAAGCCCCTATTCGAGACACCTGGAGCGGGTTCCTCTCACTAGGGTCTGGTGCATAGTTGCAGTACTCTCACTGCAATATCTTCGGGTTTCTCTGCATGGGTTGCTCACCACCTATGGATGCTGGCCTGGTTGACCACATCCTCCTCTTGGATCCTCGACGCACGGTCATGCGCTATTCGAGCGGTGACGGATTCTCTCTCAACACCTAGGGATGGCTGCTGTTGTGTCTGGTGTGGACGTGGTCCAGCTGACCTAAGGGCCGTTGCTGACAGTGAGCAATTGATGCGCAGATGCGTCCGCGCGATGTTCCATGCACCGAATTACAAGCCGAATTGAACCTACAAGGTATGGAAACATCAGGTTGACTAAACAGGCATGAGGGGAAGCCGCTGGCGACGAAGGAATGCGGTAGGTGGACCAATTGTGGGTGGTCTGGGTGGTGGTAGACACGTCCGGGGGGGTGTTCCACGTACCAAATTTCGAGTGCATTTGCAATTGAACCTGCAAGGACCGGAAACATTAACTGGGATGCTGATGCGGGAGGGGAGGCGGCGGTACGGAGTACGGCGGCGGATACAGCGACAATCGAGGACGGGGTGGGTGGCCGGCCCGGCGCCGCATGTTTCCCAAATGGAAACATGACACATGGTTGACTAATTTTTGACTAGTGTCCGCCGCGCGGATGTGGTCCCTTAAGGTGGGTTTGCGTACTACAAAAGAACCCACCTTAAGGGACCTTTACGTCACTCTGGCGGTGCTCCCTGAGGTGTTTTAAGTTTTGGCTTCATGCGCATTACGGCAGACAATCCCGCAGAAGAATGACAACCATCGGCAGAATGACCAAGCTCTTCCTTGGTTCACAGAGCAACTTCGGTGTTCACGGTCAATGGCGGGGTGTGCGCAGCATGTGCCTGACGAGCCGGGAAGTATTTCGTTAGCACCCCGTTCGGCATAATAAAAACACCCGACCTCCGAGCTAGAGGCGGGCCTCTTAGAGCATTTGTTAACATACAAAATAGCCTAAAAGGCACAAGGGGGGGTTCCGGAAGTGAAGCTGTATACTGAATCGGAGATGTTGCTGGGGTCTGCGTGTTGAAGGTTAACAGGATTGAAGGGGATGGCAAGACTCGGCCTCGATATACAGGCCGTGAAACAGATTGACGAGCGCGAACAGATTTCACAACGAGTTTGTGAGTCAACCAGACCGAGCCTCATTTGTAAGTAGATTGGGTGACCAAAATACCATCCCCAAAATACCACCGCTAGAAAAAAGGAGCGAAGGATATGCTGGCACTGTCAGCGAGACCAGCGAAATCCACAGAGTTGGCCAGCCAATGGCGTCCATGATGCGCAATGTGGATGCAGGAGTCACTGCAGCTGTGGTCCCGACCTATACCGGTTCCACATGAGCGATGGGCCTGTAAACAGATCGCTCAGGACACGGCATCCAGCTGCGGTCAATGCAGTGGAGACTGGGGGACTGTTTAAACCGGTTTCATCTTTCCGACCGAGCGATTGAGAACCAGCAAAGAAGTCAGTAATTCGGGGAGCTTGCGAGGAGCAGGACTGTACAGAATAACCAACAGCAAAAGAAGAACACAGACCGCTAGCGAGGGGCGACAGTGTCTGTCTTGGAGCCATCGATTAGAAAGCCAGAGTTTGTGAGTCGACGAGACCGAGCGTCCTCTGTAAATGGATACAGTGCCCGAAATGCCATCGCTAAAAAAAGAGCGGAGAAGATGTCGGCATGCGAATGGACCAGCGAAGTCCGCAAAGTAGGCTGGCCAATCGCGTCCATGGTGTGCGCTGTCGATAGAGGCGGTGAATGATTATTTGACCCGGTTTCATCTTCGGTGATGGTCATGAGCACCTGCCGCTGTCTGCTGTCCGGGTGAATGCCGCCTCCAGAAGGTGAATCGCCAGATGATTCCTCCCCAGAGCAAGGACGGTCCCGAGGAATTTGAGAACCAGGAAAAAAAGTCATCCGGGAAGCTTGCGAGGAGCAGGACTGTAAGCAAAAGAAGAATGCAGACCGCTAGCAAGGGGAGACAGCGTCTGTCTCGGAGCCTTTGTATTCGGACTGCCAGCCCGCCAACCTATACTTGATGGAATGTGCTGAGCCCTATCATAGGATCCCCTTCTTAATAATGCTTGCTGGCTACAGACAGAGCACCTTGTTTGAGGTTTTTCCGCGCCAGAAAGTTCACAGGTTGATTGGCAAGTTCCGTCGTGCTTTCCTCCCTTTTCCTGGAGCGTCGTCTGCCAAAGGTCTAGTCAATCCAGTCGGCGCAAACTGTGAGTTGAAAATGACTGGCCGGCCTACTGCGCCAAGACATCGACGCAAAGCGAGCGGCACAACAATCACGAATATGGGAGATGATGAAGAAGTAAAAGTATTGTGTTTATATCCAAACCCAAGCACACAAATCTCGATACAGCAAGCATTCTATCGTACATGCAACCCCAAGCAAACCCGACGCGAGGGAAATATAATCCATGGATAAGCGGCACTGTGGTATACGTATAGAATAGTTTATATACTGCCAAAAAAAAAGATGATGGAACTTTGGTCGATCAAGGAGTGGGCGAGAAGAGAGACTCGCGGGACTAAAAGTACACGAAGCAGACAAAGAAAAGAGGGGAGACGAGGAAAGAAAGATACGGAAGATAGAGTGAAATTGAAGGAGCACATAAGGGCGGCGGACTAAGAAACGTCAGCCACGCAAGGAAGGTTTGACACGTCAAGAAATTTTTTTCATGAGAACAAGCTGGCAGGCGGCGTCGTCAAAGAGTGTCTCATGGAACTAGAAGTTAGGTCTTCAGACCCTAGCGATGGTGGATACAGCAGCGGGCGGCGGGATGATGGAATGGGTACGGCGGCGGCGGCAGAACGGCCAGGCTCCCAATAGTGAGGCGCGAGCCTGCCATGCAGGACGAGTGCCGGACTAAGCATGCCTTCAATCGGAGAGACCGGCGGGCCGGAGACGAAAAACAGCGGTGGAGCCCCGAGGCGCCCAGCAGAGAGGCGGGTCCCCCTGCGCAATGATTTCTAGTTTTGGTCCAGCGGTCGGAGCGGGTTGCAGTGGGGTGAAACATTGCATAGAGTCCCGGAGGATTTCGTGAACTTGAAGTTCTTGTAAAGTCTGGGGCAGCGAGCATCGGATGCTGGGGGAGATCGTCAGTATCACCAGAAAATGAAGGAAATAGCACTCTGCGTCTCAGGTACCAGCGCGGTCATGGCAAAGGCCGGGAAAAATGATCAACAGGTTACTATTTTTTCATACGACATTCAGGAGTTTTTGGAAATACAACAATTAGGATTCTGCGATCTTTTTTCTTCGGCAAGAATTAGTTCAAGTCAAATATTCTCAGTAAACTTCAACTCACTACTGCCCGCAAACGCGTCGACAAGGATGTCGATGTGTTTAGTCAAACAAGTGTTTTCTTCCTTCAAACGTGTGTTGATCTCTTCTTCTTTGCGCAATGCAACTTTGGCCAATCAAGCTGGCCAGTCAAACGAGCAACAATAATTTCATCTTGAGACCGAAAATGAGATTGGGGACAGCTTGAAAAAGCCAGGCACTCAACGAGCAGCGGCTAGTTTTGCACCCTCAACCTCATCTAAGAATAGATTGAGTTTCCGAGTCTGGATCAGCTCGACAAGTAAGAAACTCACATTCCGCGGCTAGTTTAGCCATATCTGCTTGATCTACCAAATGTTTTAAATTCAGTTATCTTCCGTAAATGTGCACGTGGAGCCAAGAACTTACGGGCCGCAGACGACGGTGGCATGCTAGAGTCACTAGCTTCACGTTTCGAACCAGCCATCCTATGGTGTTGTTGGGGGTGGTAGTGGTTACTGGTGAAAAGGTGCGGAACAGACTTGGGCAAGTGGAGAGGTTTCACGGGGAGGGAAGCCATGAACACGATGGCCTCCGAGTCTTCTATTAATAAGGTCTGTTACATATTAAATTGATCACTTACCCTAACCCTTAGTGCCTCAGTAACCATCCAGGGTGAAGCTTGAAGGCAGTGGTTTTTGAAATTCAAAGCTTGCATCTCGGACACCAACAAAAGTCTATTCCTGAAATTCAACGCAGGGAGTCCCGTATGTCATATGTGTTACGTCAAATATTTATTTGTCGTAATGTTACGGCGAGTAAATCCTAATCAATGATTGATGAAGCCCAGTCAAAAGTCGGTCGGATAGATTGAAATAATTTGGGATAGAATGCCGGAAGCGGCAACCAAGTGGAATGATCTGAGGTTTACCGATGGTGATCAAACCATCTCGTCTTATCACAGTTGTAAGTCACCATCGTTCGCCTACAGGTGCCCCTCGAGCGCGTCTTGGTGGCTGTCACGGTGCCCTCAATGCATAAGCCGAGTGACAACAGTGACAAATTCGTTCTGCTCTTGTCTTCACACACAACCGCAGAAATTTTACATACACAATGTATTCTCGCCTCGACCTCATTCGTGACTTCATGCTCGGCCTCATGGTGCTCGCCACTGTGGACACCCTCGTCAAGCTCGGTTTCCACAATATCGTCGCTTATGTCGCCTCCCTCCCTCCTAACTTCGTTCTCGTGATCATCGCTTTCAATCTTCTCGTTTGGATGCCGTCTACCTCTTCCCTCTCCTCCGCTGGGCGTTCACCATCATCAAGCGGGGGCGAGCCCCAGGTGTTTCGCTGGACGGTTTCGAGCCCAGCACCTCCCTCGTCGTCCACGCGGGCCTTCGCCAACGTTCAACCGACCTGGCACTCCAATTGGCGGCTCGAGTTCAGTTGTTTGCAGTGTTCTTGGACGCCTTCTACTTCCTCTCTCTCCGCAGGGCGTTCACCATCGTCAAGCGGCCGCAAGCCCCAGGTCGCGGGACGATTTCGAGCCCAGCACCTCCCTCGTCGTCCACGAAGGCCCTTCACCAACGTTCAACCGACCTCACCGTCGCACTCGCACTTCAGTGGGCTGCTCGAGTCCAATTTCGTCGCGATGTCCTGTCCCATAGTTTCCGCTTTACTCACCGTTGACGATTCGGAAAGTACATCAAACTCGGCGCAGTCCAATCCATCCCTGGCGAGGCGCCAGTCGTGGGGCTCCTCTACTTCCCGCTGCTCGTTTTCTGCTGCTCGGTATTCGTCTCCTTCGGCGTTGTCCCCGATCCCATACCCTCCTGGTATGGGTCTGCGAACGGGTG
>JARKIC010000816.1:0-189314 GCA_029378375.1 Mycena olivaceomarginata | reverse complement strand
TTGTACCTCGCCTCGTCGCGAACCTTCATGTTCAATTTTTGGCCTCCTGTGAGCGGCCATCGCGTTCACAGTGCCGCGTTCCCGCGACTGGATACTAGGCGGTGGCGGTTTGCCACTATCCAGGGGTGGATTCTAATGTAGCGCCAGGCTTAATACGTCGGCATCGACCTCGAGGATCGATCGAACTCCCTGCTGTCCAGCATGCACTGCAAGGACGAACTGGATGCGTTGTCGGTGGGTTACCTGATATGCTTTATTTCTGCAAGATGGATACTAACCTATTCTCGCAGTCCCCACGCATTGATGCATCACGGCATGCCCCCTACACCAACGCTGCATTTTCATTCTCGATTGTTGAACGCCCGGCAAGGCCAGTTTGACAGTAGTTGCATGTGGGCTCGCGCTTGACGCCAACATAAGAACTAATGCATAGCGTTGTAACAGGTCACCAATTCAAACTGCTGTCTGGTAAGTTGTATGTCTTCTCACGTTTCGAGTTCTCCCACTTTTAATTCTGTTGTTCCCTGACCGCTATTCGTTTACAGATGGGTGTCGGTCTCTCCAGTAATTATTCTGCATTCCTCTCTAATTTAATTTTCAGTGTGTTGTGTAGCTTGGAATGAGTTCTCGCATTGAACTGTGACCTGATATATGATATAGATACATGTGTACCTGCATACCTCGCGTCACTGGATCGACTTTGCGAATACGCTCTCGCTTTACTTTATTTCTTCCAAGATGTAGAATTCAGAGTTCAATTTTCTACCTCGAACAGAGTGAGCCGTCGTTTGTTATGGAGTTGGTAAGCATGGGACAGGCCAAGGACTCGTGCGTTCGGTCTTACCAGTTTGACTACAGTATAAGTATATGCCTTGAAAACCTTTGTCCTACGGGTAGCTGGTTGCCTTCTGACATGCCGCCAGAGTCTACACCTATGCCGGAGCGAAGCGAAGGCATTGTCTTGTATACAGAATACGGCAGGTGGGTCTTCGCAAATGGATGTCGACGTGCTGCCTCCCCGCGTGCTGCCTCCGGATGCACAGTATTCCTTCCCTGACAACTGGATACCTCCACATTCTTCTGCTCCCTACCCTCCCCCGGCCCCCAATGGCTTCAATTGGATTCCACCGCCGTCTCCCCATTCTCAGAACCACCAGATCAGTCAGCGCCCCCATTTTCCCCTGTGTTCTATGGAAACCTGCCTCCATCCCAAGGCACCTCTCCCAAACTTCTTGCCAAGTTGCTCACGAAACTTGAAGCACTGGAAAAGATTGTGGACAGATTTACCACACCCAGTGCAAACAGGAGGCAACTGGCCAGTAATGAGCAAGGTCAAGATGTCCCTGGGGGTTAAAAATGCGAACTAAATTGTTCAATAGTGACGGTCAAAGTAAACACTTTGATGTCGCTTCAGAAAACGCTTCGCGAAACGCTTCAGATTTATTGAAGCGTGGGAAAATCACTTAAATCCTGAAGCGTTTTCGAAGCGTCGAAGCGTTTTTTAAAGCGCCTCCAGAGCCGCTTCACGTGCTTCAAAAAGCGCTTCAGAATTCACTTTAGCTGTTAAAGGTTGTTGTTCATGGGTCAATAGCTGGGCACCGGTTTTTTCGCCGTGCACGGCGTGGCGGCTTAGTGTGGGGGCGTGGCAGTGTTGGCGTGACATGGAGGAAAGAGCCAGGTCGTGGCTTTCGTGTAGTATAACGGTTTTCTCGGCGCGCTGGCGCAGAAGATTTCAACGTTGGCGGCCCTTGTTGTTGCGTACATAGACCTTGAGAAGTGCCTTCTTACGAGCAACGCGTCGAGCTGGTGGTGCCATAGCGGAGGAAATGGAGGCGGGAAGCGGGCACAGCTACATCAATATTATCGTAAGCACAGATAGTAAGCTGAAGCATTTTCTGAAGCGAAATTCAAAAAGTGACGGTCAAAGTGAGATTTGCTGGCAATTGGTGTAGCGGTGGGCAAGCTACGAGGCAAACACTGTGGGGCCAGTCTTCAAATTGAATGCGCAATTGAAAATCCGATCAAATGCCTAAATATGGAGCTTGTGCCATCAATTGAATGCAAAGTTTGATGGCTCGGCTCAGATCAAAAGGGCAAATAGGGGCTAATTGAATACGAAATTGGGTCTTTTCAATGCACAGCTTGCTCAGTCCTGAACAGATAATTTGGGCATCGAGTGCATTCAATAGCCAGGCCAACTCTGAGTCGAAATGCCTACCAAACCTTGGCAATTGGTGTAGCGGTGGGCAAGCTACGAGGCAAACACTGTGGGGCCACTGGCGAAAGAAAAGAAAAAAGTAGTGCAGTGATCTCAACATGTGTTTAGAGTTGACAAGCCAAACAAATCTCTGAGAGCCCATGTAGCCACCCCTGGTCCGATAAGTGCATCCCATGAACTCTCAGGACATCGTCAAGATTGATTTTCAACGGGAAAAAAAAAATTGAGTGCTTTCAGCATGCATTCGGCAGAAACCAATGTTCAGAAGCCCAAGATAGCTACTTACCAGTACTTACCGCTGGTCCAACGGATCCACCACCTTACATTGGGCATCCATCAACACCATGTAAAACTTGTCAAACTCAGTCGCTCGTTTTTTGCACTGACATAAAGAGTGGCTGTGTCGAAATGTTTTTCGCCATTTGATTAGATTTTTTTGGTGATTAAATAGTGGCTGTGCCTACCGCTGGGTATACTTTTCATGTGCCGATTTGAGCCCTCATGCACCGGTTTGAGCCCTCAACCTGCCTACTTTTTATTGCGCCTGTTGACGGTGAGATGGAATGTCACAGCCACCTGTGGCCCTCGCTGCGATTTTCGCAATTATTGCATTGATTAAGTTCCTGCTATGAAAATTGCCATGTCTTCACGCAATCTCTTGTCCTGAAATTGGCAGCCGTCTCCGTGAACGCGGTGGGCAGTGACTCTTTTCACTATAGGACAAACATCTTTTAATCATCGTAACCAACCAAGAACCTGACGTCGTCGACGCAAATTGCCTAAACGGGCTCGGCTACGAAAGGGTCAGTTTGTCACACCGAAAAGGCCTGAAAAGGCCTTACGAATTGAACAAAATACTACAGTAATCTAAAACATTTGAAGTGATTAGGCTAGTGTTCCAACTCAGTCTGCAAATTCCACGTAGAATGTATTGAATACTCGTGGTTTGAGTCCTACAGAGGCATACCTGAAAACATAATTACGAGTACATGCCGTGTAAATAAGTGACAGCCGCATATTAATGGGGTGCGCCCAGATAAATCACAATTTTTCGGATAACCCGTCCCATCAATTCTGTATTAAATTCGAGCTTTTTCACGCGCTCAGTACACATTCTGAAGAGACAGAATTCGAGATAAGACCTACAGTGGCGCTCTAAATAAATGCCGAATCGAACTTGTTACCTCCGATGGCATGGTCTGCGGGGCGGAGACGATGCCGGGCTTTGCGTATGGATACGAATACAGTGCTGATACTTCACTCACCATACCTTCCCGGCATTGGACGCGACGTCCTCACGTCCTTCTACCTCGAAGCCCACAACACCATCCGCTCCATCACCGGCTTCGGTGAAGGCCACGGGCCCGGCTCCGACCGCATCATCGTCGATACGCACCCATACTTCGCATTCGATGGTGCGAAGAACGACGCACCGGTTGCGACTGGGACAGAAATCGTCGGGAGCCAGCCCGAGGCGGGCGATGGTGTGGTGGCGGGTGGCATTTGGCCAAAGCAGGCGTGCAGTGCCTGGGGACCCGCGTTGAATACAAGGTGTGTGTCCTTCATTTCCGTTTCTCCCTGCTTCCATTCGGCCTCCGTCACGGTGTGGCTAAATGAGGAAATCGGCTTGCCTTTTTGGGATAACACTGACGAGATTTTTACAGCCGAAGCGCGTTCGGTGTGACCGTCGCGGGAGAATTCAGCAACGGTTACAACGACTGTGGATTGTATTTGACGGAGAGCCACCTTCTACAGTTTATTGCACCGCACAAACACGGTGTTTGTCGTTTGAATGCCCTTTTGCATTTTTTTGTAGAATGTTGAAGAGTGCATGGTGAATTTCAAACCCCGGCGGGCGAATGCCTCACGAGTGACTCAAACCCCGGCGGGCGAAGGCACTAGAAGGGGATGGATTCAACCCTGAGAAGGAGTGTCTGAGGATTCAAGCTCCGGCGAGCAAATGCCTCGAGTGAATCAAACCCTGGCGGGCGAATCCATGAAGAAGAGTTAATTCCACGAAAGAGTCTGGCGGCACGATTGAACTTGTATAACCACTCTTAAACCCGACCAATCGACGCTTGACTCAGCAATGTCATATTAGCCAGAAGAGGGGCCTCGGCTGAGAAACCGCGGCCCTGAGTGAATTTTCAAGTCAACGCGCTATTACAGTATTTTTATTTTTTATTTTTTATTTTTTATTATTATTATTTTTTATTATTTTTTTGATATATCTGAGAGGGAGGATGGAAACCGTGAAGCGGAGGACATTCCTTGTGGTACGCCGGATGCAGTTCGAGCGAGGGAAAAGTACTCGCAGCGCGTGTTTGCAGAGATTTTGCCGAGCTTGGCCGAGCTTGTGAAGCAAGGGAAGCTCGAGGCACGTTGGGGTGGACTGCTTGCACTGATGTTGGGTGTGACCGTACTGCTGGCAATTGTAGCACCCGAGCGGCAGCTCTTTGTAGCGACATGGTGGACTCGGCCAGTGATGCTGAGGTCGACGGAGGGAGAACGCCTTCTTCATTGGATAACGGACGACTTTGGAATTGAGCCGGCGTACAGCGTATGTCCGAGATGACGGAGGGGTCGCGGAAAGCAGAGCGGTTGCGAGAGTAGAGGTCAAGGGCGGGGGTGAGGGAGGATGGGTTTAAGGTTATAAGGCTGCGGTGTTGCATATCTCCGTTTTTCAACGGATTCTGATTCTTCGAGAAGCGATGGTCTAGGAAACTAAAAATGCAGCCGCTCTTTTCCGCCATTCTTTGATCAGATATATTCTATTGGTCGTACATAGGGAATTTAATTCTTTGTGCCCTTCTTTTCGCCAGAGGCCCTTAAGACCCCGAAACACTGATAGCCGTATAGGCCCCGGACCTACCTACTTTTCGCCCCGTTGCCGGCCGCTCCTGACATATAAACTTTACCTTCCTCTTGTTACAACCCTGTTCTAGGCCGTCTATGCCGCCACCAATTTTGAAGCCCCAAACCGTCCACCCAGAGCCTTTTCCTCAAGATTTTTCTCGGGTTCCGCCCCATTTATTCTATGGCGGAGCGGCGCTAAGCGCATCCTGTTTTATCCTATATCCCGGAGCGAAAACACGAATCTTGAGGTCTAGTGTCCGGGGGTCTGATCATAGGGAGATAAACATCAAACTCCGCCAGGTCTCACTTTGATCTCATTCAGTATGAGAGTCGTGGGATTTTTCCCTTTAGCTCCACCTTCATCCTCTCTCAATGATATCCAACGGGGTTCACGAATTTTCCGTAAGTCTTTTGAAAACCGCCATTGGGCAAGAGGGTGCGTCGTTTCTCCTGCATAATGTACATGAATCTACTACATAACCTCTGCAGACGATGAGGACGACCAAAAGACGGCCGTGGGCCTTGAGAGGGCCATTTCCAAAGCCGCTGCTGGAGATCTTCACAAGTACCGATCTATTTTTCGGCACATCTATTTGGAGCTGAAGTCACAAAGTGCGTTTGTCAGAATGTTGAAAACATTTACTCTCTGAGCACGAGCAGAGGTTGAAGTAGTAGTAATCGGCAGGGGCGGGCTCCTTGGAATATTCAGACTTCCGAGAAGGAGCAAAATGTCGAGGCTGAGAGCGATCGTTGAGGAAATTGTTGACGAGCACGATCCAAGGGCTCGCTTCTTCATGTGTGTTGCATGAGTTTCATCAACGGCCCGTTCATAACCCCGGACAGGAGGAGCCCGAAGTGGAGAGTCATATGCGACAACGCCACACCCTACGCGTTGTGCATGGGAAAGCGAGAGACCATCTATTACACCGGTCAGGGACTTCCTCTCGAGTTGATCGTCAAATTTGAGCAAAATACAGGTCACATCGTCGTCGTCAGAACCAACACGCACAAGTCTACGTTTGGAGTAGCTTCGACATACCTCCTGGACTCCCTACGCAACTTCCTACCCCGCGAAAATATAGCGTAAGAAGATCACCTGCCCGACCTACTTAGCTGGCACATTGATCATCATATCCACAGGCTCCTTTATGCAGGGAAAAGACTTCTCTCGGTCGACACACCAACTAAACTTCAGGCTCCAGACATTCGTGAGCCTTGCTTGTATTATGTCTGGTTGCACGATTGATCAACTGAGATCTATATACTCAGTGGAGCTCAGCACCATTAGTATCAGTCCTCGGTAAGCAGATTATTTGATGATTTTTTCATTCTCTTCACGCTGCCAAATCAGATTTATATCGGAAAATACAAAGCCGGAAAGAACAGTGCCCCCGGCGAACACGCGTTACTGGACCTGGAGTGCAGAGGCTCCAACCCCTGGGTCCGTGGAAACAACACCCAAATGCAGAACTCGGTTACGGCCGAGGACTTCCACTGTACGCGTGCGGCAGTTTATGGATTACGTCGCTGTACCATAGTTAACTTGGTTCCTGAGGACCTCGAATGCGCGCGCGCCGCAATCGAGGCCGTAGAGGGGGTGCTTTGACAAAAAAAAAAAATCTGCATTTGCCCTCGCTCCCAAAATATTGAGAACAAACGTGAATCCAAAAGTCTACGGAAGTATACGTATACTCTGTAGACTTGGTAAACTTCAGGTAGACTTGGGAAACATTTTGAGAAGCGTAGACCTGATAGACTCCGTCAGATTGAGCCACACAGTAACACAGTCACTCACTTAGTTTAAGTCTCTGTGAGCCGACACAGGATTGACGCAGACACAGACGCAGCTTACGTGAATTAGTAAGCTGTCAGGCGTCCTCGTCCTCATCCCCATCGGCGTCCTCGTCCTCGGGGTCCTGCCCGTTGGCGCCGCCTTCGCCCGCTTCCGCACTGGTCCCGTTCACGCCGTCGACAGCTTCTTTATCTAAATTCACCCCTGGGGTCTATTAGCTCTCCGAATTTATAGGGAGATGCTTACACGCACCCGACCACTGGTCCTTCACCCATCGCCACCTGCTTGACACCCCAACTCAATAAGTCTGCGGTACGTGACCCGCTTCGTTCTGCGTGCATGTAAACTCTTCCCCAGGGTTTTCTGACCCAGGTTGGGCTCATAATATTATACATCCCATCGGCCCTATGCTAGGCACCTCGACGAATAATATCACCTTCAATGATCAGCCGACTCTGGGATAGTTGGTGCAATAATATTCCTAAGCTCTCAGAATATCAATGGGCTAACCCCACCTCCATTGGGCTCAAGATATTATCCAACTCATCCTTGGGGAACTCCGGGATTTTCTCGACCGCTCCGGGGGATGGTGATCTGCTGTCAGTGTATATCCAGCGTCGTGCTAACATGTCACAGTTATCGAATGGCCCAAGTTGAAGAGAGGGACGCCACTGTACCTCGGGGATGCCGTTTCATACAATTACCACTCTTGTGCTTTGAACGGGAACCTACACCGGTCTGGTTGCTTTCTTCATCCGTCCACTCGTCGTCTGCAGGATCTGCTCTACCAAAGACGGCGGTTTCCGCCTCGGTCCAGTTGTTCTCTGGAGTCTGACCGATGGATGGAAGGGGGGCGGGAAAAGCTTGAACCTCTTCAATATTATGATGTAGTGGGACCGGCTGCGAATGTGAATGGGCGCTCGAACCTACCGCCACGTCACCCGCGTTCCCGGTGTGTCCGGGGGCTGGAGGCAGAGCAGGATTCAAGCTCATTTTCTCAATCTGATCTCTAGGATGAGAGACTTCCGGTGGATACTCGAGCTGTAGACCATCCCATTCCGGAAAGGGAGGCAGAGCGGTTGTGTAGATTTAGTCCATCGCTCCCGGTGGATACTAGGAGATGGTGAACAGACGCAAGACTCTCGGTGTCACATGAAGAATGAAGATATATTTCCATGTTTTTTTTTCTATCACTAATTGCGGACGAATTATTCTGAAAGGATGGGATAGGTTTCGAGGTAATCGAAGGAGAACTGAGCGAGATATGGGACAATCGGTCGCGGAATTAAAAAACTGTCCAAATGAGGAAAATTCGGTTCCGTGATTAGCTGTAAAGTGGATCTGAAAGAAAGACTACATTTCCATCCTAATGAGAATAGTGGCAGTGTTTTGCTGACATAAAAGGATTCCCCCGTCGAAACCTGGACAAATCATTTTTTTGGGGGGTCTTTTTTTTAATGATCATGCGAATGCATTTTTACATGTAAATTCAGCAACTGCACAGAGCGGTTGTTTTCATCTCCGAGTTCGTCTCGCTTTTTATTCCTTGACCAGAGTCACGATTTTACCTTGATTTACCTTTTCTAGTGATGGTCTCGGCCGATGTGGTGACGTGAACAGCCGCAACCGTGCCGTTGTGCCGGCCGACAAAAGTCTCAACCTGTACGTTGAGCTCCTCTTGAGACCAGTTGTGATCACCTGTAGAACGTTTGAGCCTGAGCTGTGGCGGTGACAAAGCCCTGGTCACCGCTTTGTACACACCAACAAACAGTGATAATGCGAGCGCTATTTCTATTTTTATTCGTTTTCAGGCAATTTAGAATGACTGCTAAGTATGGTGACATAATGACATTTTGAGACATGGCCGGTTTTAGCCTTCCATCTCATCTCAAACCTCCCAGAAAAGATTGAGAAAGTACATAGCGCATATTATAAGCTTCCCGCATCTTCAGATAAATTTTCAGAGGCGAAGGCATTGCGTTCTGGAGGAAAGCTTCTGGTGGTCACAAACAGTCACAGCCGACTTGACTTCCGAGTTGACAGCGAACTGCCGAGCAGCGGCAGGGGATGATAGATGGCAAAGATATATGAGGCTTTTCCCCCAAAAGACTAGGGCCGCTGATATCACCGATTCATCAAATCCGGGCTTAGGATTCAAGTTTTTCAAGTGTTATACTGCGAGCTACAATGCATTTGGGAGCGAAAAACTGTCGGCGACAATTTGTTGAATGTTCCTGAAATTCCTCCCTCTTTTCCCCCTTTTTCTCTCTTTTTGCAACTTGATTGTTTTGAAAATTTCCGTTCCCACCACCGGCATAGGCCATGAGCCGATTTATCGTCGTGAGTACGAAGTCCCAAAGGGGAAGCTATCGGCAATCAGCCATGCACGTGCTGTTGATGGTGGGCCCGATCCAGAGATCTGAGACCTCTTGGCGCAGGAAAAGGAGTCGCTGCTCCTTACGCCGTCTTCTGGATCATGACGTGCCTTTATACTCTAAATATCCTCCTCGTTGGCAGCCCGCATTCTCTTATATCAAGTTCAAGTAAGAATGTAAGAAATAAGAAAGCTCGCGGTTGCCCCTCCGCTCATGCTCAAACTCGGAAGGGGTATGTGTTGAATGTTGAAACACATAGATACAGTTCAAGTGCGGCTCACGCCTTCTTGGATTTAGAACTTTCTTGCGCTTGTTTAATTGAGAAGGGTTTTCCTCGTTCTTGCGCTTCTGGGACGCAGAAGCCTTGCTCTAAGTGTGCAACGTTGGGTATAGTACCATCTGATATAGGAGGGACACTCACTGTGCTTTCAGTCCGGTTGTTCTGCGTGGTGATTCGGGAGGCAGATTGTGGATGTAGATTGTGAATGTTATGACCGGACTCTGCGAGCTGCTTCACATTCCAAAGCTTTTCCATGGCATTGACGCCCTTGGCGGTGATCTGTATTGAGGTACCAAAGCGGGTGTAATCCTCATCGTCCATGCTTTCGAGTGTGCCGTGGGAGTCAAGTTTCCCCCGCCAAAAAATCTCGACAAGCCCTTGCGATCTGCAATAGGATATAAGCCTTGGCCAGACAGAGAAGAAAGAAGAAGAACTTCTCAAAATCAACACCGATTCCAAAGGCGCCCCATATAAACTCCCCACCCTTAGTTTTCTCATGGTCACCATCTTCAGTGAAGCTCCACGTCTGATCGCCCTCTCGCTTTCCCGCTTCAAACCACATCCCATATGCAATAAGAGACGCATCATTGTCCATGTGCTGAAAATTGGAGAATCCCTCTCTGGTAGCAGTTAACGAGTTGGCGAAGGGACGCTCGACATGGTCGCCATCGAGAATGTCCCCGAAAGAAAGCACACACCTCATACTCCGGGTCCTGTTCTGCATTCTCCTCGCGCCGGGAGCCATCGACATCATCTGCGATAGATTTGCGCGAGCGCTTGGTTCCACCCATGCGACTGGGTGAGGAGTTTATGGTCTGTTCCTCAAGGTAGGCCTTGATGAGGCTTGGGGCGTTCCTGCGTCAAGGATCAGACGTTGATCAGACGGCCTCGGACAAGTCGCAAAGAGATTGACGTACTCGGCGTCCGATGCTAGTACCCAACTGTTGTCTTCTGGTCCGTATTCAGTCCACTTGACGAGATATTCTACGTTGTTCTGGTACACGGCGAAGAGTGAGTTTGTGGCGTTTCCCAGCGGCGGAATCACGAGGCATACGTTCTCCACTTTAGCGTCGAGGATAGCGTCGACCTCGTACTCCGGTTCCTGTTTTGCATTCTTGGTTTGTACCGTCCTGCGGTAAGACATCGATATCTGAACACCACTGCGGCAGATGCAGGCAGATCCAAAGGAGATCCTACCAGAAACTTTCGTCACGCGCGTGACGTCACAAAAGTCGCACGCTGGGGCCGTTCGGCCTACACAGCCGGAAGCTCGAATCCGTTTGGCTAGATTTTGAAAGAAGTACCATGTCTAATTGCGTACTCAGAATGAGCGAGGAATTGGTGTTGCAGCAACTCTCGGTTCCATCAGATTTTTGAGTCTTGACACAGATCTTTTGATCTTGTACTTGTCTTTAGTTCTCGACAGCAAGATCATAAGACCAAAAGCTGAGAAGCAAAAATCACAAGCTCACATTTCCGGCTGGAAGCATTCGCTTTTTGGACGGTTTTTAGTGCATCTGGGTGAACATCATTCAGTCCACTCGCGCACGTACTCGGTCGGGCATGTTCAGCTCCTTGGCTGAGCTCGAGAAAATGTTGCATTCTCTACGTCGGGTGAAGGCCATGGTGCGCTCGCGATGAATGCGGGAAGACTCGTCGCGGAGATATGTGCGAACATCATCGAACAATTGTTCCACATTGAACGAATGATAGTAGCCAAAATAGGCCGCAGAGTCGAACACCTCGCGGGTATGTGATTCTGGGCGACTGGCAACGATGAAGCGGAGGGGACTGGGCTGATTGGAGCAGGAGTTGCGCATTTCACACAGTATCTCTCGTTGCGAATCGTGTCCGACGCATTCATCGAGGCTGTGAATGAGAATTGCTACAGAGTGGCGATCGGACATGGCTCGGAGATCAGTTTACGCATCTGGTTGTCAAAAGATCGCGCAACAATGGATGGATCGTCCTCCATGATTCGAGAGATGGAAGTCCTCAACCAATGCCGAGACCAAGCCCAATTTGGGCTGGGAGAGGTTGAGGTTTATGATGCTGCAAAGTTGAAGCACAGAAAGGCGGCAATCGGCAGTTGCCGGTGCTATTGCTTCGGACTGGCTTGAATGTGGTCTTGTTGGGTGTAGCACCACCTCTAAGAATGAAACACTTTCAGGCCCTGCGTCCTCCGTACCCCCGTCGTCTGCACCCGGGTTGTCTGCATCCACCTCGGGGCTGTATTCGAACGAAGCGCCAGGTACGGTTCGGGCGCGTTCCGAATACACATACCACGATGTGGTAAGTAATAACGACTTGGAAATTCAATCAATATCCATACCTGTATTTGCTGGCATGGAAGCAAGGGCTCTGTCGAGCGACAGAGTCACACGCTCGATGTCTCGAGCTAAGAAGGCCTCTGACGCGGAGTCAGAAGCCACAGTTGATGCGAAGTCAGCCAGGAATTTGGGGCTCGACGCGAAGTCAAAGCCGTCCCGTACATCCCCAAAGGAGGGCGAAGGTACCCCGAAATCGAAATCACGAGGCGATTCGAGTGCATCAGCGGCGTATAACGCCAGCGAGACACGGGAAAAGTCAGAGAAACGTGTGACGTTTGATCCGTCATCACGATCATCCCCGAGCGCGGATCCTCTAAGCGACGTCAATCAAAATGAAGTTGCCGCCGGGTATGAACTGGAAGACGAACTCGAACAGATGGACGATTCTATGGAAAGCCGGAGCACCACGCTCTGAAACAAATGATACTATTAGTCCCGGCATGATAGCCGAGGCTGTTCCCTAGGCCGTAGCAGGTGGTTGCTTTGAGGTTATGGTGGTATTTACGCTCCTTCAGCGTTGGAGACCAAGAGAAATCATCTTCAGGAAGGTGCATCTTGATTTCCCCCAGATCCACGCCTGAATGGATGGAAACAGAGTGTGTTTCGACGGCATCAACGATCTTGCAAAAGATGATGGGAGGTCATAGATGGACTCTTGTGTTTTCCTGAAGCTGAAAATGAGTCTTTCATCGGTGTACTTTGTAGTTGAATTGCTGGGCAACCTTTCGTTGATTTATCCGCTGTTTTTGAATATCCAAGGATCGGTTCAACCTCTACAGATCACTGGTCGCAGTTGTTCGAGGTCAAAGATCAAGGTTTCCGCTCTGCTGGCCCCAATTCGACTGGCCGCTCGGCAGGATGGAGTTAACCCATGATTTTCTGATCTGTAGGGCTGGATGCGGGGTTTTCTGGCCACGGGACACATTCAACCCAAATATTGGATTTCCTCTGTTGTTGAGCGAGAATGAGACCTCGTACCAACCAGGAATTTCGGCTGAGACATACCAACACATTTAAACCATGAAAACACCTCACTAGTCCAGCTTGAGTCCAACACATTTATTTCCATGGGTTGTTCAGCTGTCCCGGGCATCTCGGAGATGTCGAAACCCATGTTTAAAGGATTTATTTCATGTCTTCTGAGGTCCCGGCCATTTATAGTGTACTCAGAACGTGTGTACGGCGTTAGAGGCTCCTAGCAGCTAGATATTAGCGATCTCTCTGCATATATTTCCATAATCACCCGAAATATCGTCCCTTAACTGTCACTGTTAGTCCCATCAAAGGTGTGAAGGAGCGGGTACGTCTAATGAATGGCTTTTGTGCTTTACAGAGCTCTTTTTGCAGGATAATGCGCCCAAAATGCGGAGTTTGATCTCACAATCGCTTTGGGAGGACAGCGGCCAACATTCGGCATCTGTTCTAATCATTTGTTTCAGAGTGTGGTGCTCCGGCTTTCCATACGACTCCCTTTTGAATGTCCATCAACACTGGATGGCATGGCCTCGATCTCACCAAGCTGCTTGCTAACAACTACGGTGAGGACGTACTCTTCAAGAAAATTCTGGAGAATCCCAAGGACTTCCGCAATTTTGAAGTATCCAACGGCCTAATTTATCTCAAGGACGCCGACCATCGAGTTCTCTGTGTCCCGAATATAACGTACAAGGGACGTAATATTCGTGAGATCGTTATCTCGGAAGCTCATTCAATACTTGCTCACCTTGGAGTAAGGAAGACATTGGACTATCTGCGCGATCACTTCTGGTGGAAGGAAATGGTTGATGACACGCGGAGCTTCTGTGAGTCGTGCTCTACTTGTAAACGAAGCAAGCCAAGCAACCAGAAGCCCTACGGCTTCTTGCACTCGCTTAATCCGCCCACTGAACCTTGGGAGGCAATTGGGATCGACTTTGTCGGACCTTTGCCCGAATCAAGGAATCGAGATGGAGTTTTCAACTCCATTGCTGTCGTTATTGATCACTTGACAGGACGGGTACACATAGTCCCCGCTCGCATCAATTATACAGCTAGGCAAATGGCAGAACTTGTCTTTGAACACGTTTACAAGCTACATGGGCTACCGAAATACATAGGTTGAAAGTGGTTATTCAACCTAAAATAAGTTGAAATTCGTCCTTAGCGAGCTCCATAGTGAAGCTGGAGGCCCCCAATCACCCGGGCGGCTATACAGTGGAGCTATTATGTTCTGCGCGCCATCGTTTCGGCTCGCTTCTGAACCAAATGACTTCAAATAAAATGTGGATGTGAACATTGAGCAATTCGAAGGTTTTAGGCACCATTTACAGCAATTCGCCGTCCGAAGGCGTGAATCAGAAAATTGCCGTTTTGGGCATTTTCTGATTCCTGCAACCGATTTGCCCATATCTCTATGAGTTCTGCACGGATTGAGATGAGTCATAGCTAGATAATTCGGGGTAATTCGTGCGCAATTAGTGATACAAAAAAAGTTGCGAAACTATTTGATCGTCGGTGAGATGGGTCTCCTCCTTCTTTCGTCCCATCCGAAGTCCTATGGCCATTCCGATCAGCTACAGTGATGCTCTCCGTTCATCCTCCAGGAGTGCTCACTTCGGATGCGCACTTGTACTGGTTGAGCCGCCGATCGTGACTTTATCCCAAAGACTAATCCTAGGAAACATGTTCCTGGCCTCTGGCTGCCTCAGAATCTCTTTGTCAACCCCTTGAGCAAACTCGCCGATCCAAAAGAAGAAAGAAAGGGAAAATTGTGCTTTAGGGCTGCGGACGTTGTAGAAGTGGCCCTTGGCCCACTCGTCGAGAACGGTTTTGTTGCTGGTCGTGAGCCAGTCTTTGCCGGGGAAATTTTCTCAGGAGGAAATGCGTGTTACAGTCGCAGACAGATGCTAGGCCCCACCAACCAGATGTCGCATCGAAGAGGCGGGCCAACACTGCCCCACATCTTCAAATGTTCACTGAGTGCAATTTAAAGTTACTTGCCACTCACCGTGTTTGATGTGCAGAGTGGTCCTGCAATAATTCTTTCAGGAACTGTGGGAAGTCATTGAATTCACTTATGCCAGGGCTGGGCTGTACACAATCGTACTTATGCATTCATCGAGCCAAGTCTGCTTGGAGGCACAAAGCACTCGCACGTCGACTGCATTTCCAGTGATAATATATGGTCCCTGGCGCATAAAACATTTTTTTCTGGAGCAATTCTTTAGGTCTGAATCAAAGTCCGGACAAAAGCTGGTCAGGCATGAGGGCATAGCTAGAATGCGGACAGGATTTTTGGGTCTCGTCCTGCTGCTGAGGGGTAGGCATGTCCGGCAGGACGTGCATCACTGCATCCGGGTCGATGGGCGGCATGAGCGCATCACGCAGGCGGAACAGCATCATTTTGTACCACGCCGAGTCTACCCCAAGAGGTGAGCGATCTCTGGATCGTGGAAATCGTTCCCACGACCACCCACCCCCCCCAAAAAAGGAAAGTGTTTGGCTCAGGCAAATAGCGGCGATCAACGGCATCTTATTCTTCGCTTCCACTACTACGCGCTACGCGTCGCGCACAAACTGCAAGCGGATACGTGCTACGACGCGTTTCACGCGACGTATCTGCTAATCATACTTACCTCTCATCCAACCCTTCAAACATCACATAGCACGCACTTACATTCTGTTGATAATGTATTTCTTGAATAAGTAGTTCATTCTTGTGGTAATACTCTGACAGCGATTCACTCGGTGACATACAAAAAGAGATCAATGCACTTGCAATGCATGGCCGTCGCGACCAGTGTGTGATCTTTTCTTAGGAAAAAATTGCATATAAATAGCAGAATATCCCGTCAGGCAGAAGCAAGGGGGTTTGGGGGGTTAGGCCCTGCAATCATTATGATTGAAACCACACAAGATATACACTGAAAATGTACACAAAAGTATTTACGGGAATCCTCACTTAAAAAGTGAATACGTCACGTGCCCGTAACAACTTGCTGGGTCAATCAAGCGGCAGTCTGATCTCGTTATCGGACCCACTGTGATCAACACTTGAGACCACCCCCCCCCCACCCCCCCAAATATTTGGCCCCCATCAAAGACTCGTTCGAGAGCATTTACCACTCTATCGGCCAATGCAAACCTTGAAGCACGGTTTTACACACTCTAGATGACCTCCTTTGTGATATAAAAGTTACAAGTCCCAGAACGTGCTCCACTGAGTGAAAGAGGCCTTCCTGCCAAATTGGGATGTAAATCCGGTGATGCCTCAGTTTTAAACCGAACTCCCCAGGAATTTTTTTTGTATCCTCCAACTAACCTCATACATGTCCAAAATGTCCATAAACACTCTCAAATGGATTTATTTACCCTCCTCGCCACTTGCCTGAGGGTCGCCATCAATTGGGTCACGTGTGTTGATGCGTGGGCATGATAACGAGATCGGACGTAGGTTCGGATCAAGCCGCCGTTCTCAGCTCACATGACATTCACGTGCTCCGCAGGGAATTCTGAGAAGGGGCTTGTGCCAAGATCAAGAAAAAGGGGGATGTGTTCTTCGCGTTCTGCTGCTTCAGAAACCGCGTCAAAATCTTAGGTCCAAAGCCATGTATTGTAGCTAGCCAGTGCGGGAGTGATTCTACCGACTCAGAATTATCCGATGTAGCCATATTACATCGTAAAGGGGTAGCCATTCAGCCCTTTCCATCGCGGACAGCGCCTCGCAAACTGCTGAAGAAAATATTTTGTAGTATAGATAAAAACATTCTGAAGACACAGAACTCTAGATAGCATGTTCGCACAGCTCTCAGACATTTATCCTGAGTGGATCGACCCCGAATTGCATTTTTTGAGCTCGTCGCAAGGTCCATCAAGTTTGGCAATATTTGTCATCATCGCGTCGCGTCTCCTCTTCACTGTCTGCATTCGCACATCGCCGTCTCATCTCATTTGGCATATTACAATGTCTGGCAATGCTCCCAAACCGCCTCGGACGCCTCAAACACCCCGCCGCCGTCCTTTTTCACCCATACCTTCACGGTCACCCGGCACTCCTCGACGGCGCGTACCCCCGCGCTCGACGCGCCTTCAGGGCATCAAGGAGTGGAAATACACCTTCGAAGAGACTCGGGGAATGGTTACAGACAAACTGAAGCTTCACTACGTACCCGATGACTGGCAAATCCACTTGATTATCCGGATTCTGCGCGGGTATGACTCTATCTTTCTAGCTGGGACTGGGTACGGGAAAAGCCTTATTTCGAGGCGGTCGCGGTCCTGGGAGGACGGAAAGAAGGTCACGATTATTGTATGTCCATTAAAAGCCCTTGAGGCAGACCAGGTACTCACAATTTGCGTCGATAATTTTACTTCACTCAAGCCTTACTTTACCACCTTTACAGGTCAAGCAGGCTAATAAAAAGGGTATCAGCGCACTCGCCATTAACGAGGACAATACCAATGACCATACTGTCTGGAGAAAGGCCGAGAAAAGCGCTCAGCTCGTCTATATTTCTCCCGAAATGGCACTGTCTGACCGTTTTGGGAGGCTGTGGATGGACACAAGATTCAGGAGCCGAGTTAATGCCCTAATTGTCGATGAGGCCCACTGCATCGATGAATGGGGTGAGGAGTTTCGCCCCCTGTACCGGCAACTTCACCGGCTTCGAAGTTACACGGGGCAGGAGGTCCCCTTTGTCGCTTGTACCGCCACCTGCACAACAAGCACATTCAATATTATTTGGAGCTCCCTCGGCTTTGGACACCGACCTTCTGGGGCCTAGACGTGGGCTCCGAACGTGCTAATCTGTTTTTCCTTACCCGCCCCCCTCACGAATGCGCACAATCCCATCCTCGACGTCCTAAATATCTTACCGCCCAGATCTTGATGACACATCAGATCGCTCTCGTATCCCAAAAATATTGACGTACCATGGCTCTGTGGCCGGCACTACCAAGGCGAAGGCTGAATGGAGACGCGCATTACCAGCGCACTTGCGCAGCTGCGTTGTTTCGTACTCTGCCGACATCTCAGAGGCAGCCAAGAAGGATATTTGGGAGGGATTTCTGTCCCGGCCGGTACCGGATTCTATGTGCAACTGACGCCGCGGGATGGGGTGCAACGTCCCAGACGTCGAGTATTCGATTGTCTTCGAGTGTCCAAAGTCCCTTGCCGTTCTAGTTCAACGCTGGGGTCGTGCCGGCCGCAACCGCACAGGCATTGGCACTTGCATGTTCTTCGTGCAGCCATGGGCGTATAGGCCAGCCCCTCCCGAAGTCGGACTTGCTGTTCAGCGCTTGAAGGGAGAAGACAAGATAGTGATTGATCACAGTCGCAAAAAGCCTCGCGAGGGAAACTCGAGTCGAATCTTGAGGCGTTCATCAATTCCGGTGCTTCATCAGAAGGTACGTACTTCTCCATCGTTTGCTTTACGAGACATTGATCCACGGCGATGTAGCATGCTCCCACGTCTTCCTCGCAAAGCTATTTCGTCCGGAAACCGGTCTCGACGTGTACACGGGCTTGACAGATCCCATCGCATCGAAGTCCGGGGCCAATCTCACAGCAGCTCTTCCCATGAGCTGAGCTGGACGGTTCTTAACCTCAAACGCAATCCCCCACCCCGGCGCTGTTGCGACCATTGCAACTCACATTTATTCAACTGGTTAAAACCTTCCAACTCCCGTGATCCGCGTATTCTCAAGTACGCCTCCGAGTTTATCCATTCTCTCCCGCCTCCACCCTCGCGGCCCACATCTCCTGCCTCTGTTGTTTCTGATTCCGGCACCGTGGCGTCGTTCGATTCAGTCGAATTTGAGCCGGTTAGAGGCAAGCAGACCGTCTCAAAGGAGGACAAGGCTGCGCTTCGCGAGCGGCTAATTGCATGGCGGAAGGACAGACACTCTCGTATGGGAAGCAGTCCGTATATCCCCTGTGAAGTCCTCCTTCCTCCAAAGCAGTTGGAGAAGCTGGTTTCATCTTGCTGTCGTCGAGCCGAAGCATATTCTGAAAGCAGTTCCATGGGATATGGCCCCGGGCATCTGATGTTGCGGAAGTCTGCAACATCATCGCGCGCTGGCGCCTTACCCTTGACATTACGCGCACACCCCAATCGGCGTGCAAAGGAGGCGGCCCAAGTCCTCCCCGCTGGTGTCGCGCATCACCCTCTTCGAGTCGACGCTCCCCCACAGCAAGGCAGCGGCAATCGCAGCCGGCGCAAAAGCGTTTGCAGGGAGATGGCACGCAGAATGGTCTGCATCCGCGAGGCATGCCCGCATCGCCACCTTTGACGCAGCGACAACCCTCCAACGCCACTGCGAAGATGTACAAAGGGCTCAGCAGGCCGCGTTGCAGCATACTCACCCAACTACGCACCGGCCACATAGGGCTCAACGCCTTTCTCTCCCACTTCAATCTCGACCCCTCCCCACTCTGCGCTCATTGCTCCGTTCCCGAGTCGGTCCACCACTTCCTCTTGCATGAATATTCATTCCTTTTCTCCTTCATTTCATTCTGGCCCAGGTGAACGCAAACATCCTCGCCGACCTCTTCCCCCACCTCCATTATGTACTGCTACCATAGCCCGACTCAGGCCACATGTAGTAACTCTTTGAACTAATAATCTCTCTCTTTATAAGATTAAGCCTGTCCGTCCGGAGCCTTTTTAAACTCCGCCAGCGGCGCTTTAGCACCACTGATTCACTGCGAAACTCGGCACGCCAAGCCGCCGTTTCAATTGCAACTGTTTGGGTTGACGTGCAGAGCCCTCAGCTTTGCTGGAAAGCAACCAGGGTACGCGAAAGAAATCTAGGCGTCAGTCACTCACAACGAGTGATCACATGACCTTGTCACGTCACGGTCACGCGGCAAAAATTTCGAGAGCTCAAACCAACATGCTGGAAATCAGCCAAATTTCATGTTTTGGAAGCTCATTTTTTTTTTTCGGAACATGATGTCACCAAGCTTGCTCAGAATTGAAATATTTGAGTACTTTCACAGACTGGTACACCAAATAGAATATAGTGCATCATTGTTATTCCTCAGTTGGCCAGCAAGTTAATGGTATGATCTTGTTCTGTCCCAGCAACATTGCCTTATATGGTGCGTGAGAATCTTACCTAAGCGGCAAGATTTACGATATCCAGAACCCAAATCATCTCCAATCGACAATCTCGGCATCACCTGGCTTTTCCGCTTCCCCCACCTCACGCGCTCTATCTCTCTGCCCTCTGCTTCGTTTCACTTCAAATCTTGCACACAGGGTCCTCAGCCTGACCCCAGGTGCCGGCTCACTCACACACCCCAATCATCACCAGAATACTTCGACACCACATCTAAGAACCCGGACCGAAAAAAGTGCGCCGAAATCCTTTAGCAGATCCATGTCCGGCCAAATGTTTTCTTTGTTTAATAGTGAGCTTGTTACTGAGGAAATCCGGTCCTAGATGCTTGGCTCGGATGACGCACAGTACAAGTTCGAATTCCTGTGATGGAAGACCCGCGAGAGATGTGAGCTTCACACCGCCACCCAGTTGAAAACGTGATCTGGAAACCCCATTTGGCCTTGACTCGATTCGCACCCGATTCTCGTTCCGGTGCTCACGGGGCGATAGCCAGCACGATTTCGAGCAAAATTGTCTCTTCAGACTTCTTTCTCGTGTCATCCTCATTAATCTGCAGGCTCAGATGCCCTCCATTCTAGAGGCAGTGGTGCGCAAAGTACCTACAAACGTCGGAGCTCGGTCGTTGGCGCGGTGAGAATACTTTCATTGTGCTAAATATTTGCGCTTATCAACTCCGATGTCGACTTTCCATTTTTCCTTAGCTCACGGGATTCCATCCTCCTCGAGTTTTTGACACTCTTGTCTCGGTCTTTCAGAAATTCTCCCTGAGCTTTTGCGCTCTTCCTGTTCGATGCTTGCACTCTTCACCCTGGAAGTAAGGGGCCTAAGGTTTGTTGGAATTCGAGTCCGTCACTCGCTGTCACCGCCCGCCGCCGCCTGGCGTATCTAGGCAACGTCTCCTTGTTCCTCTTGCATTTATTGTGTCCAGTGTCGTATTCTTCCCCTTGTACCTTACATCCTCTCCAGTTGGTTTAATTCTCCCTCTTTAGTTACATTGGTTCCTGTTCAGATATTGTATAAGTGCGTAGTAATTGCCGAATCGATTCCCTGCGCGTTTGCGAGGGTTCCCTGCTTTATCCGGAGTCGAGGGAGTCCGTGAAAAGTAACTTATGAAAAGTAACTTGTGCGGAACTTGCCCCTTTCGGCAGGCGTGTCGCAAGTTAGCTTAAGTTTTCCCATGGGCTGCAAATCTAACTTGTACTAACTTGGCGGGTTGCCAACTTGTATTGCCTTCAAGTCTTATGAAAGACCCTTTTAAATTTACAAGGGATTGGTTGGCCGCTTCGCGGCCTCCCATCCCCTTTCGTGCACTTTCATTTTAAAAAAAGCCAAGCGGCCGTTCCAATATAACCTACTTAGCTTGACATCCTTTATGTAGCACGCTGTAGCTTCCTGCAGAAAATATACCGCACTCCTTAGCGGCCGTGGTCTTGAAGCTCCATAAGTTACAGTGGCGGTCAAAAGAAGTTGACATCATCGTCTGGGCTCATTTCCGAATTTCTTCAAACAAATTGTGGCATCAAGTTTGAGCAATTACATACTATCCTCCCCCGCCGGCCCGGACATACCTACAACTCGGACACACAAGGATTTCTCGTGCAATACTGAACCGTTTCCCATGATTTTTGGTCTCATATGAGCTGTATCATATTCCCTAAGGATCCTATACCCCCAAACCGCCAGGGTCTGCGTGGTTCCCAATTAGCAGGCCCCGAGAAATGGGGAGTGGTGTCATTTTCGATGATTTTCGCTATTTTAGAGCTCTATGGAGCTACTTATCATGCTATATATTAGCAATAATACATCTCAAGATGCGTACATATTGTCCAAGGCCTCATGTAAAATTTTAGGCCTCCAGGTGCTCTGTGTATCTCACAGTGCATCGAACAGATGTGAGCTTTGAGCTAATTTTGATCTAACTTGGTTCAAAAATTTGGGGCGTCTTGCCACCTCTCTAGAACTCGGGTTACCTCGTCCTGGTGCATAGACGTAGGGTGTATATGCAAAATCCATCCTACAAAGTTTCGGCCTGCTGCGACAAAAGGGGCAATCAAGGTAAGGGTGGCAATCAGAAAATGACGTGATACCTACTACTCGGACACTCGGACCTGTCAGAGAATTGGCCTCGTGCAAGCAGTTGTAAACCGTTTCACAAGATTCCTTTTGTTCATCCTACGTATTTTCCAAATTGCAAGCGATCTGTCCACTCAGATTGATACGACTGCACCTGTGAGTAAAGATATTCACGTGTTTTCCTTAAGTGTCCGAGTACTAGGGGAAGGATAGTAGAGAAATAAATTATAGGATCCCGGCACAGATAGCGCCGAAGCGCAACACTTCGTTACCCTCTTTATGAGATTGTTTCAGTTCACCGCCGGCTACAGAACTCGGGTGTATTTTTGTTTGCCTGCAATTCAATTCTGTCCCTCAGACCCAGGTAAGGTTCCAACCATTTCCGTTTGAAAAAGTTTTCAAACGGTATTGACCGTTTCTATGTCTATTTTATTTGCCGGGGAGCTCAAAAGGTTTGCAAACGGTTTGTAAATGGTTTAAACAATTGTCAGAATTGAGCTACCTTCCAGGCGATCGCCAGCACGTCCATTTGTAATTCTTGCAGTTGACGACGCGATTACCAATCCACTCGCACAATGGGGAGGCTGGGCACAGTCGAGAGGCGATCGCGACTTCTTTTATGCACACTGTTGCACTGGGCAGTTGTGTGAATAGATTTGATTTTGAAGTGATTTTGAAAGTGCGGTACAAGCAGGAGAAAAAATGACAGGCCAATATTCAAAAAATACGTGTCCACTATTCAGCCAGAACAGCCTGTTTCTGTCGAATATTGGGTGGGCGTTATTTCGACAATATACGGCCAATATTCGGCCAATACACCCTGTATTGGCTGGATATTGTCCGGCGCGATTTTGCCTCAAACTAGTTCGAACTGAAATTTCGCTGGCTTTCGCGCCAGCAAGACCCGGTCAAAATCCGAGTCGAAATGGCCCCACAGCGTTCAATTGGCTGCTTCGCCGCGAAATCTCGGCATGGCTTGACGCCGGAGCCGCTCGCCGGTAGCTGTCGGCTACGCGCTGGGGAGACATCTCGGCATATGCCCCGTCTATCACCCGCCCTGAACGCAGTGACCCGGCGTCGATTTGAACGAAATACTACGGTACTCGTCATGACCAAAAGTAACCGGAATCACAGATGTCTTCGAAAAGCTCGTTGGCTCTTGGCCAGTTCTTTTCTACAATTCATGAAGTAATCTTCCCTGCATTATGTCACCGGAAAGCACCATCCACCATGTCTGCCTTGCAGTAAAAAACCGGTGTTTAAACAATCTTTTGAACTCTTAGATTTCAGTTCCTCCCACCATGCTTATGGATATTTCTGAGATCTTGAAAGCTTGAAAAATACTGTTGGGACAGGTGCCAAGAGGGAAATATGCATATTTTCCAAATTTATTACTGTACTGTGAACCTCGAGCCCAAGTGCCATAAGAGACTTCAAATTCATGTGCTGTAAAGTCATGAGGCTATAGTGCATAATGCTTATTTTGCATAGGATTCCGTCATCTACCAACTTGGTAGGCTGGTATTTTATGCATTTCTTTCATAATGCATATTGCATAGGGTTCTGGGTTGTTTATGCAATATAAAAAGCAAAAAATCCGATGTTTTCCAGGTAGTTTCATGCCCGGGGTCAAAAAGGCGTCCTGTATGTTGCTCATGTCTGAGAATGATCAAGCTCACACTTCAACCACATATCATGAGGGAGACATGATCCATGGTCTTTCCGGCCAGATATCGTGAGGGCGGCTATTTTACGAGCTGTAGCCAAAAGCCGGCAATACCTACCAAGGCTTTCAGAAAAACCTCGATTCCGGTTACTTTGCAGCAGAACGACTGGGAGTAGATGGGGAATTTGATGAGAATAATAAAGAGGACCTCAGTTCCTTGCGTGTACACTTGGTATCCCAGTAAGTAGCGCAAAAAAAACTCTTCGCGAAAGACGGGACTAGGCTGAATTATTTCTGAACTAATCTACCTGGCGCGTTCCACTTTCGGTAGGCTACGAAAGTAGCCGAGGATCGTGGATTTGTGGTATGATGCGTTGTCGAAGATCTGGAATGTCAGCTTGTGTAAATGGCAGTGTCCGAGCGGAGCTAGCGAGATAACGGAGAGATGACATGCGAAAACACCGCAATCATAGTTATTTGTTTGACGTGGGGTCTCCTAGCAGCCGGTCAAGGAACTGTACGGTATGAGATGACAATCTTCCTCACTGGCGGGGTAAAATCCTCCCATTCCGTAAAGTCGAAGGCGGTGTTACACTTGTTTCGATGTTCAAAGTCGAGATAGTCCCGCAGGCGCTGTCATCCCATAAATGAATCTGATTAGAAATGGGCTTGGAACGTACCCGGAACACATCAATGTGATCCCATTGCGCGCTATCATGTATTTCGATTCGTTTTAGGCGGTGATTGATCACGGCTACAATCCAGTGAACATTCCCGATGTTGATGGGAATAAGGATTATGTCCTTGTCGAAGATATCGACCTGAAGAATAAATTACTTATCAGTGTATCAGACAACGGATGTGATGCCGGGATACCTTTTTCGTCCATTTCGCAAGGTCCCCATTCACGTAGCCGGCCGCCTCGAGCTTCGTCCAAAAGAAAGAATTGAATATGTACACTTTCTCTCGGGTCTGCATGATTGCGGCGGCGTAGTAGTTGATGACTGCGTCATTCAGCCAATTACCGGGGAGTAATCGGAGAAGATCTGCGTGGGTGACCTTCTCTCTGCCACAGTCGGCAAGAAACCCGGGATCGCGCAGCAATTGCTTGACGCGGGCCTTTTCACCGCGGGATAAGGAGAATCGCGAGCGATATGCTGGTTGGCGCGCGGAATGATGCCGGGGGCAGGGACGTTTTCTCGAAGTGGAAAGTGTGTCTCGGCGAGAAGCGGACGTAGCTCGTCCTTTCCCGAGATTGTAAAATCCGGGAGGTTTGCGAGGACGGGCTTTGACTGCGTGCCCGTGTGGTGGGTTAATGAGCCAAGGCAACACCTATACATTCCATCCGTGCTCACATTTGACAGGGTGCTGACCCTTCAAGAGGTTAGAATAGAATCCGGGTGGTTCTCTCACCCGCCTCACGCGCATGGATGGAGAGCGTTAGTGAGTGTTGCCAGCGCCACGAATGTTTAGGTAGTCGATCCAATCCACCCAGCACGTTGTTACGGGTCGCCTCCCAGACATAATATATTTCCCTGTCAACGTCAACCTTTATTGGTGCTGTAGTCTAGTGGTTAGTACGTCGTTTCGCCAGGTATCCCACCTCAGTTCGAGCCTCTGATACACCATTTTTTCGCTGTCTTTATTTTTTGTCCCCTCCAACGCCTGAGTACCAGTGGACCACTTACGAGGAGTTAGGGCAAGTGCAGCACGTCTTAACTCTGGATATCCACACTACATCCCGCCTCGACTGGTTAGAATCAGGGATAGGGGCTAGGAATAAAGATACTGGGTTGTATAATGCTGGAAAATATGTATGGAAATTTGGATTGCATTGGGAGACTACTCCTATATGATAAAGTACCCTAGATCCTCTCTTTCGAGCTCCCTTTGAGTCCTTCCTCTCACCGTAACAAGCCCGGTGTTTGCCGTCTCGCACATCAACATACACGTGATGTGAAAAGTCACGTTTCCGTAACAATGTGGTGGGTCGATAGCGTTTTGTTGTTTAGGTCTCTTTGGTTGCTCTCTCACGATCCGACATTTGATGGTATCATTATGGGCACCGCCACCGAACATTCATTCATTCATTCATTCATCGATTATAGTGCTGCGGGCCTTTTAGGGCCCATGTCGCACTTTACCGGAGACTATATATATATATATATATATGTGGTAGATGGCTGGCGTCGTAGGGTACGTAAGAAGGAGGGCAAGGAGGGTGTGGATGGAGAGGCGCCGTATTGTAAGGTTGTTGTAGACAGAGATAATATCGCAACAGGTGTTAAAATGCTGTATCTATCAGGACTTGATTACACCGCTGTATCGTAGGTCAAGCTAAGATGTAACCGTTCTTGTCAGACTGATTTTTATTTTGATAGATATACGTTCTGTCACCCTGAAGACGACCTTGGTATCAATGCATAGCCCTTGTTGGCCAAACACGACCCGTGCTCCGCTGTTTCCCATTGGGACAGACTACATATGACACAACGCGAGCTTGTGAGGCTGCACACATAGCCGGACCTCAGGTCGTCGCAACAATCGTGTGGTCAGATCTCCACCCGAAGAAACCCAAAGTGAGTTGTCTTCCCATCTGTCTTATTTTTTTATAAAGACATCGATAAGTGGATGTAGATGCAAACGAGGGTGACTCTCAAACGAGATACTGGTATGTGTCCCTTTTGATTCTGTTCCCACTGCTCTAAAGTGACTTGGCGCAGGAACTCGTGATAGCTCCCCATCAAGTGACGAGCCGGATAAGGACGAGCCGGAAGAACGCGTGAGGAGTGACAGATCCAAGAGCGACGAGGACGACGTTCATTTCAAATGAGTTTTTCCTGATGCATCGCCAGCAAGAGTGGCACGAAGCTGGAGGAGGCGCGGTGTTTTGGTGCCCTTTGATGCGATGTCAAGGTGCAAGAAGGCTTCGAGGACGGTGCGGCACTTGGCTCTTCCGGGCCATGGAATGGCGAAATTCCACCTCCTGGATGCGACCTGAGGTGTCCCGGGTGCTCACAGTTTTTTGTGAGTATTTGACCAAGTTCTCTGTGTCGCGCCGCTGAGTCACGTGCTTGAACCAAGGCAAAACGGCTTGTTTTGCCAACATATTCTTCTCTCTCTTTCGGAAATCTGAACAGACAGAAAGTACGCGAATAAAAGTCATTCCCGCCCAAATTTTCATCAAATATGGTATATTCCATGCAACGCCAGCGAAATCGGACTCTGATTAGCTAAAGATGGAGGCCGACTAACTCTGTCAATACTGTACATGTTCCCTTGTCAAATAACAACACAAATTCTTCTTGGCAAACGACATCTACTTTCCGCGCACCCCCTCCTACTCCTGCTGGTATCGAGAACCAGCAAACCCCTCTTGGATCCTCTTCATGGCACTCGCGCTGTTCTCTGTACAAAATGCCGACAATACATAAGTCATGGATATGACCGCGGGGTACAGCCGATGATCAACCATGTCGGGGGCTCAAAATGTCACCCTGTTTCTGGTATGCCCAGAATTCTTGCACCACCAAGTCTATCTAATAATCTTTCTAGGCTCTACTGCTTTCTTGACAGCTAACATCCCATCCCTTGGGGACTTTGTCTATACTCCTGTTGCCAGCGCCGAACACCCATCAAATGGCTCCTGGCTTTTTCCTGAGGCAGAATTTATTTGGGACTTTCTACAGGACTTGTAGAGGCCTTACCTGGCGTTACTCTTGTGTAATCAAACTTGAGGGAATATTTGGTGGGTTCACCTCAATTTTGCAATTTTCACAGCCATCAGCCATCTGATGGCTGCATCGCAAACAGGCTAATATTTCGGAAATTATGTCTTCGTATTCAGTGAGTTCCACACACATTGAGGCTGAGGTTGAACCAACCGGTTCTGGAAAGTGTGGTCAGAGTCTCCAAAGCAGCGATCTGTGATCTCCCGGTCACTATTCATGGCAGACATTATCTCCGGCATGCCGAGGGGGATTACATCATAAATCATCACTGCAGTAATAGTTTGGCCCGGTAGTAAATAATGAATCCATTTCTCGCCTCGATCTAACTTCGCAACGGCGGAGAAAGTTCGTAGTGCCGTAACTCGCACATGTTTCTCCTGATCTTGAAACATCTGAGGGATTTCGGGGATAACTTTGCTAGTTATCGCTACAAGCGAATCTGGTGTAGACTGTGTTAGCCTCAACGCTGAATAAATGAGCCAATAGGTACCGTTTCTAACTGCAAGTGACACAGTTTGAAGGGCTGCCGCGCGAACGTCTTTATACGGGTCTGAACAGCCGAGCGCTCAGATCTTGGAACACATTCGTGATTGCCCCGACAAATCCACCTAAAAAAAGTAAGGATTGAAGAATAATTCAATTTTCTTCAATTACCTGATTCGATGAGACGGGACAACAGCCCGGAGTTCACTATGACGTACAAACCGTTTTTCCTGAGGTGAGATTTTCAGTGACAATTGCCGGAAAGTTGCGATTTATCGCGGCTTGAATGTATCTGCAAACGAGAGACCTTAGTGCTTGAGTAAATACAGCTTGAACTTCACATCCCAGTCCTCGTCAGACACCAGCTCTACAATAGCCGGCATTTCCTCGCAAATGATGCTATGGAAAGTCTCTGAGATTGAAGGTCAGGACCAGCCAGCGGATGCCCAATCAGTGTTTGGCCAGCTCTCGCACTGATCGAACCACGGCACTGGGAATGACAGACACCCTAAATATCAGGCACTGCGTGTCGGATGGTGTCAGGCATTTTAGCTGCACACAACGATTAGGGACATTGCAAGAGAGTTGTTAGACTCGTAACCAGTCTCTATGTTGAGTATCCAGACAGCGGAGTATGATGCAAAAATAATTGAGCCGATTGGATGAAAATTGGGCGAGAAGGAACAAAAGCGGCGGAAGTGTTACTCAAACATAGAGACTGGGATAATTTAGCACGGAAATACGTCAATAGAATTTTCACGTGACAATATACCTGACTTAAAAAATTTTCGATGTTCGGAATTGGCAACTTTCCCAAACAATTCCCAAATGATAAAATTGAATCGCAGGAAAGTTGCGTGTACAGGTGCGTTCGACAGTGTTTTGAGGGTGCTTCCTTATGGTTATGGTCTCCTCTTCTAACCCTACTGGGCTGATTAACCGTTCTTTAAGATTTTGCTCATTCGGCGGTGCCCATCACTTTGCACATGTTGGCTGCTTTCTCCATAAGGCTTAACTCCATTCTGCTCTCTCTCCTGCCGACCTCTTGCGCAATCCACAAATTCCCAGTTGCCTAACTAGGCGTGCCGTCAACCACTCTTACTGAATATATAATATTTTCACAACTTTCATTCTATCACTAATTCTGCCCAAATTAGCTGAGTAATTCTATCTACTTTTCATGGCAATCGGTGGGGAATTCACAGAGATATTGTGAATTCTTTGAAATCATCCCAAAATAGAAGAAAACTGATCCGCACCTTCGGTACTGCAAAAAGCCTTCGCTCTTACCTTTGGTTCATTCGGCGATATCTTGAATGCCATCGAGATTGCCAAGTGCATCATTGATGTGCTCCGCAAGGGCTCATGGGGGGTGCAGCGGCGTCAGGCGCTGATCTCGACCCTGGAGGGGATGGGCTATGATATGGGCTCCCTTATGTTTCGTCTTCCACGCGGGCCACTTTACAGACAGACTGTGGACTCAGGTCCATCTGTGCCGCTCACTCCTAGAAGATTTCCGTGCCACAATCAAGTCATCTGAGGCTGCAGGCTTTCTTGGGATATTCCGCCGAGTGAGGAACCTCCATGTAACGACTCGCATTCGTATACTGTACAGTTTCGCTCATTTCTCCTGTCACGGGTCACAGGGCCCAAAACTTAAGAAAATTTTCGAACCTGTCACGGGTCACCGAGGGCATTTTCGAATATGCGAAACAAGTCACAAAATTAACGGAAAGTGGCTCAAAAAACCCAATTTTTGCGTGCAGCGCGTCACGATGCTTGATACATTGTTACCGTTAATTTAGGTCAATCGAGGATAACTCTACCTCTGTTAGGCTCGTCCCCATCCGGTAAATCAACAATCAGACAACACAACAATCACACAATCAGGATAATAAGAGAAGTTGATTTACCGGCGCGGCCGCCTCGTCGCATGTTTTGGTGAGCCCGTCAAATGAAGGGTGCGGACTTAGAAACAGAACACCAAAAAGTCCTAAATTTTGTCTCCAAGTGTCCTAATTAAAGATGGATATTTTTGAATTCTCTATGCATTGAGTCCAACTTGTTTTCCGGCCAAATAAATGCATATTTTGTACTCCATACCGGCTCCGTGATGTTGGAAAATGTCCATACTTGTTTTGAAACATATTTTCCAAGATTTGAGGCATAAAATTGTTCACTGGGGGGACAAGCGCACATGGAGAGTAATGGATAGGATATTTCCAGCACCTAAAACACAGCATAAAATATGCGGCACAAGAGATTAGTCATAATGCCAGGGAGCTCAGGTAAGTTTCGTTGTGTCTTTCCTGATATCCCCTATTTTTTCTCTGCAGCCAGCATATCTCTCGGGGTCTTTTAGCCACCATATATAGCCCCTGTGGAGAGGATTGCATGGTGGCTATCTCGAGCTGAATGACTGCACTGCACACCGGAGAGAGCAGCCACCAGTTAGACTGGTGGCTCTGCGCAAACTCTCTAATATTCGTGCAAATGGGGCAGGATGAACGCAGAGATGCAGAGGCAACAGATTGGGAATGGGGGCTGGGTGAACTCGTGGAAACTGGAAAGATGAGATGAAGACAGAAGGGAGCCAGGATGGAGGTCTCTAGCCGAGTGGCAAATGAAAAGATGATGACCAATATATTGACTGGGCCACTGTCGACATGGATTATTTACCAGTGCTGGATTTTACGTCCTGTACGGCAGAATGGATGCACCTAAAGTCCATCCAATCAATGCCTCCGGATTTGACTGGTGGTATAATTTCTTACTGCATCTGAGTCACTGGGAGCCCGGAGCCGCATGAAAATCACTGCCAATACTGTTTCTGTGAGGCTGCCATGACCCATTCACTTTTTGCCATCGAAAAACCCACTTCAGGACGTCAGCACCACTGTAAACTTGCAACTCTGGATGCTTCACTTATTTTAGTAAGAAAGGAAGTTGGAAGGTAAATGGAACCTATTACAGATCGAAGGAGCAGAGAGTCCAAGAAATATAAACAGAAGAAGATAGAGAGGATGAAATCGGGAAAAGTGGGCAAATGCACTTGATAAATTGAGGCAAGGCAGTTCTGGGGTGTTTCTACGAACTTCAGTATAAGCCTTTTCAGAGGCATTAGACAGAATCAAATAATTTTCCATGGAGAAGAGGAGGTCAGCATCGATGTCGACATCAAGGACTTCCTGAATGGGGTTTTTCACCGGTGAAAAACATCAGATGCGAGGCTATTTTTCGTCAAGAGATGCGGTTTTCACAAGGTTGATGTACGCCTTGCGAAATCTTAATTTCGTTGAGAGCAATTTGGGGGGCTGATGCAGAGGCGGGACTGGCCCTAGAGGAGACTGCTCAGCAGGGGGGAGAAAGTGGTGGAGAAAGAGCACGAGAAGGCGATTGAAGGAGGGAAATTTCACGGGAGGGGAAAGAGGTGGTAGAGAAATCGGGGTGTTTTGAACGGTTTGACCAGGGAAAAGGCAGCACTTGACTGATTTAAGGTTTATGAAGCCGAGAAGTGTGATAATTGCTGGACCTTTAGGTTTGGCTACCCTGGGAACTTGGGTTTCGGCCTCCAATTTGCTACATGTACAAACAGATTTAGTCAGGCAACATTGGTCATCGCAAAAATAAATTGAAAGAAAGTGGAGTAAGATGTAGAAATTAATCAAAATGCCAGGATATGTTTTTCAACTTCTTGCCCACCTGAATCCCCTGGCGCAAGCCCATTTCATCCCCTGGAACCAAAGAGATTCTCCAAGTTTGATTTTCTGTGATTTGTCATTTCTGCTTTATGTTCGGAACAGTATCTGTCGATTAGTCAATCAAGCTTACCGATCAATCATCTTCGAGCCCACACTCCTTGCTTTCGTCTCTGCTTCTAGTCCGACAGAGCAGCAACATACCTGTCAATTGTACTGTACCAGTTCAACCACCAGTTCAGTCACAGGTCACACCACTGGAAGATTTGTGATGTGCACCATAAATCGAAATAATATTCCTCGGCCTTCTGGGGTAAAATTGAACTTGAACTTGACTTGTGGCCGAACAATACCTCACGTGCTGTCCAAAGCTTCGAACTGCGCGGGATTGAAGTGTCCTTCAAATCTAAAGAGTCGCGATTATTATCCTACCATCCGCAGCCTCACTGTGATATGGACAGCCCATGTTCTTGACTGTTGGAGGTAAGTCTCTGCTCTCTCGTAAGAGGTTAACGGAGACTGAATTCACCATTACATAGATTGTTTTACGAAATCGACGACCTTGAAAAGTATTTTGCGAGCTTAGAAACTGCCAGTCAGCTTCCTGATTTGGATACAATTCTGGACAATGCAACAATGCTAGCGGATCGCTACACGTCACAGGCCGCAATCCAGAACTCAATGCGGAGCGCGGAAGCGACGAGCGCCAAGAATCCCAATCGAGTGCCTGTGGGAAGTTCGTGGATTCCGCGAGGTAGCTCGGATTCAGCGGCAGATACCAACACTAATCCACGAACATCGCACACAGAGAGCCCCGGATTTACAGGAGATCGCGTGCTGAGGAACAGTGAAATATTTCTCCTTGATTTTGGTTGGTGGATCGAAATAGCGTGGTCCGTTTCTGAGGGCGACATTGGCCGCGTTTGGGAAATTCTCAAAGTTGAGCTCCGGACCGATTTTTTAAAACAAATATTCAACTTGAACTTAGATCTGGATATTCAAGTTTGCCGGCTCCTCACACCGGAACTACACAAAGTATCTGCTCGAGTTCTACTGCCTCTTACGCTACGAGGCATCCGAGGATTTAAGCGACGCGATACTCGATAATCTCCTTCTGAGGATCACCGCTGAACTCGGAAAATGTCTTCCGGGCGATCTTCTGCAGGAACACTACGACAAATGGCTGCAGGCAATGTCTAGAAGGCACGGCGGTGAATTCGACGAGCCTTTCTTCCGCCAAACCGTTTCTCTCCCAATGTAGAGCATTTCCTCCGTTTCAAGGAGGACATTGAGACGGCCTTCAACCTGAAGCGCCGCGGAAAGGCTCATACTTCTCCCCATCAACGCCCAGAACTCCGCCTTCTACTCACCATGTTCAAGGACGAGGAGGTCCACACATTCCGAGCTGGTCGATCCATGGGACACGCGGCAGTTAACCAGTTTGCCCGAGGGGGTGCGGCAGTTGGACGAGGGAAAGCTGCAGGACTTCATAGAAAGCACAACATGCCTGGGTGATTTTTTTGCAGAAATCCATCGCAATGGGACGGCCGCGCCGGTAACAAATCAAGACGAATCCCCCGAGCGTATCTCTTCCCCTGCCCCTTCCTCAGCCAACTCGGACGACACGGGTGCAACCTCCCCACGTTTTCATTCGCCCACCCCGAGTTCATCGAGTAGTGAGGACTCAGATCGATCCGGTGCTGCATCCACAAACAGCATGGCCAGCATCGCTTCCCTCGAGTCCGTTCTTAGCTGCGCAATCGACCCGAACGAGCCCGAAAACGACGGTGTGGATATGTCGGATGTTACTCGGTCTAGCGACTCCTTTTCTGCCCTGTACATTGACCATGAGGGTAACCTGCGGCACGACGAAGAAGACGAGGATGAGGACGAGTTAAACGATACTCAACTTCGAGATGAGGAGGAGAATGAGGAAGAAGAAGAATCAATTTCAGACAATGATTGCGTAGAAGATGAGCTTTAGTTACTAGTTTATGAATCAATTACAAACTTTTCAGTAGTTATGCGCGTCTAATTAAAGTTGTAACGGAATTATCGTCTCACTCTTAGTCGATACTGGGGTCCATAATCCTTGCTAACCTCCGCCGCCTTCTGCAACGGTTTTCGGGGGCGACGGGTGGATATATTAATTGGTACCCTCCTCCAAAGCCTGCCTCTTCCTTCCGCGGGACGTGGGCTTGGGTAGCAATGCGGCGGGGAAGGGATCATTGGATGGGGTGTCAGAGCGTGAAGATTCGTGTTCGTCGTGTAAGTCTTCATCGTGCTCGTCGTGTTCGGAATCGGGTTCATCGGCGTCCTCAGAATCAGATACGGCAGCGGCTGCTTTCCGTTTCTTGGCTTTCCGAGTCGCTCTCGCTTTCCTATTTGTCTCTTTCCGAGCCTCGTCGCGTCTCTGGTGTATGTCAGCCTGAAGTTGACGGATCACCTCAAAAAGCGATTCTGTGTGCGTATCTCGGTGATACCATTCGTCCAGGAGTGGGAGAAGATCCGATGATGATTTGAATGATAGTAATTGGTCGAGGATAGCGTCTTGGAGGGAGGAAGACAAGAAAAGCGAAGGTGGGTGGTGGCGGAAGCGTCCAGCGAGTTGTTCGTCGACACGCAATTGTTTTCGGAATTTTTTGAGAGAAGATTGGGCTGGCTTACGTTCCTTTGCTTTTAGCTTAAGCTTTTTAGGTTGGGCCACAGATTTGAACCGCAGAAATGCAATGCAATCATTGAACTCCTCATCCCGCGGAATGTGTGCCATGACCTTCTTTTTGAGAATTTCGGCCGATGCACACTACAGCGACCAGAAGGGATGACAAGAAGGGATGAATCCTCAACTGGTTCTCCTATAAAGGTTGGCTATAAACCATCACGGTTCCAACCAGTTTAAACCATCACAGTTCCAACCAGTTTAAACCACTAATGGTTCTACCCCGGTTTAAACCACGGTTGGAACTTGTTTAAACCACTGATGGTTCTACCCAGTTTGAACCGCGGTTGGAACCGGTTTAAACCACTGATGGTTCTACCCAGTTTAAACCACGGTTGGAACCGGGTTTTGCACCAAACCAGTATTTTGGCCACTGTGCAACCATTGCAAGCCGGATTTTGACGGGATCGTGCTGGGAGGATAGCCAGCAAAATTCCGGTTCAGACTGTCTCTTCAGATTTATTTTGATGGCCCTGGTGCTTTTGAAAAGGGGGTCAGGGCTCTCCATGCCAATCCAAACAAATGCACCGTTAACAAGCTGTGCAAACTAGATTTTCCAATGATGCGGCCACGGGGAAGGGGTTAAACACACCCGGTATCTGCGCCGCAGCAACCTAACCCTCCACTCCACTGCTTTGCGTGCGGCGAACCGGGATGGGTGCGTCGCCGACGCGTTGGGCGCCGAAATTTGACCTGTCTGCTGGAGATACTCCTTAAAGGGCAATATCAACCCAATCATGGTCGGCGTTGCGAGCGATGAGCATGGATGAGAAAAGCTAGTTTAGTGCATAAGCAACCCGTAAGAATAGGCCGAAAAATACCGCGGCGACATACATAGTCTCGGAAGTCCATCAACTGACCATTCGGCACCCTCTTAAGGTATTCTCGGTTCGCTGGTGAGTGTTTTGATTGTGCACGGGCATCGGGCGACATTTTGACGCGCTTTCGACGCGTCGGCGGCGGGCGTAGGTGTGGTGTAGTAGTGGTAGGAGAAAGAGAGGAAGAAATGGCAATGGTGGCACGTGTCCCTTCCGCAACCGTGACGGCCTCTTCTCGCCGATACACAGTACATTCCCCAAACAGCCAGTGTCGCCCTTTGATTAAAGGCGGTACATTCATGGAAATGTACTGTGCTTGATCTGTATGTGACGGGTTTTTCAATGTATCTGCCGTAGGAGTTTTGTATATCCTCTTTTAAATGTCTGCAGGGTATGGAAGGTCAAGCATAGCCGTATAGGCAAATTTAACAGTCCTGTCTGTTTGAAATTGTTCGTACTGCTCGGATCGTTGAACCAGCCTTCCTCTTGGCGCCTTTTAAGTTACAAGAGTTCACTGGTCCCGTAAATAGGTGGAGGCTGAGGCCCGTTGAGGAACCCGAAAAACCCACATCGTGGATGATGACATCAGTTCCCACAGACGCCACTTTTGTCCAGCCAAACCTCCGAGGGCGAGACAAACGGCGACATAACCGGCCGCTACAGTGGTGGCGAAATCTGATGCCACCCCCGAAAAAGGAAGGTACCATCAATTTCCCTCCTTCTCCAGACATTTTGTCAGGATTTTGTAGAAGAGGAGGGCCTTGCACTTGGTAGGGGTTCACGGGACTCGAGCAACGCAACCAAATTTGGGCAAGCTCCGATGGTATGGATATATGGGGTGTAAGTCGGTTTGGGCGTAACTAATCCAAAAAATAAAAGGGGGGGGAGGAGATCTATCCAACTCTCTGTTGGAATATAGAGTGGCTATGCGAGCTGTTGCGAGGTCAGGATACTCGGGCATTGCATACGAGTCACTGCAGTACATACCACTGGGTCTCGGTCATGCTGAATATGGTAGCATGCAGTACACTTTGAAAAGCATGACCTGACACAATAGAGGTGCAATCAAATGGCTGGCATTTTGAAAAGCATGACCTGACACAATAGAGGTACGTTCAAATGGCTGGCATTCTGAAAAGCATGACCTGACACAATAGAGGTGCAGTCAAATGGCGGGCATTTTGAAAAGCATGACCGGACGCAATAGAGGTGCATTCAAATGGCTGGCATTTTGAAAAGCGGAGGTGCATTCGAATGGTAGGTATTTTGAAAAGCATGACCTGACACAATAGAGGTATGTTCAAATGGCGGGCATTTTGAAAAGCACCTATTCTACTTCCGAACGACAACGAACCAAAATATTCCCGAGGTTTAAATTGAGAACTGCCGGAATGCGGAAATACTTATTATACAACTTGGTTCGCCGGCTGTCAATTTTTCTCAGTCCCCCAGAGCACTCATTCCATGCCTACAAACCTTATTCCACCGAATAATCCATATCCATTCCACTTCTGAACGACAACCAACCAAAATATTCACTGTGTTCCGACCCCCCCTAGACTCAGCTCTGTCTGGGACTGTGTTGATCTGTGTAACCCAAGTTTAGGTCAGGATAGCCCCTAGACCGGCGCGAGGACTAGGGCTGGGTAATAATTGGCTTTGTGAATTACACTTTGAAAATTCCATGTAAAGTACGTGTAAATTACATTTCTTACACCGACCCTACCATCCCGCGTAAAGAATTGTAAAGTTTGCCAGAAATTTATTTGGATATTCCCAGAGCGCGGATGCATTTTTAGAGCGGAATTCCACTTCTCCAGGGTCATTCCCTCTCGAGTCAATGTTTGATGGCAGCACCTTCACGTTCCCTATTCACCAACTGATGCTCTTTCCCTCATGCCTGTCTCTGCGGGACTGTGATTCTCTGCCCTTGCTTCTCTCTACATTGACCGTTTGCACATGTTAATTCGCAACACTAATACATGTACTTTCGTCTATCTTGCCTGGTGTGATGACAGTTAAGATGCATGAATATCTACCTGGTTACTATAAAAAAGCACATGAGGATGAAATATGCTTCCTTGAAAATCCCATCCTCGCTCAAGCTTGGCTCACGCGGTTAAGATGTCAATGAACGGTGATCAATCTCCAATACCCAGCTGCCGAAGGTGCCGAAAACAACTCCCCGATTTGGAACGCACGTGGAGGCGGATTTAAAACAAGTGTGTCACACCCAAAACTGCCTTACGAATTAAACGAAATAGGACAGTATCCTTCCCTTGTTCAGACTTGAGCTGGCTATCTTCTGCCAATTTCCTGCGAAAGATGAGGTTTTCACAACAGGTCACGTTTCAACAGCTCGGAGTTTAGATCGGCCGACTCAACTCAGCTCAACTTCGTATTTCTGCTGAAAACTAATGGTGCAGCTCCGACCTTTGGAACCTCCCGCTTGAAGAGGATGGCGGACCGTGAAGCGGTCCATCAGCCGCTTGTACATGTTATAAAAGGTCCTGTCCTTTAGGCGCAGTCTATGTATATCGTCTGTCCTTATGCTGATCAGACCATCTGCTGCGCATTCGTAGCGCAAATCGAACGCGCCATGTCGCGAGTCAAGCGCTGAAGGGCTGATTTACGCAAAACGTCCCAAAACGGAAAAAAAAAAAAAAAGGGCCACGCCTGATGTTCCGCAGCACTGATTCCATATGCAGCCACATTTTGCTAAATTGTGAACATGGAGGTTGTGCATACCGTGATTTATAGAAACTTCAACTGAACGCCAATTTCAACTGACTCCGGCCAGTGTACTAGCAGTCCCAAGCCCAGAGCTCCCACAATGATCGTGTTCCTGGTGCATTCCGGTATATCCATGAGGAAGGTGATATTTATCTTGTCCAAGCATTGACGCTCGACTTCAGCAACAGCCCGAGGGAGCCGGTCCGACTGCCGAGTGGTAATCTTAGAGCCCCGAGTCAGAACTAACCGTCTACCGTACCTGAGGCATACCTTCCATCGCGAGCATGTTGGCAAATATTGCCAGATCAATCTCCAAACATCATTCTTGAATGCCCCCACCACGGGACACGTTGTGAACGTTCTTCTACGGGGTACCTGAGCACAAGATGAGATACATGCAATGAAAACTCCGGTACACACATGTCCTCCGATTCCAGAAAGATTTTGTTGCACACAAGCTCGTTGTAAAAGTTCCCAACAAGGAATGCGAGGCGACGTTGTCCATCTTTAATCCAGCTTCTTATCTCTCCTAGTTGGGTGAGAGGAATATCATCCGTCCTCCTGTGAAATATGTAGATACACGTTGTGGCGCGGTTTACCGAATGGTGAGAACCACCAGTGTAGACTGAACCATCGTTCGTAGTCCAGTCAAGGCGGCTTTCCCGGTTGAGAGTGACACTGTCCGGCCACATAATGGGGGAATGATGGCGCCGTATGTAGAGTAAATTGGGGCCTTTATATGCATTTTCGGGTTCAATTTTCCGACTACAGCTCCGGCATTCGAGAGTACTGCAGTATTACGTTCAATTCGAGACCGCCAGCGGTTTTTTGATACTTTTACAAATCAAAGAAAATCTAATAAATTGAGAAAAAATTATTTCCGCCCTCAGAAAAATTGAGCGTGATGCGTGACTGACGAATTGAATGTAATGCTACAGTATGCCAATCCTTCATCTTGGCATTAGACAGGATGCGCACGAGCCGCACGCGGCTTTTGGTACTTGCGCAAAGCCGCGTGAGATTTTCCATTACCTGCAAGTAAAATATCATTTTTCCATATCCACCCTCCCATTCCGTCCCTATACTTTGTGCATATTCAGTATTGCTCAATTTGGTCGTGAGGGCGAGCTTGAGCAAGCCATTCTTCGATGACATCACTGACTGTCGCGGATTTATCTTGCCTGTTCCCACTCCACTATTAATGCTCCACTCTGCATCCAAAAATATCCTGGGCATATAATGTATGTGAATTGCTTCTGTTTTATTGAGATATGTACAGTGGTGCTCTAAATAAATGCCGAATGGTATTTTGCATAATTCCATCAGTTTCCCTCGGAATTGAGCCAAACAACTTTGTATACGCAAATTAGAGATGAAATGGAGACCAATAATGTAGTTACTTAGTTTCCTTATGGGGTGACCTGCCGGAACAGCTTAATTTTCTGGGCAGAGGAGAAAATCACTTTTTGGTATTACCTTATATGGAAATTTCATCTACATGACGTGAAAGGGCTTGTAAAATAGTGCAAACCCATATCTTGAACTGAAAGAATCTACCTTGTAGTTATTGAGATACAAGGCGAGCAATTTGCACATTTTGACTGAATTTCTTGCGATTCCTTCACTTTTGAGTCAAAATGTGCAACTTGCTCGCCCTGTATCTCAACAACCACAATGTGGATTCCTTTGTTTCAAGACATGAATGTGCACTATTTTTCACGCCCTTTCATGTCACGTAGATCAAATTTCCATATAAGGCAATCCCAGAAAAGTGATTTTCTCTGCTGCCCAGAAATTAAGCTGTTCTGGCAGACTACCCCATAAGGAAACTAAGTAACTACATTATTGGTCTCCATTTCATCTCTAATCTGCGTATACAAAGTTGTTTGGCTCAATTCCGAGGGAAACTGATGGAATTATGCAAAATACAATTCGGCATTTATTTAGAGCACCACTGTATGTAGTGTTCAGGCCATAATCCCAATTTTGGCGCGGCTTTGCGCAATGACCAAAAGCCGCATGAAGCCGCACGCTGCCCACGCGGCTTTTGCGCATCCTGTCTAAGGTGGAGGCCGTGGGAAACCAGCACTCTTATGTAAGCAGAGTGTGACAACTCTTATTCCGGTGAAAGGAGGGGATGTAAAAAAAATCTAGCCCCCAAGAAATGTTCTAATAAGTAATATAACAAGTTCCTGGGAGAGATTTTCATCAAAATCTTCGTCATGAAGGTGGAATAACATGTTCTTTCCTTTTTTGGAAATAATGCACCAATTGCATTTTAGTTGCATTTGGCGCTATGTTCACTTTGTTTCAAGCTAAAATTGAAATGATTACATAATCAAACACGTGACATTCCCACGGCCTGGGAAACACGTTGTAGGCACATTGCAGCCTCGTTTTTGCTGCACAAACATCTCTTTCCACTACTACATCCAAGACGGCAAACACTCAAAAAAGAAGAGAGCAAGTACTGTAGTATTACGTTCAATTCGTATAGTCACGCGTCACATGGCCAAAAGCCTACGAAAATTTTCGTAAGTCACTGCATCACAGAGCAAATTTTGGCCTTAGCCGAGCTAGCCGAGCGTAGCCGAGCGTAGCCGAGCGTTGCCGGCGGATCAAATTGCCTAAACGGGCTCGGTTACGAAAGGTTCCGGTCGTCACACCGAAAAAGCCAAAAATGGCCTTACGAATTGAACATAATACTACAGTATTGCTAATGCCCGAAAAGGGACTGCAGCACTCAGAAGTGTGTACATTCTTATAAATCCATCCTTTTATTGATCTTAGTCTCTAGAGAATGTATCTGGCAGAGAAACTACCCCAGAACAGCCAGAGGCTGGGAGCTTGGACACAGGAAACACAGAATATTTAGCAATGAGCAATGAAGACACCACTCAAGCTATGGAATGGGACTTGGCACTTGGTGAAGAGCTCCCTGATACAGAGTGTATGGAGTTGCAGGAAGGCCTTGGGGATGAAGAAGATGTTGAACTTGTCCATGAATCTGCATTTGATGCATTCACAAAGTTTCTCAGTGATGCTCAGGTTGCTGCACGAAAACTGGAACACCAACAGAGTGGTAGAAAGCGGAAAAGAGGGACTTACACAGGCAAATCAAAAACAACACAGTGGCGAACAAAAAAGGCAGAAGAGAGACTTAGAGAGCTTGGATATCGCAATATAAAGGATTTATTTGCAGCCCAGACTGCAAAAAAATCTGGTCATGAGAGAGAGGATGTTGTTGCATATCGTGATGCATTTGTGAAGCGATGGATTGAAGTTTATGAACCATGGATGGCCAAGTATGATCATGATGGTGTTGCAATTGAAATCCCAGAAGGAACTTGCCCTGATGGAAAACCATATTGACTCATCCTTGGTACACATGATGAATCAACCTTCTATCTTCATGAGAGGAGCAAACATGGATGGATACACCCATCTTTCAAAGCAGCATCAGAACCAAAAGGAGAGGGAGAGTCTCTTATGGTCTCAGAGTTTCTAGTTCCTGAATGGGGACGTCTTATGCATGGTGGTCAAGAAGCCCGGTTATTCTTTGAGGCTGGTAAAAATCGAGATGGCTATTTTACCAGTGCTGAGTTGCTTGAGCAAGTGGGAAAAGCAATTGATATCTTCAATGCAAAGACGGGAGGAACTGCTACTTTATTGCTTGCCTTTGACAATGCTCCTGGTCATCTAAAAAGAGCACCAGATGCACTATCTGCATGTAAGATGCCCAAAGGTCCAAGTGCAACATGGGGACAAACTGTTCGGATGCGCAAAGGCTCTCCACCTAATACACATATCTCTTGTTGACAAGAAGTACAAGAGCTTTGGAAAGGTCACAGGAGTCACTCAGTTGCAACTTCAGAGTCTGAAAAGGGAGTACAAGAGCCATAGGATGTTGCCACCTGATGTAGTTAGAGATATCAAGGCTGAAGTTGATAGATAATTTTTGTTTTTTGTGTCTTTGGCTGCACTTTAATTGATTTTTTTTTTCAACATCCGAAATTTGAAACTGTGACGCGTGATGTCACGCGTTACAGTCACGGCTTACAAAGAGTGCTGGGTTCCCACGGCCTCCACCTTATTATTGGCTGAAGCGCCTAGGTGTAGAATGAATAAATTTTAGAGGCATAAATCAAATGTTCAGCGTATTGAACCTTAATTCGTGGCTTTTGTTGTTGTTTGTATCTAACGTCACTCGCTCGGAGAGCCCAATACAGACTCGTGCACAGATGATCAGCGCGCCTGCGTCGCGGCTCCTTGGAAGTTTTATAAGGCAGACCCAAACCCACCGAGGTCGAACTGAAGACGGCATAGCATCTTGTCCTCGTCGTCCTCCTCGCGAATGCGTCTTCGAGTGGGGAACATGCCTATGAAAGTCTACATATTGGCTGAGCGAAGGATAACGAGAGGGGAGAAAGAAACGAACCCCAGTGGTGGAAAACAGGCATCTCGTCTCGCGGAAGGCCTCGATAAGCTTTTCGGCCTCGAGCATCCACTGCTGCCGCGGCTCGCCCTCGCCCTCCAGCATGCGCGGCCACAGCTGTTTCACCCTCCGATACCCATCGACCACCTCCTTCTCCTTCTTTCCCTCCATGGCGCGCAGCTCCGCGTTCGAGAGTCGATTCGCAGATTTCTTGGTTGGAGTCTTGGGGCGTTTCGCGGGCTTGTCTTGGATTAATGATTGAGCTGCTGGAGCCGAGGGCGTGGCCGTGTTATTTCCCTCCTTCGGACGGCGTTTGCGGGAGTCGATGACTGCTGATAGTCAGACGAGTTAAGTAACCCCCAATAGGAGCATACCCTCGTACACCAGGTCCAGCGCTTTCCGCGGCTGGTTCAATATCTCGTAAATTTCAGCGAGTTTCATCTTGGCTTCATTGTGATTAGGATCCGCTCTTCGAACTGCGGGCTCACTGATTAGTGACGAGCTCAGCCAATCTAACAAAATACAAGACTTGCCTGCCTCGTAAACCTCCGCTGCATCCCGCAGTTCACCGGCCATCTGCAGACATTCCGCGCTCTGGAGCAGAACGTAAACGCTACTCGTCTGGGAGGTCTTTTTCAGCAATAAGAATGAAAAGAGAACAAAGACAAACTGTTTCGTTGCATCCCAATAGCTCATATATTCCCAGAGCCTCGCCAAAAAGTTCAAAATAAGCGTCGGCGATCTCGGAAAAGAGTGGCGCATAATCCAAGATATCCTGCGAAAGCACGATGGCAGCATGCATCTGAATCACAGACGCCTCAGCACAAGATATATTGAAGACACAGAAATAAAACCTACCTTCCCCTCCCCGAGTTCCCCCAACCTGATCCTTGCGATGGCAATCCGATGGCGCGCGTTCACGTCCAGCTTGTAGTACCCAGGATCGACGTCGTCTTCTTCGACAGCGCGCTCGACATATGACTCTTCGCAGTCAAACTCTCGATCGTCGCTGCACAGATCCCAGTCGTCCTGTTCTGCACGACCCTGCAGCCACCGTATACCCTTGCGGATGACGTCGATTGCGCGCTCGTGCTCGCCAATCGTATTGTACAGGTCCGCGAGCACGAGGATCTCAAGAAGCGCGAATCCCGCGCCGGGGACCTCATCCGCGCCGGACGTCGCGGAGCGCCCGCGACCTGAGGGGAAGGTGGTCTGGAAGTAGTCGAAGGCGTCTTGGAAGAGCACGGTACAAGTAGAGAAGTCGTCGAGATCGACGAGGACGGTGCGCAGCTCGGAGAGGATGTTGAGCTCGTGCGGGAAGCGTCCGAGGATGCCGAGGAAGGCGGTACGCGTCTGCAAATTCAGTGAGAGATGGAAAAAATACGGTAAAGATAAGTACCGTCCGCAAGTCACCCAACTCTTTTGCGAGCATCCCACGATCCCAGAGTGCGGCGACATTGCTGGGGTCGATATGGTATCCTTTCGCCCAGCAGTAGAGCGCTTGCTGTGGGTATCCCATCTCTCTAAGATTCAACCATTGGTATCCGTATTTACGAGCCTGGGACGGTACGTACCTCGACTGGCGGGCGAGTCGATCCCACTCCTCCGCGTCTTGTTTCAAATGCGCGCCCATGATGCGGAGCTGAAGCGCTTGTGGGAGTTCCTTCTGGTCCTCGTAGCACTGTGCGAGAACGGACCGCGCGGGCGCGGCGCGCGGCTCGATGCGAATGACCTCGAGCATGGTCCGAATGGCGCGAGGCAGATCGCCGTCCACATAGGCCTGGTTTCCCTCGCCGATCAGTGTTTTGGTCTGAAAAGATAAGACGGGCCCGCTTCCGGGGTTGGACTGCAATCCGTTCAATGATAAGCAACGGTTAGAGAAATGTGCACCCGCCTTGAGATGCTTGCGCCCAATCCCAGAAGCTCTACGCAAGTCGTCGCGATACTCGGCGTTGTCCTGAATGAAGAAATTCCAATCTTTCGCCAACATTCCTGTGCTCGAACTCTGCCTGATGTTTTGGATGAGGCGCCTGGTGACAATCAGCTATAGCATACCCTCTGGAAGACGTTCATACTCAAATTCTCCATCACGTTCGCTCTCTCCTTCCACCTTCACTGCAATAATCGGCTTTATGTCCTCTTCTGGTTCGTCGAAGTCAGAATCGGATTCCGACGAGTCGGTGTCGGAGGAATCATCATCTGCATCAGCGCGAAATATTGGAGCGGGACTGTGAGGAGGTGGAAATGACGCCCACCGGAGGCCTCTGCGAGGGCTGCAGCCAAAAGAAGCTTGTCATCGTCTACCGCCTCGAGCTTCAATTTGATCAACGGATTCATAGCAATCTACCACCACGTCGATTAGTGGACCGGAAGTTGTCTAGAGACGTTAAAGACCAGGTTCCGAGACTCAGGCACCCAAGAAAAGGCAATAGGGATGAAGAAGTGTACGTTTTTTACGGGAACAGATTTTCACGACTCAGACAATGGAAAAGGAATGCCTACAACCCTCAGACGGGATCCTGGACGTTGAAACCTTGAGGAGTACCCGCAGAAGAGCTAAAAGGCAGCCTGAGCTACGATGGACGGTGGAGAAGGTGGAAGTCAAGAGCAAAAGGTGTTTGTCTGAGGGTTAGGGTTAGCCGGCTGAATTCTCGGCCGGTGCGCGAGGAAGTCGTCACTTACACACCTTGTAAAGCTGTCTTAGAGCTCATTAAACATGTCTAGCGAAAATATAAATTAGATTTGTTTTGGAGAAATGGGTGGCAAGTCCCTGCGGCGCGGGTTTCGTCTCATGTGCAGGCGTGCCGGTGCCCGGTGTGGACTCTAGCTCGCGAAAAGACAGGCCCGCGCCGTAGAAGACTTGAGAAAATGGAAGATTTACCATGCTCGACGCGTCCGACACGTACTTGTTGGCGCGTGTGGGTGGTTTGAAGAAAGAGCTGTGATGTGTTTGGTCACACTGGTCAGCATTAAATATCACGCTCACTCTGCGGGCCCAGTAGTTCATGGGTTTCTACTAGTTCTCATTTGCAATTGTACTTGCTCACTTTGTGAATACACAACCAACTATAATCCAGAAATTCAAGGCCTTGTATACAAATTACACCATTGAAGTAAAAGCTTGAGATAATTGGTGACAGGGGCTGGGTGCGATTGAGACGGCCTTAACGTCGTTGCAGATAGGTTGGTTGACAAGAAAAGACAAGAGGATGAAGGAGATACACTTATTTTAGTCTGGACCTCTTTGTAGCTTCAACGGTGCTTCCGTGAGTACTATTATCACACAACTGGGTGCTTTATACTCACTCCATGAACAGATACCTGCCTCCGCTTCGGCCGCAGCAGAGGCTCATGTAGATGTCTTTGGTATTCTATCCAGTCCCGTTTTGCCAGCTGCGCCGCCGCTGCCGAGGTGGCTGGGTTTGATCGAGCTCAGCGACAGCGAAGAGGAAGGAAGCTCAAAAGCAAACATCGTTGACCTCACGTTGGATTAGAATTACAAGTAGATATGGATAGCCTTGGTGTATTCGGAAGCGTACAATTTTAAATCTCTTTATTATGTTCTCCAATCGGTTGTCTTGTCGCCCGCCTAACCCCTAATCATACATTTTCCATTTCCATCTACATTCCTCATGCCCAAAGCTGCAACGGCGCCCAAGACGCGCTCAGGCGGCAAGAAAGCTGGCGGAAAGAAGGCTGCAACCGGTACGGCGGATGTCTTAAAGCAGAAGAAAACGGCTCTTCAGGAGGAATTCGGGAAGGCGCAAAACACCAGGGACGCTTACAAGGGATATTTGGCTCGGGGGATTGCAATTGTGAAGGATGTTGCGGCAGAGAGGATGCGGCTCGAGAAGGAGGACCCTGGTGCTCTTCCTGACCGCGATACCATCGACGTGAAGCTCCTAGCAACCGCCCTCCAGGGACCACCGAACAAGCACTCTGTATATGCGTTGAGCCTTTATCTGACACAGAAATGTGTGGAGGAAGGCTTTGGGAAGAGCACCGCCGATGGAATTCACGGCGCATTTGCAGACTACTGGGACAATTTGTGAGTGTATTAAACACCGAATCGGAATCAACTAACTGAGGACTGGTAGGCCGGACTCCGGAGGCAAATATGCAGGTCAATACTCATTCGACGAGGAGACTGGAAAGGTTCTTGGGAATCCTGCGCGTGCCGCCGAGATCCAGAGCTTCATGAAGTGCATCAAAAATAAAGCTCGTGCGAAGGGAGCTGCCGCCACTCGACACCATGCTGAGGCAACAGCTATTGAAGATATCCGAGCCATGATGGAATGGTCGGGCTCGGAATGCCCGAATGAGAAGCTGGAGAACGCACCAAAGACTCAAGAGGAGCTGGAGCTCATGATCAAGCACGGCCAAATGCGAGTCTTCTTATCTTCTGGATACACTCTTTGGACTCGGTATATTTTTTCATTCCTGCAATGCGTATTCAACTGATCAACAATATCGTAGAAATTTGAGACCTGCCAGATTCAAATGCACGATATCGGAGACAGAATGGGCCCATCTCCACATTACTTGCCGTTTCTGCACGTCTTTCTTGATAATAGGAAGGGATGGCAGCAGAAACAGGGCTATGACGGCCCTCTCAAGAGTGAGTTTTACTTCTCGTTGCGTCAAAATTTTACTCACCGGTTTGCCGGTTCGCCCAGGTAATAGCTATGAAATTTATGAGCAAAAGGAGACTCCCGAGATCGACATGTATAGCCATGTTCATCGTTGGCTTCGGCTGTATCGCCGTCTTATCAAGAGGGACTTGGAGGGCACCGACTATCTTTTTCCGTATGTCAGCTCCAACGGCATGATTCATCCCAAAAGACCCATGACCCATGATACTGCCCAAGACCTCATCAATGAGTTTGCAGCCGCCGCATTAATCAATAAATTCTTCACCACTCACTGTCTTCGGCGTGGAGGTTCCCAGTACCGATTCATGTTTGCTCCACTAGGGAAGCGTTGGTCGCTGACGATCATCCGATGGTGGGGAGGATGGGCCGAAGGCGAGCATGTAAGTCCTTCCTGATCTTTCACATGATTCCGGACCGACACAATTTTTCAGGTTGATACACTCATGCGCTACCTGTTGGACTCGCTTCAGAGCTATGAATCTGGACACGGAGATGCTCTTTACCCTTTCCGCACAGAGCCCGACAAGAGTTTTATGGGGGAGCATAATTTGCTGCAAGCGGCGACAAAGGCAGAATTAAATTCACTCGGGCATACGATCTTGACCAGGCTTGATGGCATGACTGCCTCGAACGCCTCCCCTGCTGCGTCCTTACCTTCCATGGACACCATCTCGGCTGTTCTGTCTGCTCTCGGGACGTCAACATCTTCCCTGTCCTCGGGAGGTAGGCAGACTACGATTGCTGACCTGGGTAAATTTGTGATGAATCACAACTCCGAACGCTTGCCAGCAGTCGCAACTCGTGACGGTTCCCATGATGGCCAGATGACAGCTATGTCGGAAAGTGGCTCGGGTCATGGCAGTGCTGCCACGGACTGGTCCGACTCGAATATCATCCCTGTTGCTAACGCCATCATTCCGAAGCTCGGAAAGAGCAACACGGCATGGAAGCGGGCCATCGAACAGTGGTATGATGGGGATCCGGCGAACGGCCTGACTACCGCCTTGAAATATTGGCCCGCTGAATGGCATACCGGTGAGACAATGCGCCTGAAGAATGGGACTTTGTATTCCAACCGCAAGCTCATAGCTGAAGAATACAAGAGGTGAGTAGCGTCTCTACACCACACGTTGTGTAATTTACAGTTCCACAGTGTTGGTCTCGACGACAACACCTTCAAGCAGAGATATCCCGAGCATACAAATGTCACCAGATTACTTGCTACTATACGCAAACGTAATGGACTTGTCCGACATTCGTCGGATTAATTCACGGTTGCCAATCTATCATTCCTCCTTATCTGTATCTTCCATATATGATGTCGTCCTACAGCCATCTAATCTACGTTACAAGCATTCATATTTCTTTAGCATTCCTATACATCTCTTATTTCCACAAGTACCTTGAGTCCTCGTTATACCTTATCTTATATATTCCTCTCAAACCATATACATTCTTATATTCTTACCTTTTGAGATGTGTTCCGCAACGTTCGTGAAGCGTCAATCCGGAATTCAAACGGGTTTTCTTTGCTTAATACCTATATATTCCAAATATCTTCTTTGTCAGCTAGCTGGGATAAATATATTTGTTGGTATTGGATGGCCACATGCATGTGTAAAACAATGGGAGTCGGTAACGCGCCAAGGCCGCTCCCGCTCAAGGGGGCTGGAACCCTAAAGGGGACGTGGCTGTGCCGATCATCCGGCGATCAAAGAGGTGGGGGCGGTGTGATAAGATCGTAAATTATAAGAAATAAGTATTCACAGTTGAAGTGCCTTAATGAGCCCATCCTCGACACAGTCTAGGTGAGGTTGGAGCCATCGCCTGCGTTGGAACAGATGTCCTCATCCCAAGATGGGACATTTCGTCGGCGACTGGGGCTTCGACCGCATCGCAAAAGACGCGTTCAGCGGCGGCAAATCCTATCGCAAGTGCGTCACCAATCCCGAAACCTACCGTGCATCAGGAAAATCCAAAGTTGCCCCATAGACGAAAGGGCAGCTATGGGGGCCTATGGGGTTCTATGGTAAAGCTAGAGTAAACATTAACTCTAACTGCAACTCTAGTGAAATACATGCGAAACCGAGGAGAGCGAACAATCTATAAATAAATAAGTTCCAAAAGAATTAATCCGCAAAAAGCGGCATTTCAACCATTGAGCCGGCCATCATGGCCCATCAAACAGTTCTGCAGGTCGGCATGCAAGTGCAGCTAAATATAATGATTGATTTCTGCATGCCGTTGGTTGGTGCTAAGCTGCTGTGCTTTAGTCATGCTGCGTAATTTAACCATATGGAGATACGGCTTCGGACCGACAGAGAGGAGCCATCACTTCTGGCAGCTCGGCATGTAAGCGGTGATTGATTTCCGCTTGCCGTTGGTTGGCGCTAATCTGTCGTGTTTTGGTCATGCTGTGTAATTTAACCATACGGAGATACGGCTTCGGACAGACAGAGAGGAGCCATCACTTCTGGCAGCTCGGCATGTAAGCGGTGATTGATTTCCGCCTGCCGTTGGTTGGCGCTAATCTGCCGTGTTTTGGTCATGCTGCGTAATTTAACCATATGGAGATACGGCTTCGGACAGACAGAGAGGCTCAATTTTATAAAGAGAGAGTGATGATGAAGTGAAGTGAAGTGAAGTGTTGCCAATGGCTGGAGGTGTTCAAATCAACCGTAGCTTACAATGTCCATTTAGTTGCGAGGACCTAGGATTTGTGGATTTGGGATGGATCGGGAACAACTCCCCTCATCGGCCCCAAATCCACAAATATTGTCAATAAATGTTGTCCACAAATCAAAATCAAGGGGCTCGGAACTGTTGAAGCGTCAGATGCAAATCCACAAATCCCAATCCACAAATGTGCCGAGTTCCGACCGTGAATCCTTGTAAATCAAAGTCCACAAGGCCTTCTTGACCTCCAAACTCTGAGTTGGGATTATACAGCATTTTGGATGTGTTCGGGGACACATCTCTTCTGGCGCCGCTCCAAATATTGATGTCATCGAAAAATTCACAAATGCTGTTCCCAACCGTCCCAAATCCAGCAAATGTCATCCAGAAATGTTGTTGAAAAGTTCGGGTGTTGCATGGGGTATGCCGACTGTTCCGCATTCGTCCCAAATCCACAAATGCTGTCTACAATTCAAAATCCACAAATGCTGTTCCCAGGTCCCCGCATGGTACCAATCCACAAATGGCGTCCATCACAAATCAAAATGAAGAACAGCCAGCCCATGTGAAGGCGGATTGTGGATTTTTGACAGATAATGAACCCCATTTAGGTTGTGTCAATGGCATAAAGGAAGCGAGAAGACGATGGACTTTCCATGAAAATGCAGACCGAGTGGACCTCTTTTGCATTCCACCCTCCCAATTTGGCCCCCGACGTGATGGCTCTCAGTGGTGATCGGGATTTTCTGGCATGTGGAGCTCGTGATGGGAGCATCAATCTCTTCGCACTCCGCATTCGCCGCCACATCCATTCCTTTCGAGTCCATGCAGCTGTTTCTGCCCTTTCTTGGGATGCCTGGGCGGGCGATGAGCGAACTGTTTTCATCGGAATGAAAGATTGTTCCGTGGAAGGATTCACCTTCAATTTGAATGGCAAGGTGAGTATATATGCTCATTTCTTCTGCGCTTTTATTTACTTACATGCGCAGGTTGAGCACTTTCTGGTTTTACCCGCATCCGCCAGGGATGCAGTGATGCTGATAACATGCGGCCGCCACGGAATATTAGCCATCACTTCCAACCATAGAATGATTTTCAGGGAACGCAAATGTAAGAGCTCACTACGTTCGGGTCAAAGCCAGTGCTTACGTTATTTATTCACAGACCAGGCGCTGGGTGAAGTACAGATTTCAACTACGAAGGAAATTGTCAGGCAATGGTCTTCTCGGACGAGGACCTGTGGATCGAAAGCGAAGGAGCCTCATTCCCGAGACCCGTCAGGGAATATTGAGCAGTGCATCGTTCTTCAAACAAACAACTCCCATGACACCTTTAAGCTCATTGATTTGGGCCGTGTTGGCCACAGAAACAAGAAGGATATTTCTGTGTAAGTATTCCATTTTCCAGTATTCAACCGCAGTCATATTCACCAGATTCAGTAGTAACTGGAGCCCGCTTCACACCGCCGTATTTGGCCCAGAGAATCTGTCTGATGAGGAGTTGACTGACGATGAGTGTGATGGGGAATAGTTGCATGTATATGTGGGGGGCGGGATACTATACTGTACACCTATTGGACGAAATTTCCGAGGAGCCTCTTCGGACAATGCCGGTCGCTCGAAATTTTGAGGATTTTTGTACCAAAAAAAAAATCATGCCCCTGAGTCTCAAGATATAAATCGTTTGCCTCTTAGCTTTTGCTTCCAGCACTTTTGTGGGGCGAAAAAACTTGCAGGCGTTTGATCATCAATTTTTGGCAGGGAGCCTTTAATGTTTAACGCAAATAAACAACGGGCTACAACTATAGGCGGTGCCCACCCCCAATACCCTGAAATTACCCATACTTTGGGCTGTCTACTGAAGGCAATGGTTTAAGACGGAGTAGACTGTACATTAAAGGTGTGAGAGTACAATTATCCTTGTTTCTTGATATTGGTCGGGTCAGAATAGGCAGCTAAAATCACAACCACTGTGTCAAGGCATGATTGTAGGTGAGAATGCTCCGGGTTCGATTTCTGTGATCTATTGGCATTTGGCATGGGCCATCAAAACATCACATCGGAGTTGAATACAATATTTGCCAGGCCCAAAGCTGGGGGCTGTCACTGGCCCTATGTGAGCCGACCTTATGCACTTCATATGATATTGTGGGTATAAACTCTCTGGACATCAACAGGAAGCAGCGCTGCAGGAAAAATTGAAATTACCAGCTTTCATGTCTCGATGTTCAGGGAGCGCGGCAGGCCGAAAAGATTATCAACCCATGCTAAAGACAGGGGAGAAAATAGTGAATGGTTCATCTCCAAAAGGAGCTTTGTGTTGAATTTTGAACGAGTCCAGAATGTCCCTCCATCACAGTTCTCAACAGTTCGAACTTGACGGATGTCCTAGATTTTCAGGGATCACGCACGGCACCACAGGATAAAATTGGGTGACTATAGAAAACGAGAGATGTTGACTCTTGGTGTGTTGTATGTATGCATCTTTTCTACTACTAACACAAACTTACGAGAGAAAATTCTATCATCTTTTGGCACACCTCTTATGTTCCACTGTGAAAAACGGACATCGTGAATTTCATGGTACAACAGAGTGAAATTCTCGATTCACGGGGATTCGGAGTGAATCCAAGTTTTCACGGGAGTGAAAATCTCACGTTTCAGCGTGAAATCATTTTTCACTGCCTTCTGAAACGTGAAATTCACTCCATCAAGGAAAATCTGAATATGGTCCACAGCGACCATTTGGCATGATATACCTTGTTAATGCTGATGATATGTATTTTATCTCTTTGATGTTGTCCTGGCACATTCCAACCAAGTTCTGAGGTTCAAATTTTGAAAACCGCTGGCTCCAGGAAAGTATTTTGTGATTTGCAGCTTAACGAAGCCGGTTCTTGAAAAATGACCTTAGACAAGTCTGATAGTTCTCGTCGCGCTCTACAACTTAGACCAACAGCCGAAAATACCAATTTTTGGCTACACTCATCAGAGTCATAGTCTGCTTGCATTACCCTCTTTATAAAATTGCGTGTGTCCGAAGCCTTTAAAGTCCGCTTTGGGCTAATCCGTTCCCACACTTTCGGAAAATCATATACCCTTTGGTTATTTATGCAAAAGCTGAAGTGCAGTATAAAGCCACCACAAAGCTCGAACAATTCTGAAATATGGTCCCATTCCAAGTTGAAATTTACGCACTCGACCCTTATACGTTTGGTTGTTGTTTCGCCTTTAATGGCGGCGATCATTCGGCGCAGCCTGCCGCCAACGCGCAATCCCCATCATCACTTCTATCTCAATTAACCAGGTCATGCGTTGTCCATTTTTAGATCGAAGTGGTGGGCCGCTTCGCGGCCCACCGCGCTCTTGTATCAATAAGATTTTTGTCAAGTAACACAGCACTGCCTCTGTCCAGAATGGAGAGCTGCCAAGGCCCTGGCTTAACGACCAGGCCAGCAAGAGGAAATCGGAGGAGACAGTTCTGTTCAGAATTGCGCATTAGTTGTGTCCGCCACTGTATGTGTCCTACATGTCGCGGCCAGCTGGCGGACACGTGTGGGACAATTGCCGGTGTAGGTATGGTGTGTGTTAAAACCATCTGGGGAGTCCTGAAATTTCTCAAGGATGATGCCAGAATTTTGTTTGAAGAGATTCGACTCAGAAACGGAAGCGCGCTAGATATCTTGACTACCACACCAAGGCCGACAATAAACTAGAATGGGGGGAGACAATGTGGCTGGTGCAATCTTTTTCGTTTGCTTTGTTTGAGCTGGAGTAGTACACATTGGCGCGACGATAAGACCAGGGAAACCCGCCACGTAGGGCACACCTTACTCTCCGCACGCTTCCCCGATCACCCCCTTTCCATCCATCAAGTATCTAATCTTCTCAACGATGCACGGCGTACCGGTCTTGGTGGAGACATGGTGGTCGTTGTGCAGAGACTCACAGAGTTGAAGGCGGCGGACGAAAGATGGGTCTTCCATTCACACATTGACCGCTAAACACGCCAATTCCAACGTACTTTCTGGATATCTCTGAAACAGGTTTCCTTTGCCCAACGGTTCAGCGACGTGATCATCAATGACATTGCCATGCTTCGTAACATGTATGGGATGCCGCTCAATATCTTCGTCGTCATAGATCATTTTTTCAACACTCGCAACATTGCCTACGCGCTGCATTCCAGCGAAACGGCAGGCGAGCATGAATGGGCGCTTGATAGCCTTTTCAACGTTCTTCCACCACATCTTGATCGTGTCCTCTTCTCTGACTTCGACGCCATCCATCCCCGATTCGAGCCCCGCAAAAAAAACGGCTTGGGGACTGCGCTGGAATTACCCTCGATGCTCCCCTATCGTTCCCTACGAAATACTCTCATTAGCGACGCGAGGGGCTCTCTGACACCGTGAGAGAGTCGAGACGGACCATGCTAGCTCTGGGTTCCCTTGGAAAACGCGTAGCTACGATCGTCGGGCTGTTGGACTGAGTTGGTGATGGCGGCGTCGGGCATTGGAGCTCCAAGCTCCCCGTCGAGTCCGACAATGTGCAGGCTAAGTTGAAGTTAATGAATGAGGGGGAAATAATGTCGCGAGCTGGACAAAATGAGACAGTAAACGTACCGCTACCCAGATGATATCTATACTGCGAGGTACGAGCTTAGTTAGTATATAGCGTCTGTCTACGAGAGACTACCCAGATGATCCGTTAACATCGGCTAAATCCGCTCCAGTATTGGCCAGCCAGGCTCCTGCATGTCGGCGACGATGGTGGTGGGAGGGAAGAGGATTTGTCACACCGTGACACTTCGTTCAACCACTCCCGAATTGGATGTGTTGGATTTGCTGAATGCCGACACAGATGTGTCGAATTTTGCGAAATGTAAGGTTCTGTGTCGGATTTTGTGACATGTGTCAGAATTAAAAAGTGTGTCGCTGTGTCGGGCTTCCTATATCCTCAACGCCTTAGGTTATCTCCAACTCCTCTCCACCGAAGTGGGTCTTGTTGTGCTTTGAATGTCCGTGAATACTATAAATTCAGCGAGATCAGTTTTGAGCTGTAGTAGCTACTAGTAGTCCCCAGCTCCTTACGTTTTTACCCGCCGCGGATGCGGTAGCAACCCGAAGGCGGTGAGTGGGCAGCACGTGAGCTAGTACATAACAGAAGCATTGGGACCCGCCGCCAGTGGGGTACCTGTTAAGTAGGGGGGTTTCTCTCATACAAAAAAACCCACCTAACAGGTCCCCTCACGTGACTTTCGCGGTGGGTCCTGAGGTGGAGCGGTCCTTGCCGGGGCATGCCAGTAAAATCAGACTCCATACAAAGATTTATCGACTACCATAAATCTCGTCCCGGGACCCACTGAACAGCCACCTGTTCCAAAAATTCACTCGTAAATAGCCCAGACAATAGACAGGTTGCGCAGTAGCCACTGGCGCCACCTGGTGGCTGATTTGGCGTGCGCAGAAATGGCGGGCGAGTGGCTTAAATTAGCCACCCACGTCATAATTCAGCCATATTTTTGGTGTGGAGCCACTCGCTAGGCTCGTAACCAGCCTGCCTACGGTGTTCTAACAAGGCGAGCTTGTTGCCGTAGGCAGGCTGGTACTTCTCGGAGCCGCCAAAAGGGCTGTTGCGGAGTTTGAAATTCAAGTGACCTTTTAAAAATCTTACTCATTTTGTGCTCAATTTTGAAGCTTATTTTTTGGTTGAAGCAGGGAAAATGAATGAAAATTGTATCCCTCCAATTTTGCCTCCTTACATTTTGTATTTGTGGGACAGAACACCGTAAAACTTGAGGGTAGTTTTAGTGGCAATCAACTTCGGACCATGATCTCCGGAATTGCCGCAGCTCATTGCATCATTGTGGTGGTGGGCAAGCGCGGTTCCTGATCCGTGATGAGCACCGCCACCACTTTGCAGGCGCCATCAAAAAAAACGTTGACCCACGCGTTCGACTCGCCGTATGGCTCCAAATCGGCGGATCGCCTCCATTTTTTCGGCGAGAACTTATGGTAACATCGATTTGTAGCGCCTACCAAAATCCCTGAATTTTCCAAGACCCCGAATGTTATTAAACCTAGTGATTTGCCCGCGCGCGGCTGTTCTGATGAAGGTCACAGGTGACTGATGGACCGCACGCAGGCGAAACTCGCTGCACGTTTTGCGAGCTCTACAGTAGGATTCAGGTACACATTGATTAGGCAAAAATATTCAAAACTACTTGAAGAATGGGATGTCCTGGGGAATTTTTAAAACATGAAGATTTGATTTTTTAACCCGCTGGGATAGCGTGCGATCTCAGTGAAATCAGCAAATTTCGGAAATTCCCCAGGACATCCCATGGAGAGTATAGATTCAAACATCTTTGCCTCTGGCCAGCCAAAACTTTCTTGGGGGGAACACTTGGAAAACGTGCAGCGAGTTTGGGTCAATTAATGTTCGGCAACTCGGCATCTCCGACCGCGGGAACAAACTGATGGCACCGGGGATTGCCCACCACCAATCATTGCGTCATCGGCCTCACTAACTTAATTTCAAACTCCGCCCCAGCTCGATTGACACATCCGAGAAGTACCAGTCTGCCTACGGCAACAAGCCCGCCTTGTTAGAACGGCGTAGGCAGACTGGTTACGAGTCTAGCCACTCGCTTGCGCACGCAAAATTAGCCACCAGGTGGCGCCAATGGCTACTGCGCAACCTGTCTAATGTCTACATGGGAATTTTTGCGTGCCCTGGTTTCAAAACCATGGTTTGATGCGTGTAAAGGTTACAGCTAATGTCGGAACCTAAGGCGCGAACGAAAAATTTCCGTTTTGGGAACTTTTTCGTCGCACCGACCGATTCCCTCGTATCTCTCTGAGTTTTGGTCAGATTACCTCGAAACCTATACCATTCTTTCAGAATAATTCATGCGCAATTAGTGATGTCGAGGAAATTGTGAAAATGTATTTTATCTTGCCATTTGGCACCTGAGGCATTGTTTCTATTGAACACCACCTCGGAGGGTGGGCACTTGTTCAAACACGCTAAATTTTTGGGACGGAAGACTTACATGCATTATAAAGAGGTTGATGTCACCAGAACTATAATTTATTTCTCCATTGAGGCACTATTGACTCGGAAGTAATTGTTTGATCAAAATTGTTGAACTTCACATAACTTCTACCTCAGAGGGTGGGCACTTGTTTAAACACGCTAAATTTTTGGGACGGAAGACTTACATGCATTATAAAGAGGTGATGTCTCCAGAATTATAATTCTTTTCTCCATTGAGGCACTATTGACTCGGAAGTAATTGTTCAATCAAAATTGTTCAACTTCGCATAACTTCTTCAATCATCCCCCAAATTGGGACTTGAAACAACACAGGACATCGCATTGAGCGTTCCCTCGAAGCCACATCCTCGAAATGTCCAAAAACACGCATAGTCAAACTTCAATTAGAGCGTGTCGCGTCGCGCACCCATCATTGGTTGTCACTTCGGTCACATCGTTCGCCAGCGGACAGTCACTTGGCCGCGTGTCATTCCTTCGTGCAGCGCGATGTCCTGTGTTGTTCTAAGTTCCAATTTGGTGGATGATTGAAGAAGTTATCTGAAGTTCAACAATTTTTATCAAACAATTACTTCCGAGTCAATAGTGCCTCAATGGAGAAGAAAATTATAATTCTGGCGACATCACCCTCTTTATAATGCATGTAAGTCTTCCGTCCCAAAAATTTAGCGTGTTTGAACAAGTGCCCACCCTCTGAGGTGGAAGTTATGTGAAGTTCAACAATTTTGATCAAATAATTACTTCCAAGTCAATAGTGCCTCAATGGAGAAATAAATTATAGTTCTGGCGACATCACCCTCTTTATAATGCATGTAAGTCTTCCGTCCCAAAAATTTAGTGTGTGTGAACAAGTGCCCACCCTCCGAGGTGGTATTCAACAGAAACAATGCCTCAGGTGCCAAATGGCAAGATAAAATACATTTTCGCAATTTCCTCGACATCACTAATTGCACATGAATTATTCTGAAAGAATGGTATAGGTTTCGAGGTAATCTGACCAAAACTCAGAGAGATATGAGGGAATCGGTCGGCGCGACGAAAAAGTTCCCAAAATGGAAATTTTTCGTTCGCGCCTTAGGTTCCGACATTAGCTGTAAATAAGTCAAATTCTGCCTTTTTCCTGTCCAAACCGACCGGAACACTCGAAAACGCAGATTCCATATCAAAGTTTTATCGGCTGCATTAAAACTCGTGGAGTCTGACTACAGTGGTGGCCAAAAGCAATGAGCGCGCTTGTTCGGGCTCATTCCTTGACCAAATCACTTCAAATAAAATGTTGGCATAAACCCCCATCAATTTCAAGAGTTCAGGCAAAGTTTAACACATAAATAGCTAACCGCGGTCGCTGTCTCCCCGCGAGCGAGGCCTGAGTTCCAATTGATGAGCAGGCTTAAATGACACGCAGAATCGAAATTCGCCGGTGGTCGGTCCATTGACCGGTAGAATACTGTACCGCCGATTCAAGGTCCCTTTGACCGAGACAGGCACAATATTTTATCAGGTTTGATTGTCCGCGACTGTATACTCAAATGAATCTTTGTAGCCACAAAATTTAGACGACAATCATGGCACCCTATGTTATAACTTTCAAAGAAGATTCGGCCACCGGCAGGGGACATGAGTGCGGATCGGTACGCCGGGGGAGATTCTGCATACCGAAGAAATGACCTTCCATGTTCCTGGCCAGGTCTTTCCACATTGTGAGTGGGGTCAGGGTGTCTGACCCATAGTGGCACCAGTCTGGGACATATCTGTTACGAGGGGTTTGTGCTGAGAGGTGTTGTATGACGGCGTTGATGTGGTGACCAATTTCGCCGATGCTGAACTTTTCTGCTTGTGTTATAGCGTTAATCCAATGCGACGTGGTCACCGGTATGCAGATGGTGTTGTGATATTCGTCAGAACAAATTGCATGGCGAGGTAACGCAATCATATTCTGTCGTAATTCACTCCATGACAAGGAGAGGGAGCAGAAGCCAGCCAAGATGCGCTGCACATGAACAGGGGGGATTCCGTCCATTGAGAGCTTGGTTGGCTGGAACATACTCGTCGCGGCGGCGATCCGGGACAGTTGGATCTTATACAGCGAGGTGAGAAAGTGTCGGTGTGAAGCTTGCTTAGGCGGGTGACAATTTCCCTAAAATTTATACTGGAAACTCACCCGGTGTGCATGTCGTTGATTCACTCAAAGAATCGCTGAGAAATCCACTTCTGCGACTCGAACAGGTAAAATTGTGGCTTCAGGGCCAAACAAACAAAATATTGTGAAGCTTGATTCAGCGGGGGTTAATTCGGGGGTTATATAATTTCCCTCAAATTTATACATACTGGAAACTCGGTCGGTTTGATCCACTCAAAAAATCGGTGGGAATTCCACTCCTGCGACTCAAACAGGTAATATTGTGACTTCAGGGCCAAACAAGGAAAATATTGTGCATCTTGCCTCGCTGGGGGTTAATCTGCCTGAAATGAATGCTGTGAACTCGGCCAGTGTGCACGCAATCTGTCGCCAACTGAAGTGCAGCTTCTGCTTCTAAGTACATCTTTGACTGTTTTTCGATCACAACGACGACTACTCATCCCGAGCAACCAGCCCTCGACTTACCCATCATTAACAAACTCCCTGCCACCTTTTCAAGTGTGGGGTCGTCAGAAATCCTATGAGCACGAATGAGTATAGTACAGATTGCACGTGGGTAAATTTTAAACTGGTGACTCAGGGTACTCACACATGAAAATGGATTGACCACCTGCCAGCAAAGATAAATGTCACATGAAACTTGGCGGAAACTGAACATGTTTTGAGGTTCTCGTCCAATTTTACGGTGTCAAGGTTTTTGTGATGGCAAACCAGGGTTAGTCCGTCGATATTCGGCATGTTTCGTTTTTGGGAAAGGGGATTCAATTTTTAGCCAAGCCAGTGTTAGGAATGTTAATGTCGTTTTATCACATTACCAACTTCCAACATCCGACTAATCACAGTTTAAACGTCGTTTAAACCCTGTGCCGATAGACAACCCCGTGTCCCTCACTACATGCAAGCGAAGGATAAATCGTGATATGCTGGAGAGGTGGAGGTTTCAGTGGAGGGCAGCGAAGTCAAATCGCGGCAACACTCTACCGTGGCCCATTCTGCGTTCACCATATCTACATCTCCTCAGCATCTCGTGCTGTTATCTTCGCGCAAATCTGTACGGATTTCGCCCCTCTTAATCCTCATCGATTCTGCTGGCGACTTGCTCCCTTGCCTCAGAGCAGGGTGGTGGAATTGCACTTACCTGCACAAACCGTCAAGGAAATCCCAACAAAGTCACTCTCCTCTCACAAAATTTGCGGCATTCCACTTTTGCGGCTTGAACAGGCGAAATAGGCGAACTAGTGATAAATCCGCCATACCGTGGAAAATATCATGCAACTTGCTCCGCCGGGGGTCCTTTCCTTTGCAATTGTTGCTGTACATCCTCCTGTGGTAGACACTGTTGTCTGGGGCCAAAAACGGGCATTCCACGGCGTGAACAGGCGAAATAGACGAAGTAGTGATAAATCCACACCTTTATAGCCAGTACTGACCAATTTCAGCCCAACTAAAGCGCGATACCCAGCAAAATTTCAGTCAGGACTGGCGATTTAGAGGCTTCAGACGGACGGACAGAGGACGTAATTTTATAAATAGGGTGATGGAAAGTTATCCATTATGATACCCTTACAATTAAATATAAGCCCAAACTTAAGATTACAAGCGGCTGCTCGGCCGCTTTGGGGCCTCGCACCCCCTTCCCTTCGTGTCCGCGAGGGCGTCTATTTTCAATTTATGTTTTTGTGCCCGCCAGAGGCTTTAAATGGTCTCCGTGCCAGGGCAAGCAATTCAAGCAGCGGCTGGGACGCGCCAGGTCAATTTCTGCAGCATACCATCAACCATGAGCTCGGTTGAACCCGGTTTTTGCCAAAAATCAGCCGCGATAGCCAGCGAAATTTCAGTCAGGACTGGCGATTACATGGCGACCTCCCCACTATCGGGCTTGCCTCGGACAGTGAACTTCCTTCTCGCACTTTTTAACTAGAGCACTGGCATATAAAGAATGAGAACTCAGTATTGAGGGAGGATCCAGAGGTTCCGTCCTATTTCTAGCCAGCATTTGCGCATGTATCCGTGTAGAATACACTTGAATACAATCTGTTTCCCGCTTTCAAATGTATTGTTTGATGATTTTTATGGATATTATTGATGAGGTTTCTCGACTCCCCAATGAACCTCTCAAAAATATTGCGGAAAATGTTCCCCAAATGTCACCTTGAAGAAGCCTTGTGGGATTCGACTACTTTTTGTCTTGCCAACGTTGGTGGCAACATTCGGGTAACATCTGGGCAAAAATTCACAACAAAACATCCTCCAAATCCAAACGGCGGTATAGTGGTATAGAGTGTCCGCCACATTTGCATTATCTCGCGAATTTCTGGCATGTATTATATTTCCATCGCGGGCGTGTAATTCCCACCTACACCAGTATCGAGCCTCTTTTTCGGGCGGGGATTATAATGCCAGGTCACGCGGTTCAAAATGTAATAGCTTGAATGCCGTTTTTTGGCCACCCGTGGAGTTACCCAACTTCTGGTTCTTGTGGATCCGTACTCGCCCCGTTGTCCCCTCTTTTGTGATCATTGACTGTCCCTATTGACCTTAATGCATGCTTAATGGGTGATATCCCTGTTATATAGCTTCCGGCGCACTTGATTTCAGGCGTGTCACGGTTGACTCGACTTGTCACTCTCATTGTCAGTTGACCTTATAACCTCCGGCTATATGGGCTATTGATAAATTTGTTCATAGGCGATGATGCCGGGTGCTACATCAAGTGGTTCAACTTACCGTCTCACCGAAGGCCTCGGTTTCCCATTAGTCTCGGCATTATCCGGCCAAGCCCACCCCGACCTAATAGGAGTTCGTGGATCGCGCGGGAGGTTGCTGGTGACATACTCGCCTGACAAAAGCGCGGCAATATATGGTGATGGCATTTTGCAGCGATCGCCTCGGCGTATAGTCATTGGCGTGCTCTTCGGACCCGCACGTATTCTTCTGGCCTGTGGTTCTTCTGGCCTGTTTACTTGCGCTTCTTCGACAAGGATCAGCTCAGGGACCCGTTGAGTCGCTCGGGGAATCGAGCTCTCCCTGGCCGTCGATTCCACCTACCGATGGCTTTATGATCACGCCATTTTGGTCTAGGATTACTTACCATGGCGACCTTCTCCGCCTCGCGCCACCAAACGGCATCATTGAGCCTCATCGACTGACAATTGAAATCATTTGGGGGTTTGCAAATAAAGGAATGGAAAAGGCCCTCGTATTTCTGCCTCAGCATTTGAGAGGATTCTCCCAAATCCCATTCTGGGAATGGATATAGGGCGAGTTGGCCTGCCCACCCATATCTTGTGCGCTTAGCACCAACCGGTCCTGGTAACATCTGGGTATTGTCTATTATCTTCCCGCAAAAGCGCTCACGTTCGAGGGAATCGTTCATCCTGGGCCGCTTGCAAAGTTGGAATTCGGCTGGCAGGTTAGTCAGCCGGAGGGATGCGTCTGCGGAATGGGAAAGGCGTACCCATTACAATGTCCTCCGCTAATATTAACTTGGAACTGGATTGGTCCATCATCTTGATTCTCAGCGGCTGGTCCGGAGCGTCCGGCGGGAAAGGGAAATTAAATGTAAATTCATATTCGGGACCGGGCGAGACCATAACCGGGGAACCTCGGCATCTGCGTGGTCGGTGATAGAGTCTGGAACGTCGGCATCTGCGTGGGCGGTGATAGAGTCTGGAACATCGGCATCTGCGTAGGCGGTGATATAGTCTGGGGCGGCTGCACAGCCCCCAATTTTCCAATCTCCTGCGCTTAGCACCTCGAGATTTGAAAAACAATAAGTGAATTATGACAGGCTGAAAAAGAATTACTTTGTGAAGACTCTACGCCGATTTCTTCATCGATTGGCCGTTTCGGGGTCATGTCGACTACCAGTGATTGATAAATGCAAACGGACTCGTCGTCCGAATGATTTACGGCCGTCTGCCGTTCTCGGTTGTCGTCATCTACAGTTGAATGGATGTAGCTCTTAGCGGGATGAGGGATAGAGATTCCACGTACCCATTGCAACATCCTCCCCAGGCTCGCATTGATCACAGTCCAGCCCTTCGACATTTGACTCGCCCTTGGGGCTATCTAAGCCTCGTTCTCCGTTTTTTGGCCGTTGTCCTTGTATCTCTTCTGGAGAGGACGGCGTACCCATTACAACATCCTCCCCTGGGTTGCATTGATCACAGTCCAGCCCTTCGACATTTGACTCGCCCTTTGGGCTATCTGAGCCTCGTCCTTGAGTCTCTTCTGCAGAGGACGGCGTCCCCATTACGACATCCTCCCCAGGCTCGCATTGATCACAGTCTAGCATTTCGACAATTGACTCGTCTTTGGGGCTATCTAAGCCTCGTTGTCCGTTTTTTGACCGTTGTCCTTGCATCTCGTCTGGAGAGGGCGGGATAGCCAGGGTCGGGTGGGATCCTAGGATGGGCATTGCTGTGCTCTTTTGATGAGCTCGAAAGGAGTATTCAGTTCCCCCGAGGGGATGTTGGGGCCTAAATCCACTCTCAAACTCATCCTTGTTGTCATTATTAGATCTCCGAAGGATTGCCAGCATGTCCTCCCTCCCTTGTTCATGATAAGCAACGAGAGGTGGACCATGTGATAGCTTTTGAGTAGTATTCAGCGGCATACCGTTGCGCATGTGAGCCGAAGACCCTGGGAGATGATCATCGGGCTGCCTTTGGTCGTCGTCCCCCAAAGGTCTGCTTGTTTTGTTCACTCCATTTGATCCTCCCCTATTATCCGAAACATAGGCTCCAGCATTTTCCCCTTGATCCAACTCCATCCCTTGCATTCTGAGGACGACTGGTGGAACATTAAGACTTCACTTACAGCGAGCTCCCGCAGAAGATTGCCACCACCGTATGTGGCACATCGACTGATCTGTCTGCACCCCGACTTCATGAAACTCGGTCTTGATTCGATTGCGCCGGGGAGGGGACGTCTGTGTTGCGGCGTTTTTGGTTTCTGACGACTTTTCCATCCAGCGGATGGCCAGAACTTGAGCCTTCCTGCAATCTCTCTCGTCTTCGCAGACGCATGGAATGTGGGAAGGCAAGGCAGATGACGAAACATACTTCAGCCAACAGAGAGGATGCCATCTCTGTTTCAGCTTCTTCTTTCCGTGCCTTAGTATCTTGCAATTCGGGGGCAGTAGTTTCTCTTCCCTGGAGAATCATGTCATTTCGGCCTAAAACAACCCTGGTAGAATATCTTACGTTTGCAACATCCATAGCATTTCTTGACGATGTACCTATCGGGGGGCACACACTCTATGTAAAGATCGATCATTTGAAAACAAGGCGTCCACCGGGGACTTGTCCCAAGGTAACTTCCATCTGCTCTTAAATGTCATAGCGGCGGTCGCTGTTTGCCGGTCCGTCGAACTGTCGAGATCTCACACGAAGTTCTACAACCGCTCTATAAAGCAGGAAGATATCAAGTTCATCGACAACTCTCATTTGAGTACGACTCGCCTTTCCAAATTTGCCACAAAAGGAACATTCATACAGCTCCAACGATGAATTATCAGTCCCTTGGCGAAAGTCGCGAACAATCTGATCCTTCTCGTCCTGGCACAAGGAAGCTGGCCGATGATGATCCGCTTCTGTTTCCTAGGGGCCCAGCATTGACGACTTGGCGAACTCGGTGCTTGGCAAAGTGGAATAGTGCTGGCCAAAAATACGATACGCCAAAATATATTTTGAATATATTCGAATACATACTGTAAGGTTTACACAAAGAAATGGGGCCGTTAGCAGCCGAGAGCTGGAGCAGATACTCTGAGAAAAATATTCCACCCTCTCCAGGGCGGCAAGAAATTCGATGAAGGAAGAGAAAATTATACGACAGAAGACATGTGCCTTGAAGGCCTTATGAAGGGTAAAAAAAGTTCCACCGGAAATCTTGAAGCCCTTCTTGAAGGCCTTCAGAAGGCTTCAATATTTAAGGCAACTAACTGGAGAACAATTTGTTTGTATCTGAGGTTGCCTATCATCACATACACCAATCGCTACAGTTTTGCAATTTCGGCGTACTCATGAATGAGTGAGGAGATTAGCGAGGCGGCGACTCCCGGCATTGAGCCGAGAGCCCCAAGCAGATATGTATAAGGAACGGTGGGCTATAAGGCTATTGAGTGAGACGAATGCATGTGAGGACGCACCGAAGCACTGGTGCGAAGGGGAGGAGAAAGGATGATTTTGGTTGGTGTTGGTACTCGTCCTCCACAAAAATAACCGGAAATTTGGTTTTAACTACATCTGACCTAAATTCTGCTCATCATTATGGGGTCATAAAATATATATTCACCGCTTTGATCCGAGCCGATCACATTCAATTGATGGCACAATCGCGATTTAGATACAGTCAAAGCTGTCTTAACCCATAGCTGCCATAACCCATAATCTGTGAAACCCCATACTTTTTCGGGTCCACCAAGGCTGTTCCCACCAAAATCACAGGAAAAAACCCATAACTCTCTAATACTCCAAAACCCATACATTTTTTAGGGCAAAAGCCCATACTTTTGATGTAGTTTCCATGCATTTCATGTGCAATTATTGGATTTATAAGTCTATTTTACATCAGGTTAATGGGCAGAACCAATAGTGCGTATTTTGAGACCCAATAGCACCCAATACATGACATTTCGACCAGAATTGACTTGATTGGTTGACCTTCCAAAGCGGGATGTATTAATTCTTCACAGTGAGGAACCCATCAAAGAGGAGGAGCAGGCTTTAGGTAATCTTCTAGATGTGAAATGTCACTATTTTAGATGTGTGCGGTACTAGCTGTCGGAGAAAGTGATGGCCGGTGGCCGTTCTCACTATTCTGACTACCTACGCACTCCAAACAACTTATGGAGCGAAAATATGGGTGAATAGAAGATATCTGGTTATGTTAGAAAAATGCCATAAAAGGAAATTATGAAAATATAACACATTTTTGCTCAGAATTTGAAACCGACTTTTTGGGGACGGTTTTTATGTAAGATTTGATTCCATAGTCGAAAAGTACTCGTTAAGTAGTGTAGAATACCACTTTGAATCATATTAATACCTTGTGATTTGAGCTCACAATCTCAGTCAGAAGATGGTCATTTTCAGTGAAAATAGGCAAATTTGAGCAAAAAATGGCAAAAATGACCATCTTCTGACTGAGATTGTGAGCTCAAATCACAAGGTATTATTATGATTCAAAGTGGTATTTTACACTACGTAACGATTACTTTTCGGCTATGGAATCAGATCTTACATAAAAACCCTCCCCAAAAAGTCGGTTTCAAATTCTGAGCAAAAATGTGTTATATTTTCATAATTTCCTTTTTTGGCATTTTGCTAGCATAACCAAATATCTTCTATTCACTCATATTTTCCCTCCATAAGTTGTTTGGAGTGCATAGGTGGTCAGAATGGTGAGAACGGCAACCGGCCATCACTTTCTCCGACAGCGAGTAGGTTTCATGAGTCTGTAGAGGTTCCTAATAATTATCGGCTTTTGCCGAGAGCTTTCCCACGGCTGCTGCAACCCATACACTGTGATTTTTGGGGGTCCACCATGAGGTATGGGTTAAGACAGCTTTGACTGTATCTAAATCGCGATTGTGCCATCAATTGAATGTGATCGGCTCGGATCAAAGCCAAATATAGGGGCTATTTCAAGGCAAAATTGAACTTTTTAAATGCAGACCTTGCCCTTGCCTGAACAGAAAATTACAACGATAGCCACAGCAGTTCTGAGTCGAAATGCCTGCGAGACCTTGGCAATTGGTGCAGCAGTGGTCCAGCTATGAGGCAAACAGTGCAGGACACAAATGAACGCAAAAAATGAACCTTTTAAATGGAGACCTTGCGCTTGCCTGAACATTTTCCTCGGCCGTAGATAATTTTGCCTCGAGTCTCACATTTTCTTCAGGCCCATCTTCTCGACATCTGTGATCCCGACATTCATTGGCCAGCTTTGCGGATTGGTAATAATAAGCTGGTGGACGTTTCGGAAGTACGCCTCGAGGTTGTATTTACATACCACGGGCCGTTTCGGTCCACAGAGAGTGCAAATGACCGGTACATTCGAACACAGAGAGGCTGAGGTTGACTCTGCGGTGACTGCATACCGGATCGAGACTTTCAGCTGACACATTGATTTGTCCCAGTCGATCTGGGGTTTACCGTTCGCCTTTCTGAGATAGAAAACACACATTGGTGTGAGGCGCATGCACAAGCCGCAAGGTCCGTGCTGCCGGTTAACAGGAAAGTCGTAAAGCGGATGGGCAGCACAATGCTCAAGGATACGCTGGCTGTGTGTCCAAAGGCACGGTTGGGTTGCACTTAGGACACGATTTTTTAGGTGCAGGATCTATGCTGCGGCCGTTTGTGACAATTCGGGAGCTTCGAGACTTCTTACATCCAAAGAAATTGATAGAGATACTGAAGGATCTAGCTCCATTCAACTGGGGTGTCCTTCATGTCTTCTGTGCTTCCCCCAACAAGTCTCGCAAACATCGTAAGCGGGACGACGATGATCCAATTCCCGAATCAAATGATGATGATTGACAAGACGACCCGAACAATGATCCCAATCTCGAATCTGGCGATCCGGATCCTGCAGCTGCGTATAATGGAGGCTGGTCCAAAGATTACCCAGGATTCTCGCGCAATCCTGTTTTTGTGAGCGATTTAATTCATAGATCTTACGGAGTGCTGACCCATGCCGGCGTTCGTGCGCAATCGCGCTACGCCCCACTCCCGGACCACTCCCCAAGATACCCGGAACAAGCTCTCGCGTCGTTCAAATGCTGAGCAACGCCGGTATATGTGTATCGAGCCGCACCGTGGAACGTCTCAAAGTTCGCGTCAGTGACGATACCATTCAGCTTGCGGTCCAGCTCATTACGAGCGGCCAAGTGTTCTTCATCATCTTCGATAACATCAACATTTTTTTGCGTAAATCCCAGCAGCGTGTCTGGAACACGAACGACATGATAAACACGACAAATTCTGCCATCATTGGCATCACCGATGTCGAGCCTTTCACCGAGGCAGACCTTGAATTTGCACTGCGCGGACAGCGGGCACAAGCCAAACCTACCGACATTATGCCAACAAAAGAGGATGCTCAAAATGCAAGCCTTTCATGTGCTTCAAAATGCCAGAATATACGCTAACAATTCGAATGCCAGAGTATACACACTAACAATTCAATTTGCATTCAATCACGCTGCTCAAAATGCAAGCCATTCACGTGCCTCAAAATGTGATCCCACTGATTGCCCTCTAACTCGCCCAATAATGGCCCGGAGCACAAGCTAAGTGGATGGAAATGACCGCCAGGGCTATTCAATTCCAGTGAGCACACCTCAAAATGCTAGGGTATACATTGACAAACCGCAAAGCGAAACGGTTGGCTTCGACGCCTGATTACAAATACAATATTGCCCCAATTGGCCCATACTTTGTGATGAGTGGGTAGAGGGGCACCCCAGCCTCCTACTAAGACAAAACTCTGTGTGGTTTAGTGTGGTGACTGTCGAGAACGAGGTTGTTCTTTCTGAAAGACCAAATGTGAGTAAATAACACGGAAGCGAAACAGTTGTAAACAAGCCCATGCACGCTAGTCACGAAACTTGGCCCTCGGAGAAATTGATATTCTTCATCTACGACCTTGAAAACACATTCAAGAACCTAGTTCACGGTAAGCCCTCTTGCGTCTACATGAAATATTGATCTGCAGCCCAAATAGCAGCAAATGAATGATGTTGAAAAACTTGGATAGTGCAGACTTGGCGGGGAGTTTTGAGCCAATTCCTTTTGAGTAATCCAACCGAATATGATGTAGATTTATGTACTAAAATCGTGAGCTCGTAATATGACCGGAAGTGGTTGGGTAAGGGAGTGTTTCGCTTCCGTGTTGGGTTTCGCTTCCCGGTTTGCGACTGTATGCTTCAAATTCATTCAATTTGCATTCAGTCACACCGCTCAAAATGCAAGCCTTTCACATTCTTCAAAATGCCAGAATATATACTAATAATTCAATTTGCATTCAGTCACGCAGCTCAGAATGCAAGCATTCCACGTGCTGCAAAATGCCAGAGTATAAGTATGGTTGCAGACATCACCTCGTGACAAGTTTGTGTCCAAATTTGGTAACCCTCACTACGTGCTCGGAAAACCTTTGGTCATCCATTTGAGAGTGTAAATAGCACAGTAGGAAGGCCCTTTAGATATTTGATGGAGCAGAACTTGCAAAATCCGATTTTTTTTTTTGGCAAGCAGGTTTCGCCGTTTGGTGGCTGTGCTGTGGCTGTGTTCGGCCATCGGACCGCCTTTGCCGGGCCTTGAAGATTATTTTGGCTGAACGTGGATACACAAAGGATGGAAAGGGTAAAACTTTGATTGGGGATTGTCAAGCATGCAAGGCTGCAAAGTCTCGCAAACCCCATCTCGATGGTGCATCCACAGATGAGGAGGGTGACATGTTTGGTGATGATGGAAATGACAGTGAGGAAGAATTAGATGAGCTCCCAGTTGACTGCTGCATGCAAAGGCTGCTCTCGCTGCAACCAGATTTTGCTGGTCAGAAATCTCAGCTAGAACTTGTGAGTGCTTCAGCAACCCTTGATGTTGTTTTCTAATTTTGTGATAGGTAATCGAAGCAGCACCAGGCATGGTGTGTCATTTCCTGCCGAAGTTTCACCCGGAAATGAACCCTATCAAATATTTTTGCGAGCGGGAATGTCAGGCATGAGCATGTGACGCACATCTTCCCCATTCTCCAACTCTCCCGTGTCAATCAAGTTTGTTGCTTCCTCGAGAGCGTCTCGTGACACTCGTCTCGGTCTCCCTCCTGGACTTTCCTGCCTTCCCGTCACATAGCAGTTCTCGTCATTTTCCATCAACTTGCGGTAGTTGCGCTGCAGCGTGCGCTTATGGAGGTAATTGTTACGGAACTCTGGCTGTTCCATGATCTTGTCCCAGGACATTTTGTCACAATTATTGTAGAAGAGGAGGGCCTTACGCTTGGTAGGGGTGCACTGGTTGTACTTGCGCACTTCAGATGCATCGTCGGACATCGTGTTGTGGTGGTTGTGTGTGAATAATGGAAGAGTGACATCATCATGGTGCTGGCCCGTTTCTGACGCAATCCTTCGAGTTTTAAATCGAAATAAAATTTCAGAGTGGCCGCACAGATGTCTAGCAACCATTCTATGTAAAAATCCTGTCTGAAAATCTGTGTGTGGCTCGAGATAACGGAGAAGGAGGAAAATTGATGGCACCTTCCTTTTTTGGGGGTGGCATCAGATTTCGCCGCCACTGAACCTGCGGCGACGTGGCGCCCCGATAATCTGCTGATATAAATAGGGCAAATTTCGTCCCCTCCAAACCTTCGATCTTGCGGGCTTCCTCCCATCCTTCACTTCACCGTTTCGGGCTCATTCTGGGTTTATCTTGCATCCTGGGCTTCTGGTGACGATCTCAATTGCTTGTGCTCCGCATTTCGGAGTATCTCTGAGGCTGTTGACTACCGGCGAGTCAGTGGCGATCATCGACATCAATTCCCAGTCGCTGGATCTGTCTCCATATTGCTGTGGGTGTGATTTTCTTTGTACAGACCTCGTCATGCACCTCATCTTCTCTTATTAACCTATTTCCTGCGTGTTTATTCTGTACTGTAGTTTGATTCCAAATAATTGGCACATTTTTCCATTTCACCACCGTGACGCTAACGATCTCGAGACCTTCCGGAGCGAAGTGGAGGACGGGCTTGTAGTCATCTAACTAACTAGTCTTAATAGGCCATCCTTTTCCCCTGCAAAGACTTCGCGCGAAAGTGTCTGTAGCAAGCAGAAAAACGTTTGACCAGTCGATGCCTTCCTCTTTCGTTCTTCAATTTCTTTTTAGTATTCGGGCTCGTTGGCAATGGTCCGAATTCCTAAGCTCACTGGTCACCCTTGGAGGGCCATTTCCGCCTCCCGGAGCATATGAACCCATCTGTTTACCAAAGCCTTCGCGCGCTGGCGGAACCTTTCATAGTCCAGTCGGACTTCGCCCTCCTGCCTGGAGATTCGGGCCATTACCTTCCGTATTTTGGAGACCTGAGGGTGATGCCATGAGCGCACCATATTGGATAACTGATGAGAAACTGGACCTTAAGGGATTGGATATCCATATTGTCTTGTTCGATAGCAGCGAACAGCGCTTCAACAGTTTCCTCCTTTGTGGGAAAAGTCAGCAGGAGCTATACCTTTCATCGGAACACATCGTCGCTGCAGCTTGTACCGCCACAGCCAGACTTTCAGTGCGTCGGTATCCTGCAATAGATATTCCTTGTCGGTGCCCAGAATTTTGTTCTTCAGCTTTGCCCAGACCTCCGCTCCGTCTGGAGTCAAACAGATTTCTGCTAAAACGGTCTCGGTCATCAATCAGCCTGGAAGCGCGACGGCGTCCGTACCTGCAACTTCATCGATGCAGTCAACGGGCCGAAATGGGATACCAGTAGCCTCATGGAAATAACCTAGCGGCTGCTTTCCCAAAGCGGCCACAAAGGCTCCGCGGCGGCCGCTACCCGGTTCGAGAGCATACAGTAACGTCCTCAGATATACCCTGCTTTCTCAATTCGTCTTCCGAATCCCCACCGCCCTACTCCCAGAGATGTCTGCGTCCGTACAAAAGAGCTGTTTCACCGGCATCGGGATCCACAAGGCGCCAGCAAACCTCTCGAAGCGAGAATTCGACGCGAAAGTGTGATTCTATGGTCGCGCCGCCCGTGGTACAAAATAATTTTCTCTCGTTGAATATGGTACATGGCTCCTCCTCCTTCAATGGGCGGATGTCAGAAATATTGATGCTGGAGGGTAGATTTCCCAGAACAACATAATGGACGCACAAATGAAGGGGGCGGGATGGGGTGAACCGCAGACAGCGTCCTGCTCGTCGCGGAGTTCTGGGTACGCCGTCTCTCACGGTCGTTTGAGTCCGAGCCGCTGGCTTAAAACTCGCCAGACCGTTGACAATTATACGGAGGCACTCGCCCCACTCACCTAGTGAGCACGACCACCGGCTGACCAGTGTTGTATTGCAATAGGTTCAGCACGACCCCGCCTTCATAAAACTTCTCTCAGACACCGACGAGTTTGCCTTCCGCGCCGGCTCCATCGCCTTCTCCGCGGATGCAGTGACTAGGATCGACGTGCCCCGCTTTACCGCGACAGAGCGCCAACTGTCGGTGGGCATATACAAGGGCCCCGGGCCCGCCCGCCCGATTCCGAAAAGATGTCAGTGCGACGATGGACCAGTATGTCGCGCTTCCGGTCTCTCGGAAGAACATGTTGAGCCACATAGTGGTTTGTCTGCTCCGTTTCAGCGATTTGCATCGAGCATTAGACGAACTCATGCTTCCTGGCAGTGGACTGCAAATGACAGTTTTGCGACCAGTTTGCAATCGCAAGGCTATCCAAAGGCCGAGCCGGTCGTGGTGGTGATGATCGAAGTTGAGGTGAGCAACAAAAATGCATTTTTGCCCACGGTTGGACTTTTTTTTTCTGCAAAGAATTCGGATCGTGCGATCGAGGTGACGAGTTGCACTACTTTCTAAGGGCCTGATCGTGTGCACTAGATTCGCATTAGAATTGTGTTAGATTCTAAAAATAGAATCGGCCAAGTAAGATCCGAGCGGAGGCCCCCGATCACCCGTGCTAGGCTATATAAGTATGGAATAATAGAGTGTAGCAGCGCGGCATTTCATGCGGGATCGCGGCGCGAATGTCGCCTGAGTACCATCGCAGTATTGATCGATGATGGGGTTTGCCATCCGACTTGCGGCATCGGTATCCACCGGTAGTCATCCTGCTGCCGGGCCTGATCCGATAGAATGTAGCCCATTCTATAATTGGATTCCAATGTGATTCTAGTGGGATGCAGGCCGAGGCAAACCTTCCAGGTCTGCTTGAATACCTCCTCGTAATTAGCAGAATGAGTGAATTAATGATCAAGACACAACCAATTTCTGTGCCCGCGGCAGAAGAACTCACTGCAACGGCACCCGGTTGACGGTGTGGACTAGGTCCCGCCCCATTTCATCATCATCCGAGTGGAATATGTGTGGCCCGTCCTGCCGCAGGTACCGAAATTGGTTGTATCTTGGTCATCCATTCGCTCATTCTGCTAGTTATGAGATATTCTAGTGGGCCTGGAGGGTTTGCATCAGCCCATCCCACTGGAATTGCATTAGAATTCAATTATAGAATGGGCCATTCTATCGGATCAGCCCCAGCAGCCGGATGATTGCCGGAGGATGCCGATGCCACAAATCGGATCACGCAATCCCCATCATTGATCAATGCTGCGATGGTACTCGGGCGACATTCGCGCCGCGATCCCGCATGAAATGCCGTGCCGGTACATTCTATAGTTACATTATCTGTTCTTTAAGATTTTGCTCACTCGGCAGTGCTCTTGCCCCATATATCCAGTCTCCTTTTGCTTTCTCTCTGCTCCTCCTCTTGTGATAACCCCTTCTATCGTCAACTTTCCGTGCTTCTGAACATAGCCGTTTCGTTCCAGGGGAGACAGCTGACTAGTGCGCAGTCTCTTCTTGACGGGGCGCAGGAGATCGCAACTGCTGCTGCCTGCGGCGCAGGAGATCGCAGCTGCTGCTGCCTATGGCGCAGCGTGAACTGATTCATCCAGCCGCAAAGCCGCGTAGTCCTCCCGGCCAATTCTCGACACATAAAAGCGGCGCTATGGTCGGTTGGAATATTACTCTTTTGCCCACTTCTCTCGTTTTCAAGCACGGTGGCATTGTTCTTTCGGACGCTCGCTTCTCAAACGTGCTGCACTATCTCTGCGTCCTGGCGCAGGTTTTCTGGATGGCGAAGCTTCGGTAATCCATGCTCGTGGTCTTCAACTTGGTTCGATTGCAGAAGTTGCCCCTAGTATTTGCAAGTCAAACCGTTCTTCAAATCCCTCAGTACGACAACAGTCCCTGTTTTCGATGCGGAGTAGGTGTTCTCACAACCTTGATGTATTTTTAACCCAACCAATAAATCTCCCTTCATGTTGTGAAATGGTAGTGCCCTCTGGGTCTCAGACTCTCAGTGGAAATCTACGAGGGCATGCCGCTTCACGAGCTCGAATTTCCACTCTCAACTTGTTTTCCGTTTAGCTAAGCGTTTATGATTTATCGCTGCGGTTGTCTTGCATTTCTGGCTCCCGGAGCGAAGCGAAGGTTCGTCTTGTACTTATATACATAACCCAGCATGGGTGATCGGGGGCCTCCGCTCGGATCTTACCCGGCCGATTCTATTCTTAGAATCTAAGGCAATCTAAGGCGATTCTAGTGCACACTATCAGGCCCTAAGTTATGTGAAACTAACTGAATGTTACATTACTTAGATTTTCGAAGACGCGGAAATTAAGAGGGCACTGAGAAGGCTAACCAGAGTTTCGGCTTCCATGTGGACGCCATCTGCTTCGGAGCGGATGTGGTCTCTAAGATTAAAAAGGTTTGAAGCTGCGTTGTTTTGTATCGGAAGCCTGGTCTTGTTATATTACTACATTTCTTGAGCCCATCACGCTTTTTTACACCACAAATTGCCCTGGATTCCCGAATCCCCACACATCCTCTAGGCTCTGAACTATCGAACATTTGCGATCATTGTGCCCACTAGTAGGTGCCAGCCATCCTTCATCAACGTCCGTTTAGATCGGCAATGTACGACGCAGAAAGGCCAGTCTTTATCTTTGCTAAATCGTCGCAATTCACCGAACCGTCTCGTATTTTGCAACGTGCTGTTGCCACTCCTGCAGTGGTGGTCCAACGATTCAGGGAGCTCGGTTGTACAACTCACCTCTTCCGCGCCGTCTCCCTGATACATCGCGACGGTCACCCGTTTGGATTCGCGACCCTGGTGTACAAACACTGTCTTTGGCAAGACCGGTCGGGTCAATTTCCATAGCAAACTCGGAGTCAGAATCTAGTTGCGTCCCAATCTGGTCGGTTGAGGAGTTTCAAATCAAATTCTTCCAATCCAAGTTTACGCTGATCTTTCACCAGGGTTCGACCGGAACGGCTTGCACACACAAACCTTTAACTGAGATTCACGGGAAATTCGAAGGTTGAAATTCTTTATCAAATTTTCCTTGAGCGACTTTGGTACGAGTCTCGGCCAACCTTCGGACAACACGGCTTTTTCGCGAGATCGGGTCTCCTTGGCATCGTTGTTTTTATCAGTCCAATTTGTCTTCAAGCCATTTAATTTCTTTCCGCGACGTAAACGCTTGAGATAACCTTTAAGATGTTTTCGCAGGTGCCAACATTATCTTTTGGGCTGAAATCAACCTTGTGAATCTCAAGGATGCGTCTCAACGGATACTGTATACCGAGTTGTCTCCCCTCAGACTTTGTATCACTTGTGTGCGCGAAGACTGAGGTGAGCGACTCTCTTCTTTATTTGGCACGACGAGGAGCTCATTACGTAGTTGGAAACTTCCAAGGACGCCCTGGACGACCACTTCCGTAATAATTACGTAAACAAAGCCGCACGTCTTCCTTCCATTCAGACGCCTATAAGTAGCTTCGTCGTCTGCTCACAGTCTGCTTCTCCACAGCACAGGCAGAAGTGTGAGTGTGAGAGAACATGGGTTGAAAATGAGGTCTTAGTCGAAGCCATTCCTTCGGTAGATGTGCCACGAATTCAAACACGTCATACAGTGCAAATATCCTTTGAGCAATTGCAATTGCAATGCAGTAGTGACATTTGACAGATTCACAACCCAATATGTACGTGTATGAAAATCTAAGGTAATCGAATGATGGGACCATTGCGTTCGGCGTGGATGCGGGGCTTGATGGATGTGGGACGACTGTGTACTCCCAGGGTCAAAAAATCCAACGTTGATCGAGAACTCACCGCCGCGGACCGTCTGTTACACGGGACCTCAAATAATCGATCCAACAACATGTCCCTTTGGGAAGCACTGAGCGCGTATGAGCACTGGTCAGAGGCGCCACTAAATTTAGGGCAGCGTACGTACCGGGAGCGCCTGAAAACTGGATCGAAGATTCCCTGGTGGCGTACAGTGAGATGGTGCGAGAGGGGATGCGTAAGTGTTGTTACCTGGTGGAACTGAGAAAATGAGGATGGAAATATGGAATGGTTGACGGAATTAAATTGGGAGCTGGCGAAGGGAACATGGGAAATAACAGATAAATATTGAGTTGTACCTCGCCAGATACCACCTTCGTTGTTCAGAATGGAGGTAAACAGGGTGTAACCTGCGGCTTGAAAGGCCTGACGTTGAATAATCGCGACGCCTCGCACGTCTTGTAACGTCACGATGGGCCGTTGCTCAGAAGCCCGAGACGTCTTGCTATCCAGCTCTGTCTTAAGATGTACCCCAAACGTTGGATGCGGGTGGAGCCTTGACGCGGAGTTGTGTGGCTTGCGATCTGACTCTTGACAGTCGGCGCATTCACGGAGCTGTTGACGTAAAGACAGCCGTTCGGCCTGCATGCCGGAGAAAAGCGGAGTGATGCTGAGTTTCGAGCGGAGTGACACTGAGCACAGTTGAAGCATTGACTTGCTTCTTGCCATATCTTGTTCAGGGCTTGACTCCTTCCAGGACGGCTATTAAGCTTGTATTAAGCGCCTTATTGAGTCAGAGAGGACGGCGAGAGGGCTTGATGCTTCTAAAGGCTTTGGGCGGGCTTGATTTGTCTGAGGACGGCCGTTCAGCGCCGTGTGGATGGGAAAGGACAGCGTCGAAATGGGGGGATGATGATGGGGGAAGGAAAGCGCAGCAAGGATAAACGGGTGTTCCTTTTGAGCGGGCCTTGAGCGCGCGATAGTTGGCCGCATGCTCGCTCGGAATGGGCGGCACGTAGAGTTTGGGTCTAAATGGTGATCGCCGTCGTTGTCTGAGAATAAACGTGAGAAGAGGGCCGAATTTGGTGGGCTCAGAGCCAAGGCTGTAACGGATGAGAAAGAAAAGGCAAATTGAGGTGATGCCAAATATGAGCATACTGATTCGAGGGATCTCTACGACATTTCACAGTTCTCATTATTCTGCCCATATATTGGTGGAGAATTTGGCCTCTGGAGGAAGAGATATGTCATTGTGATTGTTTCATGGAGTTGGATTGGTTGCCAGCATGAGGGGATGAAGCAGATAGGGTAAATATCTATGTGCTACTTACCTTCCTTGAAACTCAATGTGGTTGATTCCAATATGACCACAAACTCCCTCAGATGTCTCCATATACCTCCTGGATGCATTTGGACCATTTATGCAGCCGACTTGATATGTGGTACTTGCAATATACTGCGAATATTGAAATTTCCCACCTGGCCATTAAGTTATGTATATCCACCTGAAACACAGAGAAAATCCATCCAAATGACTGAGATAAGGTATGAATATGAGATGACAGTCATTAGGTCAAGCTCCACTGGGTTTGTGTGAAATAGTAAGGTCAGGAGTCGAAATTTTCAAATTCAGACATTATCGCCATGTTACACTGCTTCCCCAGCCCAAAATGTGATGCAAGTCTCATCCACACCTATAAAACATAACAACTGCAAAGTTGAACCAAGAAAAACGGTCAATTTGCGCCCAACTGAGGGCAAAAACGAGGAATTCGCATTCTGGGCCAAAAGCGTAGTGGTCCAAAAAGGAAATATGTCGGCCTGGGAGGCTCCGACGCCAAAAAGTCCAAAAATAGAGTCAGAACCAAAGTTGTAGAGAAAAAATCGCTCAATCCGGCTGTCCAATCCGTTTTTCGATCAGTGCCCTGGTTGCTGCGTAAAACACAAAATACTCGGCCAAACCCGGCGATAAATGAATATTTTAATCGAATAAAATATTCATTTAAAGTGATCTGGATCATTGGATCAAGATGATGGGATGATAGGAACCCGGGGGGTGGTATGCTTACTCAGGCCATAGCACAATCCGTAGGTGAAATGGATGGGACATCCCATTCTTGATAGAATATAGATGGGACATCCCACTCTTGCTGGAAAATGGATGGGACATCCCATTCTCAATAGAAAATGGATGGGATATCCCACTCTTGCTAGAAAATGGGTGGGATGTCCCACTCCTGATAGAAAATAGATGGGACGTCCCACTCTTGCTAGAAATTGGATGGGGTGTCCCACTCCTGATAGAAAATAGATGAAATGTCCCATTGTTGATAGAAAATACATGGGACACCACACTCTGGATAAACATCCCCTTCATGACCACCTATGATATGGACATATCTGTTCAGATGACATACTCATATTTGGATGAAGGTTGTATTTCACTATTCAAATGTACCCATATTTTGGTGAGCAGGGCTATCCATTTCTCGGACGCGCTGCTTAGAAAATGGCTCTGAACTCCATTGGCATTAAACCAGTTTGCAGGATGTCAAGTCACGCCTTTCAAAATGTAAACCACTAATTGTGCTCTGGAAAGCGCAATAGTGCATCCGAGCGCGATCTGCATAGCTGTAAATGTCCGCAGTGAGCAGGGCTATCTATTACTGAGACGCAGAATTGATCTGTAATGACGGCAAAGGCATGCAATTCAAAGTAGAGCTTACCTACAAAGAAGACGAGCTTCTACCTTCATGAGAACTGTGCTCTTCCGTCCCGCCGTACAGACCGCAAAATTGAATTCCTGCTACCAAGGACGACCTCTTTGGAAGACAGTATCTATCGTGGCCGGTCTACTCGCTCTTTCATAAGCGCCGTATGCGGGACAACAGGGCCGACTTCCCGTCTGCAAGTGAGAAGGTGCGAGTGCCACAATTGTTTTCTCTCTTCCTGTGCTCAACTTTCCCTTCAATACAGATTCTGTATAGGAAGAGAGGGTACGCCTGAAGACCTCTATTTGTAGTCAACCTTGTCGTTACTCGTTGTAGTTTTTTTAACTGTCTTCTATCGAATTGTGAGCAATCATCGTGCTCCTATTTCATTTTTTGCGGTTCTCTCCTTCCTTATTCCACGCCAACCACATTCACATCTATTTCACGTCTAACGACCCGACCCATCCAATGGTATCCAGTACCCTGAGCGATTTTGCGGGCCACGATGGCAGCTGCCATCTTCGTGAACATTGTGTACCGCTCATTGGTCGCTTCACAGGTTAGCCCAGGACCCGTTAAGCTGGAAACCAACCGAATACGAGGACAAGACAACCCAGGGCTCGCAGTTGGTGGCAAGATTTCGGGTTCCCGTGTGGGGTGAGAGTAGGACGCGGCTAAATCGCGGGTGGCGACTACATGACCAGCCGTAAGGAGTGCCGCAGAAAATTTCTTTAACGTGGTGTGCTTCAAAAGAGGGTGATCACCCAAGTCTCGGAATGATTGCAGGACACCTTGATAACTAATCTATGTTGTAATGTCAGTGTCCTACTCGCTGGCAAAAAAAAGTCATTGCGCATGGTGGTTCTCGGTATCCTGGCTACCGAATCACTCCAAACAACTTATGGAGTGAAAATATAAGCTAATAGAAGATATTTGGGTATGTTGCAAAAAAGGAAATGCTGAAGATATAACATATTTTTGCTCAGAATTTGAAACCGACTTTGTTTAGATAGTGTTTATGTAAGATCTGATTCAATAGTCAAAAAGAACTCGTTAAGTAGTGCAGAATACCACTCTGAATCATATTACTACCTTGCGATTTGAGCTCACAATCGCGGTCAGAAGAGGGCTATTTTTGCCATTTTTTGGTCAAATAACACCGTTGTGGAGTTAGAACTGCCCAAATACAAAAAAATTTACACATCTTGAGTCGCCGGTGGTTAAATTTTCTGTGGGTCTCTCAGAGTACTCATTCCATGCCCGCGAACTTGACTGCACCGAGGAATTCATACCCATTCCACTTTTGAACGAGGACAGAGCAAAATACTCTTGGAGTCAGAATTGCCAAAATACAGAAAATTTTACACAACTTGAGTCCCCAGTGGTTAAATTTTCTGTGGGGTTTTCAGAGGACTCCTTTCATGCCCACAAACTTGATTCCACTGAGAAATTCATACTCATTCCATTTTTGAATGAGAACAAAGCCAAATACTCTTGTGGAGTCAGAACTGCCTAAATACAGAAAATTTTACACAACAATCACCAGTGGTTAAATTTTCCATGGGTCTCTCAGAGTACTCATTCCATGCCCACAAACTTGATGGCACCGAGAAATTCATACCCATTCCACTTTTGAACCAGAATAAAGCCAAATACTCTTGTGGAGTCAGAACTGCCCAAATACAGAAAATTTTTACACAACTTGAGTCACTGGTGGTTAAATTTTCTATGGGTCTGTCTCTCAGAGTACTCATTCCATGTCCACGAACTTGATTGCACCGAGAACTTTGTATCCATTCCACTTCTGAACGAGGACAAAACAAAATATGGTCGCTTTACCTAAACGTCCGAAGCGCAGCAATATTTCTTTCAGAAGATTCGGTCATTTGCAACAGCTGCTGCTGAAGACGGCAAATACAGCATCGATTATACCGCTTTTGCGCAAGACCTGATCCGGGGCAATCACTGCTTTCGAGCGTCGGCATGTACGGAGAGTTTCTCGCTTGCGATCCGGACGGGCCCGTTTAGGCCGCGGTTGAATATCTGTCCGAGTCGACAACTGGTGGCTGGAAGCTGCCAAATTCAGTTTGACATCCCAATGGTAAGGAGGGAAAAACTTACACTGGTGGAGCATATGAACTTATCCCTCCGTTGTGTAGATACATGTTCTATACCTTCGTTTGATTTTATTTCAATTTTATGGCCGTATACGGGTCGTAATATCCGTAAATATACGGTACCGTAACCGTAAGAGCTCCCAGAAGCATCCTTACGGTTATGGTTACGGTACGGCGAGCACCCGTAAACATCTGTAATTCTTACGGCCGTAACTGTATACGGTACGGTGGGGACCTAAATGCTACTAAAGTTGTCGTGTCTCAACAAAGAATATGGTTGAAGTTCGAAGAAACAACAATCAAAGCATTCACAGACATTCTGGTAAAGTGGGAATGATAATTAATAGCGTGTATAGTATGCTTGATGTGTTGGGAAGCATTTATCGCATTGCCATCCCTGGTTTTGGTAAGTTACGTGCTTCAAACAACCTCGGTACTCATCCGCGTTTTCAGGGGTTTTCCATGTTCTGCCTCACCGTATGGAACTGCCATGCCAAATTAGAGATATCCTTCTTACAGATCCTTGATCACGATGTCAAACGTGGCTGGATGCGGATCGCCACACTGTTCTTCCGCGACGGCGTGTATTGGTTCGTCGCCATTGCGGTGGGCCCTTATTCCCTCAACTTGGGCTGTTGTTAATCTTACTGAATCATCTCAGCGGTTAACCCGGTGCAGATGCTTCTGTGGCAGCTGGGGTCCTTGCATTGTCTTATCAGAACTATATAAGTTAGCTGTCAACAAGTTAGTTTTGTCAAGCGTGGGAAAAGTAAAGTAAAGTAAAGTAAAGTTAGTCCCGCCAAGCCAAAGGGGCGATCAAAGTTAAAGTTACCTCGCACAAGTTACTTTTTTCACTCTCCGCTCTTCACTGTAGAGAGAAGCGGCAGTCGGACCGACTGCCTAAAAGCCCTTGATCTGAGTGTGGTCCAACACTCAGACCGACTGTCGGTATGCCCTTGTTCCGACTGGTATCCCACACTCGAATCAATTGCATTTTTGCCATTTCTGCAGTTGCGTCGACTGCGTGTTGGCAGTCAGTTTGAGGGCTTTCGGGCAGTCAGATCCATTGCCGCGAGGCAGTCATTCCAACGGGGGCTGGCAGTCAATTTGATTGTGCTTTCGTGCAGTCGCTTCCACTGCACTCGTATATGCATTTGGTGGTAATAAATGTATATTCATAGGTAATGAATCACATTCCATCAAATCCACTGCCTGTTCAGTCCCACATCCACCACTAGTGCTGCAACGCTATCAAGAATGCGTCAGTGCAATAACAAGGACCCAAAGTCAAAAGCTTACCTCTGACGGCACAGCGACTTCTGCCTGCAGGAAAAAAATCAGCAAAGATCAACACAGAAAGTGAGGACTCACCGAACCAAGCCCAGTCAAATGCGCAACCGTGGCGCGGAGAAAAACAGTCAGCAGATGCGCCGTTTCCGAGCCAACGTTGGCGATGATTTAAAAGCAGCACGGGGTGAATAACCTGGTTGCGTAATTTCAGAAGAGCGAAGAAGACAAAGATAGATGGAGTCGTACATCGGCTGAATTAGTAAAAGAGGAGGCTTGTCAGTAAATGAAATTAGCCGCCCGCCAGGAAAAAATGAGTGAGAAATCAAGACATAAGCAAGTAGAATGAACGCAAGAATGGCAATGGTCCAATCGTGCGGGTCGATGAGCACACTGGCCGGGCTCGGTCTGCCCAAATAATATCACTCACGGCAATGTCGGATGTTACCTCGGCTTGTGTTATTTAATCCCGCCGGGCTTGACGTTGATCCTGCTAAATAGTGAGCATGAGAGACGCAGCCGAGGATGGGCTGCACTGCAGGTAGACGTTCGCGTAGTACTGCGGCTTGGGGTGGCAGCATTTCGAAGGCTGAAGCACAGTTAGTCGAGCCAAAGGAAGCTAGCATGAAGTATTCATCTTGAGGCATTGCGTGGCGACGCTCATCTAAACACATATAATAACGTCAGACCAGGAACCGAGAGAAAGCAAAACAACCATACGGTAATGTCTTCAAAGTGCTTGACGCTCGTGTAGATGTCGTTACCGCCCTGGGGCTAGGGATGCAAGTGAAAACAAGTTACAGCAAGGAGGACGTAGCTTACCAAAATCACCACGGTCCTTTGCCCATCTCTTGCGCAACGGCAGCTCCCGCCGACTTGATACGAAGAAGTTAAATTGTTGGAACTCGTTCAAGAACGGAGGCTTACCCTTAACTGGTCCACGATGCGTCCCTGACCGTTCTCCCAGAAGATGAAGGGCCGGTCGGTTTAATCCCTAAGAGGAAATAAATGTAAGGAGAAAGTAGGGCCGTGACGAAAGCCGTAAACGCACCAACATCGCAGCAGCTGCCGCAAAGGCCCTCTTGGTAGAATGAGATCCACGTCAAAACAGGGGAAGTTAAACAAATGTCAGAAAACCTCGCTCAAATATTAGATGTAGGACAACGACACTGCGCGGATGAGAGCTTGGCTGCGAAGCCTTCGCCCCTTGCCGCACCGTCTTTTCGAGTACTTGCAGGTCTTCCAACTCTGCACCAACATGCTTCTTCTGCTCTTGAAGCGACATTGTAAACCGGTTCTTTTGTCGATTGCTGCGCTACATTGTATTCATGTTCCTGAGAGAGCAACAGTCGATGGCATTTTGAAACGCATGACCCTGAATGGTCCACATTTGGACCATGTGACTTGACATCCTGCAAACCATGGAAGCCCGCTTCAAGACGAAGAGCTACAGGAAGGATCACCGCCCCTTTCTCGAGAGCCGCTAAAGATGCCGTACGGTAGCCCCCAGTGATGCAGCCTGCGATAGATTTGTTTACATACTCCAACGGCTTCAAAGCTTTAGCTGGAAGTAGGAAGAACGAGCTCACCCCATAACCCGCCTGGCCAGGACTGGAGTGCGAACCAGGTCACGAACCAGAAGAGGTTTGAGCGCGAGAGATAGCATTCAGAGCGCGAGCCGTGCTAGCAGTCCCTACACAGCGCTAATCAACGGACGGCCATGTGCTACGGTCCCGGAAATACTACTACCCATCCGCCATCCCACCCTAAAGTGAGTGGATCAGAAATCCATGTCCAAACCGATTGTCGGGCTGTTGAGAATCGTCCTTGAGAAACTGGATGATTTGGGGAATACAGGCTATGATAGTGCCATGGAATGCAGCTAAAACGGACTTCAGTCTTTTCACTGAAGACAGTGAGTTCCACCACTCACGTTTGTCTGCCAGCTTGTGAATTGTGGCTGCACCAGCCAGTCGGACGTTCCAATCGTCGTGCTTGAGTAAATAAACGATTTGTGGAAACAAACGCTGAAGAGTGTCTTGGAATACGGCTAGAGGAAGACTTCAGTCCTAGGCCTGTCAAAGAAGAACCTCCATCGCGCACAGTGCTCAGACAGCTTATCAATTACAATCGTGGCGGCCTGTCGGACGCCCATATCGTCGTACTTCAGCAAAGCCAGGATGGCTGGAAACAGACTTCAGCAGTTTTCACAAGCAGGGAAGCCGGATCGCTTTTCAGGGAGAGTGAAAAAAGTAACTTGTGAGAGCTAACTTTAACTTTGATCGCCCCTTTAGCTTGGCGGGGCTAACTTTACTTTACTCTACGGTACTTTTCCCACACTTGGCGAAACTAACTTGTTGACAGCTAACTTGTACGGTTCTGATGCAAGGACCAAGTAGATGCTTACCAACATCTCAAGAGTACTCTGAACTCAGTAATTATCATTTTCATTCTGCCAGAGTGCCCGTGAGTGCTTGGGTATAAGTATACAGAGCGCAGGCTTTGTGAACTTTCTCGGAGCACGGCACATCTTCAGCAAGCGCAGCACATCGATGACATGTGTTGTGCTTTGGTGCGAAGCGCGACACCATAGAAATGTGCCGTGCACTTGGCAAATGGCAATGTGCTTATTCAGGGACAAGACACGTGGACATTTTTGTCCCGTTCCCTTCCTCTTTCCATCACCGCCTCCCGCTCACGAAACGCGTAGACGCGCCACCAAAGCGTGTCAATATGCCAACAGCGCTCGTAAAATGCCCCAACCAACCGCCTCTTCTTTGATAGAATTTCCATACGTCGGCTGATCGCCATCCGTACCTACGTGCACCTCGTATGTGCGTCCCGACTGCTTACACTCACCTAATGACATGCTTCTTACTCATACATTCATAGATCCTCCCCAATACACGCTTTTACGCAGTCGAGCACCGTACCGGCGGTAGGTGCTGCTCCGGCAGAGTAGCCTCAGGACTTCATTTGTTCCCACTGGTGATCAACTCTTCCGATATTTCTTTGGGTCAGGATGCTTTCAACTGGGATCTATTCCTTGAAAGTAGTGCAGTGTCAATCAACATACTCCAAGCAGCTGCCGGTGAGTTTCAAAACAGTTTCTCGCAGTGTGAGATTGAACTTGGTTCGGTTGCAGCTCCGACTTCAATACTTTTCAAGACTTGCTGGGTCTATTTGGAGTGTCTTCTATGCCGTCGAATGACCTATCTCTTCTTTCATCGTTGTCAAACGAGTTCTTGGTAAGCACTTGTTTTTCTCTATGGCTGAGGCAATCTAGTACTAGACCGCTTCAAGCGAGGGCCAGTTGGTTCCGAAAAAAACCTTTTTGCAACCATCCACATCGGCCGTATTTTCGACTGGGAGGTACCCACTTCTTATTTATCCTCAGGGTGGGAAAGCGGATAAGTATGATAAAAAAACAAGCATGCCTCTTGTTTCATTCAGCTACCCACATCATTGATACAAAGCACATCCGGGCTTGGCCTAAAATGTGCAACGATTACCTGTAAGGTGCTGTAGGGTGCAGAAAGCCGAAGCATTAGTTGCTGGAAAATGAATGATTCAGATACAGGTGAGGGGGAACAAGATCTAGACTTGTTTCAGTTTACTCATTCACACCTACTTAACTTTACTTACCGTTACTTGAAGCTACTTGAAGTTACTTACCGCTAACTTGCCCGCCTAAGTTCGATCAGCCAAAGTAACTTATGCCATCAGATGGCATCAGTTGCCGCCAAGTTCGCCTGTTCGCTTACAAGTTACTTTTGAACCAGTGAGTAATGAACATAATGGATGAAAACACAACTAAAAGGTTCATTTGGAGCACTATCTAGGGTATATTACACCATATTCAGTTGAGGACTCTGCTCAGCACCGTACCGTAACGTTCGCACAGCCGTCGCCCCACTTGTAAGCTGCTCCACAGGCTGAGGGGGAGCTTGAAACAGGAATAATGGCTGTAAATATTGTGGAGTACTGCAGTCATTCCTGTGTGCTGTTTGTGCTTGCTTCTCCCCAGATATCCTGACAAGGATTATTCAGGCACTGCACCGTATGCGGTGCAGGGGTATTTCCGAGGACGTTGCAGCAATGCAGGGTTTGGGATATGTTCTGGACGGAAGCAAAAGTTCCACAGAATGCTAAAAATCACCAGAGGTATGCAGAAAGTTGTCGGCTCGTGGTGGAAGGAAAAATAATAATTGGGTGATTGGCGCGGTCACATGTAAGGACGCGAAACAAGTGATCCAGGGACATTCGTGTTGTTGTCATTCATTCGTTCCATCCACAAAGCAAAGACTTCACATAGTGGTTGATTTTGCATATTACCTAGACGAAAATTGATCAACATGAAGCAGTGGCTTCAAAGACGGCAAGCGGCAAGGCAAGTGGGCTATGCCAGTAGATGCGCAGGCCAGATAAGCTCGACATTAGCTCAATTATTTGCTAGAAGCTCGAGCCACACTCATGATTCTGGTGAATTTCAGCTCTATACTCGATACTACTTACTGGTACTTGCCGTTACTTAAGTTAACGTGCCCCGCCAAGTTCGATCAGACAAAGTAACTTATGCCATCAGATGGCATCAAATCCCGCCAAGTTCGTCAAGGAACAGTCGCGAGAGCGTGAATTGGCACTTGGCACGACATCACAAAGCTGAAATAGATCCTGGGGTACCTAATACACATGTAACTTGAAGTTACTTAAGTTACTTGCAAGTTACTTACAAGTTACTTAAGTTACTTACAAGTAACTTTGTTGTACTTTACTTTACTTGTCTGCCACAAGTAAAGTAAAGTTAGTTTTGTAAGGCTAAGTTAGTTTGTCTAAGTAACTTTGTTAACCATCCTTTTCAGGTTACCGTCGGGGGCATTGGCAGCGCTCGTAGTATGTAAAGTCGTATTGCGAGACATGGTTAATGGAGTCATGAGGGATGCGGAAAGGGAGGTCTGCGCAGATACTGTAACTCAGGAGAGGAGATCACTGTTTGCAGTTGCTTGGCTTAAAAATCCCACGATATCAGTCGAACCCGGCACCCGATCAACCAGCCCGCTTTTCGCGGGTTTGCATCCTTGCATCTTCGAGCTCTCGTGCCCCGCGTACTTGTGTCCTTATGTCCCGCGGAGTTGTGCCCGCATTCTCGTCTCCCCTGCACTAGTCCCTCGCCACCCTGCTGCGTACATTGACAGTGTTGGCCCTTAAGGGTTGAATCCAGGTCATCAGCAAAATGACAGATTACCTTTTCGGACTTTTGATCCTTTTTTGAGGACAAAAAGACGCAAAAGGTGAAAAGGATTTTCCCTTTTAAAAGCTAAACCCCTTACCTTTTCAAAGGGAAAAAGGACCCAAAAAGACTCCTGAAAAGGTACATAAGAATTGAGAAAAGGTGTCTCAAAAGCAACTTAAATGTAACTTGATCGTGCAAAAAAAACACGAAATTTCATTCGGGGTTACTATGCTACTCTACTGCAGTAAGGTATTAAGGCAGCACACGCCGGCAGCACGATGCATCTGAACAACAAGGATACTGATACGGAGATATGCGCCTGAAACCTGCAGCACCACATACCATTTGTTGTCTTCAAGCTCAAAGTCGGATGTCTCCACGGCGTCGATGTCGATGTCGATGGCTTTGATAATAACGACAGACCGCCTCGATAGCAGCCTGCATGATCCGCTTGCTCAGGTCCGGATTGTTTTGGAGCTTGGGCACGATCTTGACGAGGCCGGAGGTCGAATTCACGGCAACCGAGCGACCCTCCTGAAACACCATCCTGTCTCCCCAGTTCGCCCTCGAGAATTCGCCCAAACGATGGCCCGGGATAACGAGCTTTCCGGTCTCAGTGTAGTGGAGAGCAGCTCAATTATAAAGACTTTCCTGCTCTTCGGCGAGCCACAGCTTCTCTCAGTGTTAAAAGCAAAGATAAAAAGCTTGATGTCTTTTTTCGAGCACGGATTGCAGCCATGGTTGGAATACTCAACCTCTACTTGGACTCTCGGCTCTCATACACCTGGCAGGAAGCATCAATGATTGTTGCCAAATCCCAAGGACTGGGTCATACCGTGCATGAACAATTCGAACATGGATCCATACATATCTCACAACTAAAAAGCTGCCTGTCCATCATTATGGCCAATACCACTCGTCAATTCTAAAAGACGAAGACTTTGCAGAGACAATCAAGCTGCATCTGCAGCACCTTTCAGTAACGGATGGTCACTTTACAGCTCAAAGCCTTGTTGATTTCGTTGCCTCACCTGATACTCAAAGGAGGCTGGAGGAGGCAGATATTCAGAAGCGTACAATATCTGTCTGGACTGCTCGCCGATGGCTCAAGCACATGGGCTGGCGTTATGGCTGTCGTAAAAATGGGATGTACATTGATGGCCATGAACGAGAAGATGTGGTGGAATATCGAAATGCCTTTGTGAAGCGCTGGCTGGAGGAATACGAGCCACGAATGGTTGAATTTGATATTGATGGAAGTGTGAAAAAGGAACCAGAGGGTTATGTTCTCCAGGGGAAATATCATGGCCAGCCATTTCGAATGATCCTTGTCACACATGATGAATCAACATTCTACTCAAATGACCGCCAGGACGTAGGTTGGGGGCATGTATCGGACAAGGGAAAACCAAAGCGAAAGGGAGAGGGGGAGTCAATAGCGGTCTCTGACTTCTTAACTCTAGAATGGGGAAGTTTGATTCATGAAGACTAGTATGCTGGCTTATTTTAATTTTCAAGGGAATGGAAATAATCATCCGTGAATGTAATCTTTGGAAAGACGGACTGTTGGCTCAATGTCCTGGTTTCAAATGCGAGGCTGATTCACAATGACATTTCGGGGCATGTGGTTCAAAATGCGAATTAAACTATTCAATGGCGAGAATACCTTCGGCTGGTCCGAATCCTACTTTTACAATCATGATCTTCATGAGACACACATGGCCCGCCATTGTGCTTATGACCTCGATTGCTCCTTTCGCTGCTGCTCATGGATGGGTTTCCCTGAGCGCCGAGGGCTCCTCCGGCGGTGGATGTAGAAGCAACTACACCGTCGTCAGTGGAGACACCTGCGCGACCATCGAGGCGAAGACTGGCGTCTCGGATTCTGCGCTTCGTGCTGCGAACCCTTCCATTAACAATGGCTGCACGAGTATGTTGTGTCCCCTTCGATGCGAACATTTTGCCCATTTTTTCTGATTTCAGACCTTCAAATCGGCCAAGTGTTGGGTCTTACCGGCGCCAGTGGCGGAGGCCCATATCCTCCTACTGGCATCAATGGCCTCGGTAAGTTTTTTCCCAGAGCAGATTGAACAAGTTGAATGATGCTTTGTTTCCAGCCACTTACTACGATCCTAATGGCGGGACCGGTGCTTGCGGCAGCGTTCTGCAGAACAAAGATTTCATCGTCGCACTTGGGACGGGGAACTGGGCTGGCGGCGCCCACTGCGGCCAGACGGTTAATGTTCAGTGTGCGTATCTCTTTGTTCTTTTAATTGTTGGTGCTCAAGTGCATTCCTCGCGCCAGACAAAACCACAACCATCCAGGTCACCGTGCAGGATTTGTGCCCCGGATGCCAGGGTGCTCGATCTCTCGGAAGGAGCCATGGCGGCACTTGACCCGAACTACATTAACGATGGTGTGATTTCGGTTGTCTGGTCCTTTGCTTGATGGTTTTGCGCCAGGGACGCAGAGATAGAGAATAGAATTCAACCTGGTTCGAATGTTTTTAATCTGTGTTTGAAGTACATTTGGGTCTACGCGATGTATTAGGATTTGAGGAAGCAGCGAGTCAGAGTTTTTTCGCAGCGCGCGATTTGTCGATCTCTCACTTGAAATGTTGCTCGCACACTGGCGAAAAGAGGTCACTCAGATGTTTTTATTTTTATTTGTCGGTCAGGTTGATCGTCAACCCATTCAATTCGGAGTGCGCAAGTGTTTTTACGACATTTTGTTGGAGGTATCAACCGTAACGGTGTCCCCCCCATTTACATTACTTCTGGACTTATCACTCGCTTATTCGCTTGTTAAAACTTCCCAGTCTTTTAGGACCCCCACACGCACGAGGAGCCAGGCAAATTTGGCTTCGATCTGTCTCCTCAGATTTCTTTTCCTGGCTCAGATGCTTTGAAATGACAATTCCAAACAAATGTAAATGAACCTCGGCACAAAGAGCCGATCAGATTTCCTTTCCTGGCTCAGATGCTTTCAAGTGTTAATTCCAAACAAAGGCAAATGAACCTCGGCACAAAGAGCCGACCTGTCTCCTTTCATGGCTCAGGTGCTTTCAAATGACAATCCCAAACAAATGCACACATCAACGAAGTCTTTTTTAAATCTCAGTTCACGATTTTTATGGCTCGTCGTCGGATGCTTCGTTTGACGTCCTCGCACCGTGGGAGCCGCAGTAACATCTCGACAACCGGCAGCGACATCTATCTTCACGATCGACGATGTCCACCGAACTATCTCTCAGCTCTCTCTGCGGAAAGCTCCAGGCCGTCTGGCACGCGTGCGATCCTCGCCCCCATCCTCCTGAACGGAGTGCGCGTCGGTGACCATTCGGAAACCAGGGAAGAGTGACTACACTTCGCCCAGCGCTCACAGACCCATGGCCGAGGAGGAGCGCCTCGGGAAAGTGGTGGAATCTGTGGTCACCGACTGGCTATCCGCGTTCGCGGAGAGGTTTGGCCTCCTCTCCCCTAACCAGGGACTCTCGGAAAAGCGCCGCCAGACTCATTGCCTTTTTGGGACTGTTGCGAGAGTTGTTCGGGGCTAAATTTTGTGAAATCTCCTGACAGTCTTTCACCAACGCAGCCATTGGAATCAAGAGCTTCAAAAAATTTGTGGAATGTTTGGGGCTGCCGGAAAAGCGTCGCTGAACTCATTGCCTTTTTGGGACTGTTGCAAGAGTTCTTCGGGGTTAAATTTCGTTAAAACTCCTGACAGTCTTCCGTCAACGCAGCCGTCGGATTCGAGGGCCTCACAATATTTGTGGAATGTTTGGGACTCTCGGAAAAGCGCTGCCGGACTCATTGCCTTTTTGGGACTGTTGCGAGAGTTCTTCGGGGTTAAATTTTGTGAAATCTCCTGACAGTCTTCCGACAACGCAGCCGTCGGATTCGAGAGCCACACAAAATTTGTGGAATGTTTTGGGCTCCCAGAAAAACGCCCACAAGCCCATTGCCTTTTTGAGACTGTTGCATGAGTTCTTCAGGGTTGAATTTTGTGAAATATCCTGACAGTCTTTCGACAAAGCAGTCGTTGGATTCAAGAGCCTCACAAAATTTGTGGAATATTTGGGCTCCCGGAAAGACGCCCACAAGCTCATTGCCTTTTTGGGACTGTTGCATGAGTTCTTCCGGGTTAAATTTTGTGAAATCTCTGAGTCTTCCGACAAAGCAGTGGTTGGATTCAAGAGCCTCACAAAACTTGTGGAATGTTTGGGGCTCCCACGGTGCGCTGGGCGCGTCGACTTCAACAGATTTGGAGTCAGAGCTCGCGACATTGCCATTTCTTGGACGGTCCAGTCGACAACCCACTCGCAATTATACGCCGTCGTGGTGCAGCATTGGGCTTCCTGCCATTCACCCCTGTCGTTGCTTGCGCCACCATATCTCTCACCACTGCTTCTTGGACTCCACATCTGCCTCGGCTCCTGCTGGCGGCCGCTCAATTACCTTCATCATCATTCACTCATCGATTGATCCCCGCCACTGCACTTCCAACGTCGAACTGGAATTTTTGCGAGGGGGAGTATAGGGATAGGGGACGGCGGCACTTAGTTTTATAAGTCTGTGCTTTGTATTACTTCTTTTTTGCAACATTGTCTGTATTTATTTATACTCTACTGAATTATTTCATTCAAATCGACAGTCACGCGTCACGGACCCCTCTGTCGATGTCGAATACTTATCGGTGGATGTCACGCGTCACGAAGGCTTTTGTCGAACCTCTAAGCCGTCACGATTATCCTCACCCCCCCCTAGGAGAGCAAAATTTCCGGAAGTTTGTCGAAATTTTGGAGGGTGTCACGCAAAAAATCAGCCGCTGTCGAAATGTCGAATAGGTAAATCCGGTCACGCGTCACACCCCCTGTCGATTTGAATGAAATAATTCAGTATGTGTTTAAAACTTAATAGATGCTTTCGCATCGAATTTGGACCCACACAGAAATCTTTGTTGAGTGCATCGCCAGTAGCTCACCTTTACAGCAAAACAGAAACTTAAAGGGCCGACGTCGGCCGACTATCGGCCGAGTAGTCGTGTCTTGCCAATTTTTTCTAAGGTACATAGGCGACATCCAGATCCATCGAGTCACGTGTAACGTGACTGTGACGTGACGGAAAGCCTTGCAAACTCGAGGTAAATTACCCCGAAATTAGTGGTAATTTACCTGGCAGGTTGCTAGAAAGGTAATTGAACTAACCGAGTTCCCCTACATATTTTCCTTCAGCCGATAGGCTTAGCAATACGTCGGGAAATCGGGCTTTCTGAAACCTCATGCAAGGACCCCTACCTACGTTTTTTTTTCCACTTTTGTCCCCATCACGAACCACATACCGGGTAAAACCCTCTTCTTCATCGGCCCAGAAATGATTCCGCAAACGGGCAGTGTCCACAAATAGCGTCCACAAATAAGTCAGTATCTATGGCGGTCTAAGTGCACTTTTATTCCGCCCCTTATTTATAGGTGATCTCGGGAGTTTCCGCCCCACAGATAGGCGTTTTGACGCCCTCCGCGCTAATTATATAAAGATAATCACAGATTTTAAGGTAGTCGTCGTTCATGATCGACCAACCCCACGTGATTGATGTAACGCGTTACTGATGTTGCCCATATCTGCCGAGCTTTACTGATGCTCAATTTGCACAGACCAGGGCAACATATCAAGAGTTTTTCCTACGTAACTTTGTTCTAATTCAGTACAAGTGTAAGAATCCAACTTGTTAGAATTTTATGGCGAGTGTGCGAATTATTGAAGCAGAAACAAAGGAAATCCGCCCATGATTACAATCTACACAGTGTTCTGAACATTTCTATGGCCCCGGACTTCACAAAATCAAGCAGATAGTCGTTGGGAATGGCACGGTGACCCCGGTAGATTTTTGTGGCGTAAGCAGCCTCACGGCCGTTCAAGCCTTTTGCATAGGCATCACCATAGCGCAGTGTTCGATTACAGAAGCTATCACCAATGCGTCAGTCAAGAGTAGAGCATAAAATAATTCGAAACATACCGCCGAATGCACACTAGAGGTATTGCAGCTAAGGATTTGAGCATGTTGGCCTCAAGATCCTCCTCCTTGGACGACTCCGGGCAAAGTCGATAAAGCCGTTTGGCATATCCCCAGCACTGTTCGATTGGGTTGAGCTCACAGTGAAATTTTGGGAGAAAGATCACGGTGACGCCCTGCGAGCTGCAGTGCTCCTCGAGCAGGGATTGAACCCCGGCAAAGTCAGGCTCATTGAAGAGCATCCGGCGCATGCAGCAAGCACCGTACTGCCCGTCAGCATCCATTGCACAATTATAACTCGGGCATTCAGCCCTCATGCCCTTGACCTTGTATCCGCGCTCCATCAACAACGCCTCCATGCCCTTGAACTTCCCAGCATGCGGACCATGTTCGTGATACAGAGGCTGAGGGCGACCATCTGAGAACGATGCCCCGGTCATTGGAATCTTCTCCTTGAGAAGTTTGCCGTCCGGTTGGTAGACTGGTTTGCCATCGCTCGACTTGACTGTTCGTTCGACCAAGAAGTTGGGTCGCTCCTGGCCAGCATTCTTCCCCGTCTTGATGGGAGCTGGCATTGACTTGGGCATCTTGCGGGCTGAAAGAGCGTCGTCAGCACGCTTTCGGTGTGTAGTTGCATTGTCATAGACAAAGTAATGCTCAATGTCGTCGTTGAACTCAGCAAGAATGTCAATGGCAACCTGTGCCTGCGCGAGGATGTCTTCACAGGTAAAGTAGCCCTGCACAGAATCGTCAGAAGATTCGGACGAGAATTTACTGACTTACATCGCGATTCTTGCCTGGCTTTATCACAACACGTGCTGAGCGACCGGACTTCGGTCCAACCAGCCAGCCAAATTCGGCGGACACAAAGTCGGCCACCATCATGGACGCACCATCACCCTTCTTGTAAGGTTTAATCGATGCGTCCTTGTGGCGCCAGGATTTCCGCCCGCGATCGTGAGCATAGAATATTGACTCGTCGTGATACCAGATTACCACACGCTTCCCAGCAGCGGGCATGGCTTCAACGTTGGATGTGACGTCGTTACCGTCCTTGTCGTAGACCCGCATGCGCATCCGCAGTTCGGAGAGCTTCGGAACGTAAATCTTGTCCCGATGGAACCGGACGTCCGCTCTCTCATGCCCATCAACATATTGGCCCTTGGTCGGTGAGGTAAAGCGGAAGCCGAGGGCATGTAGATATCGGTTTGCTGTAGAGAGGGAGATGGGTTTGGGAATGGCATATTTCTGCATGATCTCAGGCTGCGCAAGCCATGCCTGGACCTTGGCAGCAGTGATCCCCAACTCCCTGCCGTCTTTCTCTTTTTCCACCTGAATCTTCCGTCTCTTTTTCTTCGGTGACACACTGCTAATGACCCGTTTGACCCCGGACCTGATAGAATCTATCGCGGAGTCCCAGCTCTGACGTGAGGCGGCCTTACGGCGCGACACAGCAGGCATCGTAATGTGGACGTGGGAGAGAGATGATCAGACTTCTGCGCTTCCGTCACTGATCGGGCTTCAATAATTCACTGTAGGCAAATTTCGGGCCAAAATTCTGGATCCTATAACTAGATAGCTACATCCGTAAAGTTACGTAGCAAAATCGTGTACGGAGAGAGCCGGTGGGACCAACAGACGCGTTTGATCTTGATTTTGCGGTAATTATTCCCGAAATGGTTTGTCACGCTGGATCACGTGGGGTTGGTCGATCATGAACGACGACTACCTTACTTGCGGGGGAACCGGTGATTCCCGCCCCACTTAGACACAAGTTCCGCCCCATATAGACACATGTCCGCCCTACTTTTGACGCCCGCCCCACTTTTGGTGCCCGCTCTATTTTTGGTGCCCGCCCAACTTTTGAACTCCAATGCAACTTTTGTTGATAAATTCAAGCTCCTGCGACACAACATTGGCAAATCAGAGCAATCATTCACATTACTTCAAGGCATGCATAAAAATGTCATCAAAAACCATGATTTCCCTCCAGAAGGCTCAGTTCTTTGTTAAAAATGCCTTGAAAGAAACATCAACCGACTCCAGAAAGTGTTCTCTAGTGCTTAGGTTGTGTACTGCATTTATTCTTTTTGACTGACAGCTTTGCAAGCGAGACCAGATGTTTTTTCCACTGTTGTCCCTTATATTCCTGGTTGGGTATTCTTCAATGCACCCAGTATAGCACTGGACAGTTGGATAAGGACAATAGATTCCCGGCGCTCCACGGATGGCATGCCAAAAGTGATGGATTTATGTGTCTGAATTTATGCGGGTTTCATATCACAGTTGGTTCAGGAACTACGCGATGCAGTGTAAACCATTGAGGAGAACACACTGTCCAAATCACAACGTCATACAACATCTCCTCCTGCTGAAGCAGAGGCATTAGTGTAGTGTAGTGTTGTTGTGGGTCAGGGCTCAAGGCCTAGCCCGACCCAAGCCAGGGCTTTTGAGCCCAACGCAGGCCCGACCTGAGGCAGGGCTCAGGTAGGGCTCAGGGTCAGGCTCAGAATTTTGGATGACCCACTGTAACGGACGAAGATGTTCGCCATCAAACTCCAACCAATACCGCATCACTTTTGGTTGGAAACCTTGTTGCACCGACACAAGGTCGTCACAACACCCATGGACTTCCCTTTATGCCCTTACACTTAATGTTGCCGTGACTTCAAACTTGGCCCTCCGAACTCGACTTGGGAAGTCAGATTGGGTCGAGTCAAGCCGAGTCGTTTGATGACTCCGCTGTGACTTCGAAGTCAATGGAAGTCGACTTGAGTCGACTTGAGTGACTTGAGTCGGTGGTTTTGGTGAATTTTTCTTTTCATGAATAACAACGATTGGAGTTGATTTCAAATTTTCAACCATTGTTACAAGTGTGACATATGTGACCCTCGCGTGGTGCTCGTGTCACCATTGCTTTCTATCCAGTTTCTGAACACGATTAAAATCAGAAAAATACCAGGAAAATCTACTATGCCATATGAAAGGTTATAAATGTACCTGACCTGCATAATCACAATAGGAACTCTGTCTGTCCACGAAATACATGATATTTTATCTGTTTCATGTAAACTTTCGTTCAGTTCAAAATATATGCACTCGTATAGTATTCCTATCCAGCACAGTGATCATCTTAGCCAATTTTTAAAAAATGCCCTCGACTTGGCTGACTCGAGTCGACTTGAAGTCACTCCAAGTGACTTCACTAAGTGAAGTCAAGTCCAGTTGAGTCAAACTTCAAATTAAGTCGACTTGGCAAGTCGTGACTCGACTTTTCGAGTCGCGGCAACATTACTTATGCTATGTATGAGTTTCCCTTTATAACCTATATGTAGACAAGTATGATTAGACATGTATTTGGGCTGATATGTTTTAGTTGGTTAGATAGTTTCTCTTGAATCGAGACTTTACTAAGCATTTGGTTCAGCAAGACTCTGTTATGCGGCAGAAGTGTTTAGGAACCTCGGTGGTGTCACACCCGCGACCCGGGCTTGAGTCCAGGTGGCACTATGGACAGCATACACCGAAGACTGGATGAGCAAATAGCATTTAGACTTTGATTTTCTATTGGAACACTTCAACAGGAGATAGGCCCTCTCACACTGCTGGTGATAGTCTCCGTGGTATTTCTCCAGATTTTAGGGCCTCATAAATAGTGGTAGACTTACTTAAACATGCACATAAAGTATCAGGGGTCAAACTGCTTCCTACGTCCCTCCATGAGTACATTATCAAAGACCAAAATCACCACTTTGATCAACAACTGATTTAAACCCGGATTTCCAACATCATGAAAAGCAAAATTCCCAGTGTTTTTGTGGTAAACAGCTTGAGGAGATCTTTCTGTGAATCTTAGATAGGTAACCTGCCAAGAGTTGTAGTATCCTACGGTGGTACGGCATTTCCGGTTACTTTCCGTGATACTAAGTACTTTCTGCAGCGGATTATCCCCGCACTCTGATGGGAATACAACCTGATCAAGCCCCTCGGGAGGGGTGTATGACATGTTAAATAAATTTCTCTATCACTCGTGGAGGTGTGTTATGCCTTGAAAGAAGTATTACAACTCAACAGCTGACCAGAATAAAGTTTGAACAAAATCCTCTCAAGGCCAAGCCTAACCCAACCCGACCCATGCCTGGGAACTTTTCACTGTTCAAAATGAATATTCTGCATAGACAGTGCAGTGTGGGAAGTTTATAGGAGTAGATTGAAACAGGTTCTGAAGGTTTTGGTAAAGAACTGAGCCTTCTGGAGGGAAATCACTGTTTTTTATGAAAATTTGATGCATGCCTTAACTTAACGTGAATGATTGCTCTGATTTGCCAATGTTGTGTCGCAGGAGCTTGAATTTATTAACAAAAGTTGCATTGGAGTTCAAAAGTTGGGCGGGCACCAAAAATAGGGCGGGCACCAAAAGTGGGGCGGGCGTCAAAGTGGGGCGGGCGTGTGTCTATATGGGGCGGAACTTGTGTCTGAGTGGGGCGGGAATCACCGGTTCCCCCGCAAGTAAAATCTGTGATTATCTTTATCTAATTAGCGCGGAGGGCGTCAAAACGCCTATCTGTGGGGCGGAAACTCCCGAGATCACCTATAAATAAGAGGCGGAATAAAAGTGCACTTAGACCGCCATAAGTATCCACAAATTTGAAATCCTACGTTCACAAATCCCATCCACAAAATTATTATCGGAGCCGCCGTGGAAGATAGTGATTACGTGGATGACTCTTTCATACAATACAGAGAGCGTCAGAGTCCGCAGTGTTCGCCCGAAGATGCTTAGACACGCTCAATTTATGTGTTTCCCACCCGGCTTGACTTCGCCGAAGAGCTCCCGCGACATCCTCGCATCTCCACCCAATCCTGCGCCCGCGCCGCGCCCCTGGCTAAATGCTCAATTTATTGTACAGCCTAATTGTCAAATACAGAGCCAAAACCCGGATCCGAAAAAGACCTGGATCCGAAAAAAAATCCATTTTGAGCGGCATCCATGGGGCCTCTCAGCTGGGGTATTTTCCGCAGATCACCTGCAAGCACTAGAAGTATTCTGGTGCAAAAAAACTGGGTCCATCCCACTGGTCTGCGCGCACAAAAAATCAAACAATTGCCAAAACTGGGAAATTTTCGTCAGTTGCGATTACAGCTATTTGCGGTACATAAGGCGCGAACGAAATTTTTTGCCTTTTTGGGCACTTTTTGATCTTTTTGCTCAGAACACTTGCCCCGCCCTCAGTTTCGGTCCGTTTTCCTTGGGAGTTGGCTCATTCGATTCGCATTCAAAATTCACAAGGGATGGCATCTTCAGATTTCTACTCTGGCATTGAAAACTGCTGTTTGAGCGATGGAATGAGGTTTATCCTATGTTTTCTGATGATTTTTCACTAGGACAGCTGCCCTGCACTCAATTGTCCACCTTTTTCTTTGGTCATAGGCTCAATCTGTTTGCCCCCAAAATGCGCAGCGGACTGCCTTCCCAGATTTGAGATATCGGACCCAGAGCGCTTTCCTGAAAAATGAAATCAGTCTGACAAAACAACATATGACCATTCATTGGAAGAACAGCTCGTGTGTGCCCCAATCTTGTTCAATTGATCTCTCTATAGGCTCATTCTCCTCTTCCAAGGGATGCACAGGGGACGGTATCCTTAGATTGCCCAACCTGCCCCCAAAGGGCACTCATGATGCAAGACTTCATTTGTAACTGGGTTTTTATGCAGAACAGCAGTGAGGATCTGTTGGGATGCCCACAAATCAATATTTCTTCATAAACTGCACTTTAAGCTGTTACATACTGCACTTGTATACTTACATTGGTATAATACACCCTATTGCACATCCACTGTGTGTTCTGACCTGGAAAGGGTGGAAAAAGAGAAATTGTATTAAATCTATAAATAGGAGTTCTGAGGAGACCATCCCCTGCGGCTTCAAAGCGCGAATTGAATGCGCCTATTAACAGAGGAAACGGTAGAGGTTTGAGATCGCAGCAGCTGTTCTATTGACCGCCGATCGAAAGTGATGACCTACCATCAATTTTCCGTGCCAAGAAGCCGTATTTAAGGGTCAGAACGAGGATGTAAGGCGGCAGTCCGCTACGTATTCTGAAAGCGAACAGATTAAGCCTATGACCAAAGAAAAAGGTGGACAATTGAGTGCAGGGCGGCTGTCCTAGTGAAAAATCCTCAGAAAACATGGGACAAACCTCATTCCATCGCTCAAACAGCAGTTTTCAATGCCAGATTAGAAATCTGAGGAGGCCATCCCTTGTAAATTCTGAATGCGAATCGAATGAGCCAACTCCTAAGGAAAACGGACCGAAACTGAGGGCGGGGCAAGTGTTCTGAGCAAAAAGATCAAAAAGTGCCCAAAAAGGCAAAAAATTTCATTCGCGCCTTATGTACCGCAAATAGCTGTAAAGTCACGAGCAAAAGCCTAAGTAAGGCCATTGTCCATATTCTGAAAGCCTCAGGCTAATGGCAGCCAACTTCAAGCACGGACTCCAGAGGAGACGAAAGTTTGGGGCTGGCGCTGCGAATTGCAAGCGGCATTCTTCAAGAAATCGACCGTAATGCAAGAAAATAAAGAAGTGCCCATCTTCGAGCCAAAATACCTGAACGAAGTTGAGGTGGCCGAGATCACTAACCTGTTCATCGAGATGAATTCCGCCACTGTGACTACAATGGTGATCAAGGTATGTAAGTTACATCCTCTGGATCAGATGACATTGATTTCTGCGCCATAGTCAACCTCAATCATGAAGATCCTCGACCGAATCAAAAGGCGTGACGATGAATTTGGAATCAAGGCCAAGACACTCTACGTTAAATGGAAAGCCACTGTGGTGATGTGATTTTCTATTTTATGCTGTGGGGACCGGGTTTACAACCTCAGGAGGAAGAGCGTGAGGAGGAGTGGAAGGAATCGGATTATATCTTGCTTACTCGACAATTAGCCTTGTGTAAACTCCAGTTTAAACTCGACCAATCGTCTCGAGCAGAGCTGCGACTTGTAGGAAGTGAACGCGAGCGGTTAGCCAAATCAACCGCTCCCCGGGGGAGAGCGGCCCAGTGTCTATGTGCCGTTTCTAGTGATCGGCACGGGTGACCCGCGGGTGCGCTGGCTGCGACCCGTACCCGCCGCTCGACCCGGCCCGTGGCGCGGGTGCGGGTTACCCGCCAATTTGCCCGCGGGCCTGTGCTGGCCTACGGGTACCCCTGTTCTTCAGTTTTTCTTGCAACTTTTCCAAATCTTTTCTTCTCCTGTGGCAGTCCCTTCTTTTCCTATTAGTCAAAGAACTTGTGGGACTATGAGAATGAAGCAGGGAGTTGCATAGATTCCCTCTTTTCAGGTTTAGTTACGCCAAAACCAGCTGAAAGACATTAAAAAAAAAAACCCGAGTAAATGTGTGGCGGTGACGAGGCCTTGGTCACCGCTTTTTAAACATGAACAAAAAAACACGCATATTTGAGCGAGCGAGGCCATCAAACATTTCATTCTGAACTCGTCCAAATTATAGTAGAGTTTAATCTGCCAGAAATCAGACCCCCATACTACATGATCGTGCGGACCAACATCACCCCGGTCATTGTGACAGCGGACCACGCTCTCAGCCTTACTCGGATGACCAGTACTCGCATCGAGACATTGAATCGAAGCAACTCGTTGTACCACGACTTCAACATGCGCCTCAGGGAGTATCTCGCGGAGCATCATCCCAACCACCCAGTTTGCTATGACGAAGATATTCAGGTCGGTAGCTCGTTATATATTCGGGTCTTTGTTAAACTGACTGTCGTCCTGCCAGTTGGCGAAGGCTGGAAAGTACATGGCTCAGAACTACGCTCAGTATGAAATTGATCTTGCCATACTGCTTTACGAGCTCGGTGGCGGTGGTGCCGTGTACGCGATGAACCACTCCATCTTCGCACTTCCATCCCGAGATACAATCCAACCATATCGGCAGCAATTCAATTTGATCCCTTCGGTCAATGGATTGAGGTTTTCGGACATATCTACAAATATCACGACACTCTTCGGTCCTCACACCCGTCGCGACGAGGAAACAGATACCTTCACACCTATCAAATGTGGCGTTTGACGAGCTGGCTACAGAACGCCGGATCGACTACGTGACGGAAACCGATGAGATGGGCGGGTTTTGCATGGAACACCTTGCGGAACTCGAAACGGTAAAAGTGGGGAAGGGCACTTGCACGGTAGAAGCTGCTTTTGCAGCAGTGAAGGAGGGGAAGGTCCACATTGCACAAGAGACCTGTGTTGGAGCAATCAAGCGCTTGTATGAAACCAACTACGGCGCGAAGCCTGTTTTCATAGGACCGACATGCAAGAAAGGACCTTGGCAAGACAGCCTTCGCACGATGGAGACGGTGGTCGAGGCTTGGAAGCGATCGCCGGACGGAGAAGCCAAGCATGGGCCGCTTGTATCTATTGCAACTGACGGAGAACACAAGCGTCGGCTGGCACTCCTTGTGATGTGCATGCAGGAGGAAATTCTCCCAGGGAACCCGCTCTATCCCTTTGTACGTAACCTCCCAGGGCTCAATCGTCGGGTCGGGAAAGATAATATAACGAATGACTCAGATCCGAAACACAGTGACGACGCACTGATTTTTGCAAAGTTTTCAAAGTTCATAAAAGGCGCCGAGATGGTGGGTTCGTAGTCGTACTCATCATAGTAATTGTATGCCGCCATGAGAGCGGTCTTGTGCGAATGACGGTCCTGCACCGGGACAGTGGCAGGTGAGAATTTTTCTCGTGTGTAGAAAACACGGTGTCTCGTCGATAGACGGTCAATCTACAAGTTTGAAGCTTGAAGATGTGGGTCGTGCGAATCGCACTCTGATCACCAAATGGAGTGGTCCAGGCGGTGGGGCAGAAACTGTGCAGAGCAAAGCTATAACATGGCCCAGCAGGTTTGAATTAAACAAATATCTGTATCCGAGACACCAAGACAGCACACCAAAATTTGTAGGATTGTGAGCGGAAGTACAGGTGGTGGCCTCTGGTTGTTGACCTGCTGGAATGCGATACCTTGTCGAGCCAGGCGGGCAAACCTCAAGAACTGAGTTAGACCATGAAAGTTCAGAGCCTGAAGCCGCGGAAAGCGAAGCAGGGTGCCAGATATTTCCTGTAGGCTCATCACACGAGGGGTAGAGTGCGAGGATAGAGCAGACACGTCGAACCAACTCAATTCACTAGAAAGATCACGGTCGTTTGATCGGTTTGCAAAGTTCTCAGGAGCGCCAAAAGTTCGCGAGAAATAGGGCTATTAGAAGTGGGGAATGTATTATACTCATCAGGTCCACAACATGAACGATGAGTTTACGGAAAGTATACACTTTAGTACTGTATGGGTGGTTATCCATCCAGAAATCTATAAGATACTAATCGAGCACACACTGATTTCAGGGGTTAGATCATGCAAGACACTGGCTGGTGTGGAATGCACCATAATGTGGTGCATGTTCATCAAACCGTTTCTTCAGATGCAGAGGTATTGCTCTGGGTGATATTCTTCCAAAAAAGCAAACACTCGGGCTATGCCTGCGTTCTGTCGGGATCTGGGCTATCCTGGCCCGTTTCAGAGTACGCGTTTTTTGTGGAGGAAAAAGGCGAAGAGGGTGTATTAATGTAGTCTATATCATTTTGTGTCAATAAGTAATTTATCCCTGCCTTATAGAGTCCTCGTCGACGACGGGAGGGAGGCGTGAGACACTAGACTTCCTTTTAAGTATGCAGCAACCGAGGTGACTCGAGGTAGCTCGAGCTGGACCGAGTTTGATGGTCCATCAGCTGGAGATACCTCGAACTTAGCTCGCGGCAGCACTAGGCCGAATCGATCTGAGACACAATTTTGGACTCAGTGAGGCGGCACGTTATCCGGGGGCTCGAAGCCGAGTATTTGCTGATCCGTCGGATGCCGAAGTAGTTGAATATATCCGTTTCCCCCCTTGCGTCGCTCGGCGCCTTGATCCGACTTCAAGATCCGATGATCAGGATCAGATGCTGACGGTCCTAAAGGATTTAGGATTTCAATCGTGTTGACACGTGGCAGCCCAGCCACCCAAATAATACCATGACCCTACCACCTTGCGACGCCAGCCTCCTCCAGATCTTTCCACTCGAAGTCCTCTCGGAGATATTCACGGTGGCAGAAATGTCCCATGTGGTGGTCCTGTCTCATGTGTGCCGCCAGTGGCGCGAAGCGGCTCTGGGGGATTCAAAATATGTGCACAGCCACAAAATTCAGAAGATATTTGACAACGTGGTTTGCCGGGGGTTAAATCCTCTGCGCACGTGTTGGTGGCTGCATGCACCTAGCCAGATTATGATTCCGCCAGAAAATTAGTACTCATTCCACTTCTGCAATGGTACCACGGTTTGGAATCTCGTCCTGGTACGCTGGCAGATGCAAGCGGATATTTCGTGTGGATCCGTGGCATGAATCCCGAGCAACGACACGGAGCGTTTGAAGATTTACTGCGAAGTCTTTGCAGATGCCGTGGATCCGTCTAAATCGAAATCCGAGTCGGTCTTAAGCAGACTAGCGAGAAACATCCCGCTGCGCCAAAATCTCGCGTCCCTGGCAGATGGTCCTTGTTGTGCATGTGAATGGAAATTCAGTGACCGCACTGGTGGACTCTGGTTCGCTGGGTGATTTCCTGTCAACAATTGTCAATCAGTTGAAACTATTCATATTCAGATGGAGGCCACAAGGCCATATCGTATTTGTATGTATTCAAATATATTCAAAAAATATTTTTCTGTATTCATATTTTGGCCAGGTCATGCTTTTCAAAATTCCTGCCATTTGAATGCACCTCTATTGTGCCAGGTCACACTTTTCAAAATTCCAGCCATTTGATCGAGTTTAGAACTTGTTTTACAGTAGTCTAATACCGCACGGTAAGGAATAGCTTCGACACTCACATCATCCCGACGTCGCGGCGCCGGGCGTCCTTCGCAAAACACGGGATGATCTGCCGCAATGCAGTGCAGTCTCCGCACAGCCTGACTGCGGACTCTTACTTCCTCCGGACCGAGCAGCACATATAAGACGAGCAATCTCGCCAGGCGACATCAGCTTTCGAAGCCCATCTCCCCTGGGCCAGCGGGATCCCTATCGAGTTTCTCCTTCACTTTGCTCGCACATTGCAATCCTCAGCACCTATGTACTTCGAATTCCCATCCATTCTCCGAATCTCATTACAAAACGTCGAGCACGGGACGAAGGGACATCCATTTCTCCACCACGGTCATAGCGCTAAACGGCTCACCCATCATGCCGGGGTATTGATTACACCTCGGGCACTGCATGAAGAGGAGGCCGTGATCCCTTGGGTGTCGGAATTCCTGTTCATCTATCACACCATTTCCTCTCGCTCTCGCTCTGAAAACCCAGTCTCGTTCCCTTCGCCAAACCACTGGCACCAGTTCGATGCCATATTTCCGGCTTCTCCTAGGAATCCTCGGCCTCCCGCTGGGATGACTACGATAATCGCTAAATCCTCGGCCACTGTAGACGCGGTCACCTACTTTCGTAGTTGGCCCGGCGCAAACATCTTCTCTCCCCACTGGCGACCGCAGTTGCCCATCAGTGGGGATTTTTACCACCGGCGCACCTGTCTCATTTGTCCCCTTTCCGAGTGCGACAAGCAACGTCGATGAGCCAGAGCTTTCTGCTAGGTCATCGGTCGTGTTTGAATCAACCACAACATCACACCGTGACACCAATATCGCATTGGGTGTCTCATTACGATATGACATGCCCTCTGGATGGAGCATCAACTACTGTGGTGACCAGTTCCACGCGAGCTGTTCAATCCCCCTCCCTTTCTGTGCCTCCTGGCAATCAATGCACGGAGATTGTTGGAGAAGCGCCACGTTGTGTGACTCCCAGTGCGGCAAACAACATCTTCGAGCCTGAGCTTTCTGCTAGGTCACCGAGGATGTTGAATCAGCATCAGCCGTCGACAACAAACATGGCAATCCTTCTTCGCGCTCCAGTCCCCAGCCATCAGCATTGCATTGGGTGTCTTACACTAAGGACATCCTTTCAGGTCCTTGGCATCGAAACTGCTGCCATCGATTCCATGGGAGTGGGGGCTCGTCGATAGTCAGCGCGACCCAGGTTTGGGGGCTGCTCGCAAGCCGAAGTCACAGGCGCCTCCGTATCTGGAACTTTTGCAGGATCGCTGGGCAGGCACAGAGGACCTGGCTGCCCCTCAGCGCTCGCAGAACTGAGCGTTCCAATCGGGCCTTGCGCCGGTGGTTCCTCTGTGCGTCTCCGGGGTACTCCTTCCAGTGTTTCTGTTTCGGTGGGGCGTCGTGTGCCTGGCTGAATCTCCACCCCATCACCTCTCTATACCCCAGAGGCGAACGTCCGGGGGCTGCATCAGATGATCTATATCATCCTAACATTCCGGAGCCTCACAGGCTGCCTTTAACGATGGACCATTGCACTCGGTTTCGCCATTGACCCCAATTCTGCCTCGTCTTGCACCCACTCAATTACCTCACGATATCGATAAACTCCCAGTTGCACAAACCACACGCGCGGTGCACTCCCAGTGCGATCCTCCTCCCTTCACCATCAATGCACGATAAAAACAGGGCGGTCATCGCACTCGGTACTCCTGCGTCACAACCGTCAGCTCGGCGTCACTCCAGCGTGCCGTCTCGATCCACATGGCCACACGGCCGAGCTGTGCGAGATTCGTCTCCTCCTGATGTTCCACGGACATTCTTCGATAAACTCGGGAACAGCGTCACTCCTGGATAGTGCCATCTCGATCCACACGGTCGCTATCGCGCGGCAAGGAATGCCTTAGGCACTCTCACCATGCTGTGCCTTTCTTCCTCGCATCATCCTGATGTCGCGGCATCGGGTGTCCCTCGCAAAACACGGGATGCTCTGCCGCGATTTGTGTCACTCCTGGCCGTCGCCTCCTGACGTCGCAGCAGCGGGTATCCTTCACAAAACACAGGATGCTCTGCCACGATCTGTGTCACTCCTCGCCGTCGCCTCTGCACACGGGACTCTGGGATTCTGACTTCCGCACGACCAAACAACAGATACTTATAAGATGAACAACGCCCATCTCACCCGGGCCTGCTGGATCTCTGCGTCGAATTTCTTCACTTCGATTGTATCGTCTCGATCCACACGGTCGCCAGCTTTTCTTTTCTGTGCCTCCTGACGTTCAATGCACGGGCATTGTTCGATAAGCACGGGACAAGCGTCACTCTGCGTCACTCCTGGCCAGAGCCGTCTCGATCCACACGGCCGGGCTGTGCGAGACTTTTTCTTTCTGCGCCTCCTGACGTTCAATGCACGGGCATTGTTCGATAAACACGGGAGTAGCGTCACTCTGCGTCACTCCTGGCCAGAGCCGTCTCGATCCACACGGCCGGGCTGTGCGAGACTTTTACTTTCTGCGCCTCCTGACGTTCAATGCACGGGCATTGTTCGATAAACACGGGAGTAGCGTCACTCTGCGTCACTCCTGGCCAGAGCCGTCTTGATCCACACGGCCGGGCTGTGCGAGACTTTTACTTTCCCCCCCTGACATTCATTTGCCTTCCCCTCCCGATATATATACGGTCTCTTTCCATCGCCCTGCTCAATATTCTTCTTCCTCTCTCTCCCTCCTTCTAAACCTTTCTCTCCTTACCAACACCAAAATAATCCAATCTTCGCCCCTTCGCACCAGTGCTTTGGTGCGTCCTCACATTCGTTCAAACCACTTAATAGCCTTTATAGCCCTACCGTTCCCTTATACATATCTTCTTGGGGCTCCCGCCTTCATGCCGGGAGTCGCCGTCTCGCTAATCTCCTCGCTCATTCATGAGTACGCCGGAATTAGTCGAGTTTAGAACTTGTTTTACAGTAGTCTAATACCGCACGGTAAGGAATAGCTTCGACACTCACATCATCCCGACGTCGCGGCGCCGGGCGTCCTTCGCAAAACACGGGATGATCTGCCGCAATGCAGTGCAGTCTCCGCACAGCCTGACTGCGGACTCTTACTTCCTCCGGACCGAGCAGCACATATAAGACGAGCAATCTCGCCAGGCGACATCAGCTTTCGAAGCCCATCTCCCCTGGGCCAGCGGAATCCCTATCGAGTTTCTCCTTCACTTTGCTCGCACCCGCCACCCCGCATCCTTTCGCTTTTTGAACCGTGCCGGCTATACTATATTCACCACTCCAAAGACACGACCTCTTAATGGACTGGTGGACACTGGGGATTTTTACCTGGGGGGAGAGAACTCCCCCTGCACACCAGCATTTCCTGCTGGTGGTCAGGTCCCACAGGGTTTTAACCAGAGGTCCCGCCATACAAGCGGCCGGCCAGTCCACGGTTGTATTTCCACGCGCCAATTTACTTATGTGTCACACGATTTATCCGAGATATGTACTAGCCCTACCGTTCCCTTATACATATCTTCTTGGGGCTCCCGCCTTCATGCCGGGAGTCGCCGTCTCGCTAATCTCCTCGCTCATTCATGAGTACGCCGGAATTAGATGCACCTCTATTGCATCTGGTCATGCTTTTCAAAATGCTGACCATTTGAAAACACCTCTATTGCGCCAGGTCACACTTTTCAAAATAGCAGCCCTTTGAATGCACCTCTTTTGTGTCAGGTCACACTTTTCAAAATAGCAGCCCTTTGAATGCACCTCTTTTGTGTCAGGTCATTCTTTTCAAAATGGCGGCCATTTGAATGCATCTCTATTGTGTCAGGTCATGCTTTTCAAAATGCCAGCGATTTGAATGCAGGTCTATTGCGCTGCTTTTCAAAATGGCGGCCATTTGAATGCAGCTCTATTGTGTCACCGGAATACTCTCAGATACAACATATCAAAAAACTAGATCATTTGAACTATTATATCTAGCATGTGAACCATCCTACTAAAAAACAGTCCAATCTGGGCTATTAGGTCATCTCAGGGGACTAATCAAAAATTGTAAGATACCATGCCCTCGAGATTTTCAATGCCAACACAATGAGCATATTTTGAGGCAAAACGGTTGAGACTTGACCTCAGGAGAGCCATCTGATAGAAATTTCATTGAAAAAAAAAAAAAAAAAAAAAACAGGCTGCACCCTAAGTTCCGCAAACAGCTGTAGTTTGCGCCGGTTCATTCCCATCATTATGCCGTCTGGTTCCCAATGGAAACAAAAAATTGCACAGGAGAGAGAGGCGGCCCTGGATAAGAAATTCAAGCATACACCAAACAATGTGAAACAGAGACGGGCAGTAAAGAAGCCAGATTCTACGGATAACATTTGTCTTCTGGATTCATTCTATTTCACCAAATACTTCAAGGCCAAAGAGAACAAAGCCATGAAACTTGCGGAAACTGTCCCTTGCCCTTGCCCTTGGTCTTGGCCTTCCTCGGCTTCGCCTGACGCCGTGGGGCAGGGACCTCCTTCCCCTCATCATCCTCCATCTCCGCCTTAGCCTTCCCCCCCTTCGCCTGGCGCCGAGGTGCAGGAACCTCCTCAACCTCTTCATCCTCCTCAATCGTGTCGCCCGGCAGTGGCTTTGGCGAGGATGGCGCCGTTGGCGCGGTCAAGATCGTACTTGACAAGCCACAGCTTCCGGGATGGTGTAGTCGTGACCAAAGATCATGATATCAGCTGGGGAAAATGTTAGCACGATAAGGAACAGTGAAGAAAAAAAAAGGTACGTACACTCGAGGAGGTCCCGCCTGAGGTTCTCAAACCGCATCCCCTGCCCCGGGACGCTGATGTTGTCAAACCTTCAGGAGATGTTTTCGAAATCAAATGACGAGTGTCCGTTTCAGAGTATGGACATTTGAGAATTGACTTGCATAGATATTGTCCGCCATATGAGGGTGCGGAGCACGGGTTCATGCTATAAGACATCAGCGGAGACTCATGCGAATCAATAGCCTTCCATTTCTGTCCCGCACATTGCTCAAAGTTTTTCTGAATTACTATCCGGAACCCGTCCTCCGAGACTGGAGTACTTGAATCAGTCACCAGAATTCCTCTCCTTTGCCCCAGTAATATGCCTGTGCACAGCTTCGCCGCTCTCGTCATTTTTTGTTTACCTCTCGTAGCTCTCGATCCTCTGCGCCCCGGTGGAGGTCACACTGATATTAACCCTGACGCATTGCACGAGGCACGGACCATTTATACGCTCAAGGACCATTACACCGGCGAAGACTTCTTGTGCGTCGTCACATCAAATCCCTTCACATTTCTGACGCCAGCGCAGAAAGTGGAATTTCTTCACTGCAGCTGACCCTACCCACGGCACTGTCAACTATCTGAGCTTGGCCGAGGCCCAAACGATGAACCTTGCCTATGTGCGGAGCGATGGCACCACCATCCTGGCAGTAGACAGTACCTCCCAACTGAGCCTGGGTGAGAATCGCAGCTCGTACGTGCGTATTTCACGCTTTGTCCTCGTTTATCAGACTACTCGCCTGCAGTGTCCGGATCAGTTCTCCGAACTCGTACACCTACGGACTTTTCGTCGCCGGTATGTGGTGTCCTCAACTGTATGATTCTCTGACCACATTGCAGATATTTGGGCCATGCCCCATGGGCCCACAGTGTGGCCCGCGTATTGGACAGTGGGACCCAACTGGCCGGATAGCGGGGAGATAGATGTGATTGAGGCAAGTCTAAGCGTCGTTTGATGACACAACACACAAAAGACACACCAACAATGCAAACAGGGCACAGGAGACTCCACCACCAATCAAATGACGCTTCACACCTCTGGCGGTTGCTCTTTGGATACGGCGGTCACAAGCCAATTTACGGGAACGCCCACAACTCACCGGAGCTGCGCAAGTAGCGGCGACGACAACGACGGCTGTGGTATCACCGATTTCGCGGCCGACGTTTACGGGCACAGTTTCAACCTCATAGGTCTGCGGAACATCTTGACCACATCAAGATTGTTCTAATTTTCTTTCTTTCTTTCGAGATGGTGGAGTGTACGCCCACTTGGTTGGACCGACGGGTATCAAGATCTGGCATTTCCCGCGTACATCAATCCCCGGCGACATCACCGCAAAGACACCGAATCCCGCCAACTGGGGCAAGCCTGTGGCGTTCTGGTCGTCCTCAACATGCGACATTGCCTCACATTTCCAAGACCAGGTTATCACTGTAGGCAGCTCGATTTTGCCAATTAAATCAGCATTTGACTATGTTAGTTTGACACAACGCTCTGCGGTGATTGTGAGTGACTCTAGTTGTATCTCTAGGATTAAACAAAACTTCAGAGATGGGAAAAGGGGCCGGAAATGTTTTTCCTGGGGGAATGTCTGCGTGTGTGGAGGCCGTCGCAAATCCAATCAATTTTGTTTGTGCGTACATTTTCTCTGGTCTTGAAGCTTTTGCCGCAACTGAGGTCGCGTTACGTAGTCGCAAAATGGAAGCTCAATTACGTTTCGGTGTACGAATCATAATTGCTTATTGTTGCAGCCATCTTTCCGCGTGCATTTTGTCGCTCGGAATGAGCCACGTACCCTACTCACTCTGGAAGTAGTTTTAATATTGAGTCTGTAGGCACAAAACATGGAAAAGCGCCCATGTGGCTGTGCAGATTATGTAACAAGCTTTTACTCTGATCGGACCCCACTGCCTGATAACAGACTTCAATATATTGAGGAACGAGATCAGAAATTATTGAAGCGTCTGTCTGCGAGAGACTACCGAAACAAACATGTAATTCTAATACTCCCACCTGATGAGACGTGCAAGGCAAGAAAGAAAATGAAGATAAATAAAAGAACCGCGACTCCCACGGCTTCGACCGAAACTCCCACCTGAACCAAAAACCATCAAATACGAAGCAGTTTGCTCCGAGTCCATTTGCTAACAATATGAATACTAATGGAACCGAATTCTGCCTCGTCGTTTATATTCGCTTCGTAATGAACATATTGGTTGGGGCATCGAGCTCCCCTCTATCCGACAATTTTGGGCTTCGCGTTCCCGTTCATTGGGCACCGATTTTCTTCTGCACTGGGCGTTGATCCTATTGGGCATCGAGTTCCCTTTCATTCGGGCATCAAGTTCCCTTTCATTGGGCATCAAGTTCCCTTTAATTTCATTGGACATTGAGTTCCCTGTTTATTAGGCGTCGACTTTCCCATTGCGCATCGAGTTCCCTTTCATTCGGGCATCAAGTTCCCTTTCATTGGGCTCGAGTTCCCCTTAATTTCAGTGGACATCGAGTTCCCTCTTCATTGGGCGTCGAGCTTCCCATTGCGCATCGAGTATCAAGTTCCCTTTCATTCGGGCGTTGAGTTCCGCTTTAATTTGGGCATCGAGTTCCCTTGCATTTGGACATCAAGTCCCCCGAGCACCGAGTTCTCTTTCACTGGGTATCATGCATTAAAATTTCATTCAGCGTCTATTTCCTTCCACCTTCGCGTCGAGAGTTATGTTCCCTCGCTCGTTGTGTCTTAGTCCACTGGATCGAGTTGCACGTGATTTGGGACCATCGAGTGTCCAACTCTGCGCTTTCAAAGGCCAGCTAACATTACATGGTGGACCTTGGTCATCTGCCGGGGCCATTGTCTGATCAAAACAGAGCTCTCCGAGCTGTGAGGCCGTCTAAAAGCTCGCATTAAAGAGATTGGGCCAAGATCGGTGAAGGCAGTGAAAGGCCCCACATCAGTGTCAGTCGGATAGTCCCTGGACATGTGAAGTGGTATCCTATTGGTGTGATTTTGCCGCCCAACGCTGCCTACCGTCAAGGCAGTGAAAGGCTCCACATCCGTGCCAGTGTATACGATAGTTCCTGGACGTGTGAAGTGGCATTGTATTGGGTTGATTTTGCCGCCCAACGTCGTTCGTGTGGCTCGAAGCTTTCATTCCCACCCCAAGCCCATGGTCAGTGAGCGAAATGACATGATGGACGAGTTGAAGGTGGCTTCTAATTGACCCGGACCGGCAAGAGTTTCCATTTTAGATCCAGAAGCCTTCCATATACCGAAATGACTGTGTGCCGGCGCTGAAGAGGTTCCAAATGCCGATGATTGGAGGATCACATCTGGGTGAGGCTCCAGACTTTCAGAGAAGTAAATGTTAGACAGATGTGGCTAGCTTAGGTATAAGCTGCGGGTCGGAGCACATCTCCCGTATGGCTGTAATACTGTAGAATAATGATTTTGGATGAGAAAAACACCCACCCTCCAATTCGGGAGTTAAAGCGGCTCCCTATCTTGAAAAGACCGAAAAAAAGTAACACCCTTCATATACACCTCAAAAAGTAACACCCTCCAGCCCACCGACAATTGACCACCTGGGAAGATCTGGAAAATATTGACCACCCTGTTTGACCAAAGAAAAAATGGAAGAACTCTGAGAGGCAGACACGGTCCGTACCACCATGTCGATTTTTCAAACTCGTTCAAACCACCCCGCTCCTGCTCAGAGACACGCAGAACTCCCCAATAGAGACGACCCAATGGTTGCTGCAACGCGTTGTCCTGGCAGTCGAGCTCAAAACGGGTTTTATGGCGGAACTCGCGAACTTATGGGCGCACCCGCGGAATCGCGTGGTTGTCCCACTGCTCCCACTCAGCGACACGCAGCACTCCTCAAGAGTGCAGACCCAACGGTCGCCGCAACGCGTTGTCCTCGTGGTCGAGCCAAGAGTCTTGAAGATGGCGCAAAACGCGAAGCCGGCACGCTTGCGCAATCGCAGGCCTGTCACTCGAATCGTGCCGCGGCATTCGAAGACGAAAACGTCGCAACAGCCTCCTGCAACCTCAGTCTCGGTGCGCCAGACCTCGCGCTACGCACCGCTGGGGGGATTTCGACAACGGGCGGGCTTTTCGTGTCAAAACTGCCAGCAGACCATCAAACGCACGGACCATCGCTCGGGTCGCCACCCGTTGTGTTCCGTACTACCCCATTTGGCATGATCGACACCGAGGCGGTGCAAACACCTCTTCGCCGCACTGCTGCCCATCCTCGTCTTCGTACTCGCTGTCTGCGTACTGGTGACTGTTTGGAGTTCTGAATCTAGCAAGTCGCCGACTTCCTATGTTCAAAACACTCTATTTGTTTTTTCTCGCAACCGAGCGCCTCTGTCGTTTACGGAATCGCAACGTCAAGTCGTCGAGAACATGCTACTCAGGATGCAGCCCTGTGCCTCCACTTCGAGGCTTCAACTTCCATCGCAAATGCCTCAAGAGTGCACTGGCTCATTCCTTTTGACTCAATTGCAACGGAATATGCACGCAGCGTCGCAACCGGAAGCAGAAATGGCTCTGGCAAGGAAAGGTGGATACTGAACTCCCCGGGCGTGTTGAACAATACCCGGATGAACTGCAACTGTTCCGCGGCCTACTTTCTAGGAGATAAATTACTCCACTCCTCGCAAAGTTGGCATATGATGTGCTCAAAATTTTTGACTCTGAACCGATGCTCCTCATCGACGCTCCAACGTCTCAACCCTGAACTTTCGGACTAAACAAGACGTCTACCTTCCTGACCCTAGCATGGACGACATTTTATTTTTTGTGGTCGTTGGCTCCTGCATGCAGATTGCAAAGGGAAGACATACGACAGCATTTGGAGGGCTGGTGGACTCCGGGGAATTTTACCTGGGAGGAGGGGACTCCTCCCGTACACTTGCGCACTCCGCTTGTGGTCAGGTCCCACGAGGTTACAGCCGGAGGTCCCGCCATGCGAGGGCCAGCCAGTCTCCAAATTGCCAGCGTCTTGTATTGATCGCCCCCCTGGAATTTCTCTGTGTTCCGTTGGCATCTTGTAGTTTTGTGTATGGATAACCACCCGTATATTACTACATGTTTGTCTTCGGTAAACTCGTTGTTCATGTTGTGGACCTCGCGAGTATAATATATCCCCCCCCCCCCCCCCTGAAGGGCCCTGGCACCCACAGGGGTTGTTGGAGGAGCTACTGTATTATTTCATTCAATTCGTCAGTCACACGTCACACCGAAAATTTTAGACCCCGGCAATAATTTTTTCTCGATTTATGGGATTTTCTGGGGATTTTCTGGCGCGGGGCCCAAATCACGTGAGTGACGAATTGAATGAAATAATACAGTATTCTAATATAAACCTTGAACGATAACGCTCTTGTAGGCTGAGTGTCAACAACCACATTTGGTTCACCGGCTGAGTGAGTGTATGGTTTATGTAGTACCCCAAGCCCTAGCAACCTCCTAGTGTACTAGTACATGGACGGAGCAAAATTCCAGCATCTGGCACAGTCCCCCGAGGCCGAGGCGACTCGGAATAGAACCCTCATCTTTTACAGGGCCTACGATAGAAGCTCAGTGCTACATAGCCGTGCCAACGTACTCGAGTATACTAGTGAGTTTTGCAACAGGTTTGGAACTCACATGCATGCCAGCGAGTAGTTTCAAACTTGGTTTGTAACCGAATCTCTCTTTGCAGTTCAACGGGGGGATCAGATCAACAAACTGGTGGCAATGGGATCCTCTGATGTTGGATAAACAAGCCGACACGTACGGCCACGTACGTCCACGTTTGGTCCACGTCGCTGGCGACGCTGTGCCTGGAGACGCACAGCCCGTTGAGCAGTTTCAGCTGGTCTGAAACTGCACCTCTTGGATACCATTGTTCTTCAACCTGTGTTTGTATTTATTTAGGTACATTGTTCTCAAAGGTATAAAAGCCCACGAGTTATTCGAATAAACTATCGAATCTTTCTTGTGTCCACCCGTCCGAATCCCTATATTATTCTGACATCTGAACAACATCTGAATCTGTTGTGGGCAGCATGTCACCATGGATTGAGTTACGGTGAGTTTCAGAGAAACCGAAGAAGTTGAACACTGAAGTATTATCCACAGGATGGCAGTGCCCCTTTTTTTGCGTCGCCATGGCATGTTACATTACAGCTCTTTGCGGAACAACAGGCGCGGCATGTTTTTTTCTGTTTTTGTACGTTTTCACGAGAACAGTCACTAGAAGCTCAATTTTTGTCCAAATGCCTTGGGAGTAGGCTCGTTGTAATCGCGCTGCAAATCCGCAGCGCACAGAATACCGGTTTTGTGAATTGTATTACGTAATGAAATTTCTTCTCGAAAAACACGGTTTTGAGGAGGACAGCCATAGCAGCCTGGGCACTTGCCCGATGGACCTAATTTTTGGATATGTTATGTATCATGAGAGGTACTAGCGAACCCCGTACAATTTTAGGCCATACTTTGAACAATCCTGGTTTGGCACAGACCTTGACGAGGCACATATTCAGATCACATCACACGTAGACTACTGCTTCACAGTTTCGGGACCATTATACCTGTGAACATTGTGGTCCTCTACACTGCCAGAGCCTCAGATGGGCGAGACTGGGTAGATGATTGATATTGCTACACTTAATCCGGATCACAAGTGTAGCTTAGCTTTATTTTGGAATAAACCCAAAATTTCGGAAATAGATCAAACACAAATCACGACTGAACGCAAACTCAAAAGTCCAGAGCCTCTAGGTTATACTCAAGTTCTATACTCAGGTTCTGCATAAATCCTCTCGAGCCTTGTGTTTTCCGCTGCATCAGCAAAGCGTGATCGATGTTGGTTGGTTGCCACGTCCTCCCTTCTCCTCTCTTTCCCCTATGTCCATGCCCTCCCCCAAGCCCTCACTGTCGTGTCCGTCGTCTCCATCCGTGTCTAGCACCTCCTGGGCACACTTCCTCGTGCTCTCTGGTCTCTGCCCATTTCAGATCAGTGACCGCCCATAAGGCCTTGGGTGGAGGTCTCAGGATCTCCAAGGCCTTGGTTAAGGGTAAGGCCTTGGCCAAGGGCACCTCCAAGGCCTTGGCTGATTTTTCCCACGCATCCAGGCGTTATCAAAATTCAAGTTGTAAATCACAACGTAAATCTACTGATATTCCTCAAACGTGTCAATCTCAATAGGGCACTCGTCGGGACACTCTTTGTCTGCTGCCTGCATCAAAACCTCTTCCTCTTCCATGCAGATGGCTTGTGTACGCGCAGTTTCTCTGCCCTGCTGAACAATAGCGCGAGATAGGCTTTCACATTGGCTTCTTCGGGATTCGAGGTGTCGTCGACGGACAAGAAGGACAAGAAAAGAGGAAAAATAAAATGACACACGTGATGCCCTAAGGCTTGGCCAAGGGCAAAACTTCCCGCCGAAAATCGCCAAGGCCTTGTTAAGGCCTTGGAGTTTTAAGGCCTTGGGCCTTGGGCGATCACTGTCTCAGATTGGCGCCTTCAAGTTGTACAAGCCGTATCACGAGCGTCGACAGTGCTCTTCCTGCAAGTCTCAAGCCTCAGCTGCCTCAAGCTTCCCTGTTTCAAGCCTCAAGCCTCAAGCACTCCTCAAGCCTCCCTGTTCCAAGCCCCAAGCCTCTCGGTTTCAAGCCTCAAGCGTCTTTCTCAGTTTCAAGCTTCAAAGTCCCCTACCTCAAACCTCTCCGCCTCAAACCTGGACTCATTTGCCTCGAGCCTCCTCGTCTCAAACCATCCTTAGCGGCTCCTTGGTTACTGTTGGCCAAGAGTGCGTGGCTTGTCGCCAATGCGACATTCGGTGTGCGCTTTCGCGCATGTATGTCTGTTCTTGTTTATATGTTACATTTACTGTAGTCTCTCTGAATGTCATTTCCTGGGTGCTCCTGTCGAATGGAACGGGAAGAGGAATAAAAAGGATACTGAGCGCGTCGCAAGTGGTACATCAAAAAAGCACGTGGAGATGGGATCAAACTTGGTTTTGCGCTAAACTTAAGTTTTTTCCGCATCTCGCTGAGGCGCATCGCACTTAACCTCCGCAGGGGCTCTCCCTTTTTAAGTTTTTAATGGGTTTGTATTAAACACAGCTCCATGAACTCAAACTGAGCAATTTCTTAGTGCGATAGCCTGCCTGTGTAGTACCCCCTGTGGTACATAACATATCCAAAAATTAGGTCCATCGGGCCAGTACCCAGGCTGCTATGGCTGTCCTCCTCAAAACCGTGTTTTTCAAGAAGAAATTTCATTACGTAATACAATTCACAAAACCGGTATCCTGTGCGCTGCGAATTTTCAGCGCGATTACAACGAGCCTACTCCCAAGGCATTTGGACAAAAATTGAGCTTCTAGTGACTGTTCTCGTGAAAAAGTACAAAAACAGAAAAAAAAACGCCGCGCCTGTTGTTCCGCAAAGAGCTGTAACCTGGTTGCGCAGAAGCCATTGGAGCCATCTAATGGCTTTTTTGATGTGCACACCGAATGGCTTTTCATTCCGGTGGTTTGGGAAATGGTGATCACACTGAGTCCGTGTAAGTGTTCTCTGAATCTATGATAGTTGTTTTGCTCCCTCGAGCATCTTGCTCCGCTGCGGTAATTCACTTTCTATCAAGAATTACCTGATTTTGGCTGATTTGACTGAACTCAGGGCGTGGCAACGCAAAAGAGGTCATCATCGAGTAGAATATGGGTATAGGCTAGTATATACCTCAATATCAAGTGGAATTTGAAGAGGGTTATCCGGAGCCATATGAGCCATTAGCCATTGCGTGCGCACATCAAAAAAGCCATCAGATGGCTCCAATGGCTTCTGCGCAAACTCTCTATTTTCTACTTGCACCGGGTGCTTTTGTTTTCCAGTCCCACAGACCCGTGCCTTTTTGTTTACCACTTCAACCATAGCAACATTTTTTCATGGAGGCACACAAAATAATTATTTTACAGTATTACAGCCATACTCCCGTACGGGCGATATACTGGAAAAAATTGACCTTCGCTGTTGTGACCCGGTGCGACAACCTGAGGTTTATCGACAACTTTTCATGTTGGTGCACAACTTGGACTCCAGCAACTTTCGGAGGTCACCACTTCCATTGGCTCCAACTTAGGCTCCGGGGTAACATTTGACTGACCGAGGTCGTAGAGGAGCGCGTCCAGTGACCCAACGCGTAACATTCAACGGACCAAGCAGAGGCAAATACTGGTTGAACTCCTATCTGTTTGGGCTCCTTACTCCTTGTAGCCTGTCAAGGCGCATCAGCAATGTTCATCAGTACATACAATGCAAAGGGTCATGCCATTGGGATTAGGGCTCCAACCCGTGCCCGTCGTCGACGGGTCGACGGACGGGAACGGCCGGGTCGGCACCCGTCCGTTTGGAACTTGGAACCTTCCTCTGCCGGGACGGGTCCACCCCGTTGACGGGTACCCGTACCCGTCCCGTTCGACGGGTTCGACGGGTTCTTCTCGGCATCTTCCGGTGTTCCTGAGCAGCCTGTGCCGAGCAATTTATCCTGCCTACTGCTATCACTTTATCAACTGATCCCAGTTTCACAAGCATAAAAGGATCTGTGTTGGCGGCATAGTGGTTAATTTCCGCTCTCCCTGCACGTAGTTGCAGGGACTGAGTATAGCCAAGAAAAAAGAGAAAATTTCGCGAGTTCACTACTCGTTAATTTCCGCCCTCCCTGCATGCATTGTTACGCGGCTGTGTGGCGACGCAAGGTACCCGTGTTGAGGGCCTGGATGCCGCCAGCCTGAGGGAGCGTTTTGTCCGACTTTGAAGGAATATCATTAACTATCCTTTGTAATCTTTCTCAGGCTCCCTACTACGGCTTCGACTCCTAACTCCTGCTCGGGGTTGCTGACATGGCATTCATGTGCGCAGCACCGGCAATCTTTACTACTTGAAAATTGAGGGAGCTGTGCTTGCGTTTCAGATATTGCGACCCAGGTATAAAAAGCCGTCTCACCTGAGTAATCCTTCGCTATGATATCCCTCGTCAAATATGATGATCGACCGTCGAGCAGACTACTACCTGGTGAGGTCATCATTTTTGCGCTGGATATGCACTCACTGCATTGATTTTATCCAGCGCGTGGTACACTTTTCGCCACAAGAACAGAGGCTCTGGCGTCTCACTCGTTGCAATGGGCATTGGCTAATCTCATCCTTTTCCTCTTCCCTTCATTGATGGTTATAATGGCAACTTATACCGTTGGCACTCAGCTCGGCTTGCGAAAGCACGACGCTCCTCATCAGTTGGCATATTTCCTTGCTTATTTTTCAATTTGGACGGGTTCAGCCTCCATTTTCACGGGCAAGTCATTTTGCATTCATGTTACGGATCGTCTCATTGTGCCCTTAGCTTCGATAATATTTCCACGATTCTTTCGATACCACCTTGCTGTCCCGCTCATTTTGGGCCGACACCATCACCGATCGCATTTTTCTTTCATGTCTCAACGGCGCCTGAACCGTGTTTGTGGCAAATCGATTTTCACTATCTTCATTCTTGGGCTCAATAATCGCTCGCTCCCCCTACGCAAGTCTTTCTTTTTGGTTCGTTATCCTTAATCAACCTCACACAGTTGTTACCGCCAAACTACAATACAAGAGATTTATCAGCACCTTGGCAGTTTAGGCCTAGTGCCAGGTCTTCAATTCGTCGATTTCGTACATCGTGGTCGCCTGATATTGTGGGAGGATACAATAGAATCTCTCGGCATTGGCCCGCTATCGCATTTGCACTTGAGATTTCTTGTTCCTGGTGGTGCAAACAAGGGTAAGAGCCATTATTTCGGGTGCATGCGATGTTCTCACTTCGTTCTCCCTGTAGATGTCCCCGAGGCCTCGTCGTCTAACTCTCGAAGCAAGCGCAAACGCAATTCCGAGCGTATGGGGGTAATCTTGGATGCAGAAGGGCTGAACTCGGAGGGCGAACCCGAAAAATCGACCACCCGCAAGCCCAAGAAGCAGAAGACAGCTTCGAAGCCAGTGGCAGAGTCAGACCCCGAGGATGAAGATTTCCCCAGGACAGTGACAGTGATGTAGAAATGGTGATCTCGAACGAGGAGGTGAGTTCCTGAACGAAAAATGGCCACTTTCTAACCAATATTCAGGTTGCAGAATCCCTTCCAACCAAATCTGTTCCGACAACCACCCGCAAGTCGAAGGTGAAGGCTAAAGAGAAGGCCAAAGATAAATCTACGGTATGCACACTCATCAATGAGTTATATGTTCTCATTTTCTTCTCATAGGCCACACCTGTTCCGAAGGGGAAAAAGAATAAAGGCAAGGAAAAGGCCGTTGATTCTGCGGTATGTTGTCGACTCTCTCGTTCTTTTCCAGACCTTCCTGATTTTCCCAGTCGCAGACCATCGCTCCCCAGGTAGCGACCGTACGGGACGAGTCGTCTCCCAGTCCGGAGCCTCAGCCGCTGAAGCCCAAAGTAAGTGATGCACCTGAAGCCAATTCCCTCTCTGACCTGGTACAGGCACAGGCAAAGCGAAATCGTATTTACATGTTCTATGAGAGCGTCGCCACGGCCGCCGATGGCAAGGTTGTGGCGGGCTCAAAGTACTGGCGGTGTCGGTTGGGAAACCAAAAAACACTCGAGATTACCAAGGGCGTGAATTACAATACATCCAGTTCGTTCTCTTGCGACTCAAGGCCCTGAAAATCTAACATTCTACTCCAGAGCTTCAGAACTACCTTGAACACGAATTCAAGGCGCATTTTAATCTGTACCAAGTACTTCAACGCAGTGATCGAGAGCCCACCAAGGAAGAAATTGAGCTCGCCTCCGGCAAGAAGGAGATGGACGACATACTGATTTTGCACTATAAGACCAAGTCCGACCAGCTCTCGCGGAACATCAAGGCCATGTTTAAAAAACAGGAAGAGATGACAGAGGTATCTCGCTTGATTCTACTGGTTGAACATCGCTCATTATTTGTAGGAGCCATGGGACTCGGAACATTTTGAAGACTTGCTTGCAAAGTGGGTAGCAGCGTGCGATCAACCGTTCACGGCTGTCAACGCTCCCGAGTTTCGCGAGATGCTTGAGTATGCTCATCGCACCCCTTTCTACATCCCGCATGATCAAGCGGTGAAAGACCGAATTATCAAGATGTCAGATGCGATGAAAAAAGGACTCGCGCAAATATTCAAAGTAATATCCTCGCATGATATTCTCAGTGTACTCATCTTGTCCTTCGCCAGGAGAACCTCTCAGATTTTGTCCTGTCTTTGGACGCATGGACATCCAGTAATGGGTACGCATTTCTGGCCATTGTAGTGCACTACATCGGAAACGATGGGAAACTAGGTGGGCCTAAAATATGTGTGTCGGTGCTCGCATTGATGTTTCCATTCCTCAGAGGAGTGTTTGATCGACTTTCGGGAATTAATTGGCCAACATTCGGGAGAGAACATGGCGGCTGTAGTTTGGGAGACAGTGAAGAGCTTCGGCCTTAAGGGCAGGGTATGAATCTTGCGAATTCGCATCCGTTGTGTGCTTCGTGACTTACTTCCGTCAGATTACTGCTTTTGTTATGGACAATGCAACGAACAACGACACACTTGTCGAGGCGTTCGCGAAACGATGCGAGGACGAGGGTATACCGTTTTCAAGTCAGGACGCTCGGATGCGATGTATGCCCCACACCATTCATCTGTCGGCGCTAAAGGTGAGTGATGCCTTCGGGTTCAATGTCACCAATTTATTTGTCTCTCCAGCTCCTCGAGGCAATCGGCGCGCTTACAAAGGAGGAGGCGCAGAAATCAGGATCGCGTCAAACTACGTATCAAGAATCCGCCATGGAGCCTCTTGGCCAGGACAGCGAGAACGAAGCAGCTCGGGCCGATGATGCTGCCGACGATGCATCCCCACCTGCACATGGCACAGTCGCGCAGGCTGTTTTCAAGGTCTGGCTCACTCCCGTCACAGGGAAAAGAACTAAATATTGCTTAGCTGCGGAAAATAGTGCGTCACGTCCGGTCCAGTCCGCAACGTCGGCAGATCTGGGAAAAAGAAGTACGGGCCGCTTATGCAGAAAAGAACGAGGATACTCCGGACACGAAGACCAGCGACTCCATGGTTCTCATGCTTATTCTCGACGTTAAAACTCGATGGTCGTCGACTCATCAAATGCTCAGTATGTTTCCTGGTTTTGATCTCTTCAATTGTGTTCATCTGATGTAGGTCGTGCATTAAAATTCCGGCCGGCAATTTTCAGTTATGTTGCAAAGGACGAATCGCTTCGTGCACATGAGCTGTCGACTGCCGACTGGACCGCTTTGAAGCTGGTCTCGAAGTGGTTGATGGCCTTCCGCGACGCGACAACCCAAATGTCCACCACGAAGCAACCGATGATCTCGAACACTCACGCCGTGTTCCTTGGTCTTCAGAAGCACATCAAGATTAAACTGGGGAATCTTCCGCAGGAAACCGATCCCGTGTTGCGTCAAGGGCTTGTTGATGCTCATACGAAGCTGAGTGATTATTTCACCAAATTTGATCAGTCAAGATATTATTCCTGGGCTACCCGTGCGGATATTTCTTCCTCTTGCGCCGTTCAATTTTCTAACATGTCGAGTTCAGTACTGGATCCTCGACTGTCTTACAATGGGCTTAAGACTGACTACGCCGACGAGCCAGAGCTGTTGGCTGATCTGGAGTTCTCGAAGCATGAGTTGAAAATTCATTTCAACACGTACTTCGCTTCGACAACAGCCGATTCCGCTGAGTCTCAGCGAACTGAGCCAGGATCACCACAGAAGCTCGACTTCACGAGCCGCTACACTCAACGTGCTAACAGCGGCACTGTGGACGAACTGACCGAGTATTTTCGTCTAACCTCTGTCCCAGAGAACTGGGAGATCGACCCGTTGGAGTGGTGGTACAGCCGGCGTAAACAATTTCCTCGTCTCTATTTGTTGGTTCGGAATATCTTGTGCATTCCGGGTACGTTCAAACGAACATTCCATCTCATTTACATTCAAATATGTCTTCCAGGATCTGCCGTTGCGGTCGAGCGCGTGTTCTCCAGATGACGAGATACTATCAGCCTTCGTCGCGCAAGTTTACACGCCGATACAATTCGAACCTTGATGTTTGTGAAGGCGAGATTACGGGTCGCTCGTGCGAAGCTCAACAAGGACGGGGTAATCTGTATTGATTAGTAGCAACGACACAGTATTTTGTACCCGCTGTTCTTCCGCCCAAGATCTTACCCGTAATTGCATAAGTCTTGGTCCTGTGAAAGTCTGAGCACCCGTCGAAACGGCCGTTACGGCCGGGACGGGTTGGACCCGTCCGTTTTGGTCTCTCGCGCATGGTAGAAACGGACGGGTCGACCCGTCCCGTGGTGCCCAACGGCCGTCGTTTGCGACGGCCGTCCCGTTTGACGGACGGGTTGGAGCCCTACCTGCGCGCTCCCAAACGTGTCCTTTGCCTGGCGAAATTGGGTGCTGGCCATCGCAAGGCGAGTACGACGGCAACAGCTGCATTGATGAAGACCGCGGCCTTCCGCCCCGCATTAGTTTCAATGCTGGGCAATCGTACGGACTTGAGGAGGGACCCCTCGGGTCGGAAGCGGTATTGTCAACGAGAGGTTGGCGGCACCGCCCTTCACAGCTCGGCGGCTGTCTACAGCACCGCGCAAGAGTCAACGACTCGGCCCCAGTGACCGAGTCACACAGCCTGTGTATATGTACCAGGCGGGACAGAGCTGCTACCCTCAGCTTCTCACTCTGTCTCGTCAGGTACAATCCTTTTTTCCCCTCAGTTTAGTGTTCTCACTCTGTCTCGTCAGCCCTTTTATCGGTCTCCCACCCTATGCTACACATACCCACACCAAATACATACATCCTCGTACATACTACCCTGTATTTAGCCATCTCGGCATCTCACATGGTCTCCAATAGACTTCTGAGCCCCTCTGGGGCTGTTTCCCGCTATAACGATGCCAATCACGTCGAAGAAGACGCGATGGTCAGCAGGCTTGAGAATGCATCAGATTATGAGCGTGGGTTCGCCAGTCTGGACGCGACGGAGATGGGACTGGTCGAGAAACTGAAAAATTTTGCTGGGGAAGCAGATGCTTGAACCTAAATCCAAAAGAGCTTGCGTCGAGTCGGGCCGTCGAAGCTCTTTGAGCGCGGGCGGAAAACGCTGCGGGGCGTGGTACAAAAGCAGGTGAGAGGCGAACCTTTCTGCGCGAGCTGGATGAGGACCCAAAGACGACAAAGGGTGAGAAGAAACTCACCTGTGCTGTGGGTGTAGCGTAAGATAAATGTCTGCCAGGGGAGTAAGGCGAGCTCAGAGAAAAGCGGCTTTTGCTGGGAACCACGCATGAGAATCAGTCGTAGAAGTCGCCTGAAGTACGTTGTAGTGTTACGTACCTGTGGAAAGTCGGCAGTAGCGGTATCGGAACCCGAGAGTCGCTGATAGCGGCGATGGTGGAGGCGGGAGGGAAAGGTGGAGGCAGGAAGGAAAGGCGAGGAAGAGGGTACAGAAGGAATGCGTTTCGGACTCCGACACCATTAAAATCGGTCACGCTTTTCAAAATGCAAGCCATTTCAATGGCCTTTGCCCAGATCACGCTTTTCAAAATGCACCACACAAAATGAACTCGGTTAGTCGATTCAGAGTGTCGGAAATCATGTGGGAAACTTCCAACAAGACATTCTGTTGCTCAAGGGGCTAGCTAGCCTTACCAACTGTGGAAAGCCAGTGGTATTCATTATTGATGCTCTTGATGAATGCCCAAATGATGAAGCTTATCACTTGTTCCGCATGTTGGCAAAACTAATCTGTGAACCTACCCTGCCCGTTGTTGCCCGGTTCCTTTTCACATATCGCTCTCATGGAGAAATTCTAGAGACTTTCAAAAATGCCGCAAGCATTCTTCACATCAATATTGATGACCAAATGGATACTGTCAAGGACATCTACAAGTTTGTCGACACTGAGCTTCACAACACCAAAGTTCAAAATATGGCTGGCGATGTTGCCAAGGCTGCACAAAAAGTTTTTGAATGTGCTGCAGTACTGTGCCGTGAACTCACAACTCCCATGAGACCCTCAGCTCGGAAACAATTCATCAAGACATTGCAAAGGGGACAGATCACTTCTCTGTATGGTTCCTACCGTGCTGTCCTGGAAATTCATTTGCAAGGCGATGACATCCAAGTGTTCCAGAGGGTCATGTCCTGGGTATTCACCGTACGGACCCCTCAAACCCGGCAGGTGCTTCATGAAATTGCAACTGTCTTGCTACCAGAGGAAAATGAATCTGACCCAGATGAAATCTTGACATGGCTTGGCTCCGTGCTCAGTGGGACAACCTCACAGAATGAGCCGATTTTGCCACTTCACACATCTCTTCGGGATTTTCTCATGGACAAAGGACATAGTGGTGAATTCTGGGTAAAATTGGGACCTAATTGCGACCAAGAAATTTCTTTGGCATGTCTCAAGCTGATGAATAATGGACTTCGGTTCAACATATGTGGATTCCCAACATCTTTTGCATTAAACTCAGATGTGAAGGAGCTTTCTAAAAGAGTCAGGAAATGCATTTCACCAGGGCTCCAATATGCGTGCTTGACAGCAGGCCACCACCTCCAGAATACTTTTCTTATTGATCTGACACCTTCTATGCATCCAGTTATGTCTTTCCCTAGTAATTGTCTTTTTGGGCTAACATTATTTCTTGACAACTTAGGATATTAAACCTGGTGTGACATATTTCTTGGAGAATAATTTTTTGTTTTGGCTGGAGGCACACAGTTGCATGTGTACAGGAAAAGATGGGCCTGGAACAATTTTGCCACAGTTTCTGGAATGGAGTATGGTAAGTTTTAATCTCATATCCAACAAACTTCAGAAAACCAATGCCTGGCTGCAGGGAATAGCAGACAATGACATCCAAACAGTGCTGCTTGACTACATTCAATTTGAGAAGCGATTTCGTCAAGGCTATATGATGTCTGCACCCCAGGTTTACATCTCTGGGCTTTTATTTGCCCCTCGAGATTCAATAATAGCCAAGCACTACAAGCCAAGGTTTCAGAATCTTATTCAGGCATCTGGATCTCTGGATACTATATGGCCACCATCAGAGACATTGGTCATACATGAGACAGCAGGTGTCTTGTCTGTTTCGTTCTCCACAGATGGGTTGCATATTGCATCAGCATCAGGTAATAACATTCAAATCTGGGATGTTAAGACTGGGCAGCAGGTTGGTGAGGCCCTCATTGGCCATGCTGGTTGGGTTCTGTCTGTTGCCTTCTCGCCAGATGGAAGCCTAATTGTCTCTGGATCCGATGACAAAACCATCCGCCTCTGGAATGTGAAGACTGGGCAGCAGGTTGGTGAAGCTCTTGTTGGCCACACTGATTGCATTAAGTCTGTTGCCTTCTCACCAGATGGAAACCACATTGCCTCTGGATCTGATGACAACACCATCGGGTTTTGGGATGTAAAGACTGGGGAGCAGGTTCATGGAGTTGTCGGTTATCAAGCTCAATCTGTTGCCTTCTCGCCAGATGGAAACCAGGTTGCCTTTGGATCCAAAGACAACACCATCCGCCTCTGGAATGTGAAGACTGGGCGGGGTGGTGAAGCCTGTGGTGGCCACACTCATTGGGTTCGATCTGTTGCCTTTTCACCAAATGGAAGCCACATTGCCTCTGGATCCCATGACCGAACCATTTGCCTCTGGGATGTGAAGGCTGGGCGGCAGGTTGGTGAAGCTCTTGGTGGACATACTGGTTTGGTTTCATCTGTTGCCTTCTCACCAGATGGAAGTCATATTGCCTCCAGATCCAGCGATGGCACTGTCCGCGTCTGGGATTTAGAGATTGAGAAGCCCACAAATTTCTCTCCTGAGGATAGTAATGTGGTTCCCCGCATGATATTCGAGGATGGATGGTTTCGGACAACCAAGCAACCAAGGACAATCAAGCACAAATCCCATGCTCTGTGGGTCCCTCATGCCTTTCGCCAACATGTTTTCAAATATCATCCCTGTTCTATGATCTTTTGTCGCCAGCCCCAAATCAAACTTGAATTCACCAATGCGGCCTTGGGACCTGACTGGGTGCTGATCCAGAATTAAATCTCTCCCCTAAGTACCTCTAGTTCATTATGTCCAATTTTAAATACTGAGCCATGTATTTTTTTCTTGCCCACATCAGTAGTGTCATTGTCTAGTTGTAACTAATGATTGGTGCTCATCGTTTTCGTACAACAGCATGTCAAAATCCTGACTTGAGCAAATCATGTAAGTGGTTCGCGTAAAACAGTGTTAGTGAACTTGGCGCTGGTAGTCAAGGATGACCGGCCCTCACTGGTCATCAACTCAATATTCCTTAGTCGCCACTGTGTAGTGCATCTGTTAACCCCACCCGGGAAGTTTGCCAAATGCAAAGGAGGGTATGATGGCCCATGTCAGTCCATGGCCACATGGCGAACACGAACTCGCCAGGCCTACGAACTCGAGAGCCTTGCATTGCATTGTGCGACAATGAGGGCCTGCGGTGTGCACGCGCGCCGTCCTTCTCGTCCTCCTACCGCTTTGTGCGTATGTACCGTGCAGCCCCGCAGCACATATCCCGCCCCAACCATATCGCACCCGCGTACGCGACAATCGGCACGCCGAGAAACAAGCACCGAGCACTGAACGCATGAACGCCCAGCCATGCTCAAGAAAACGACTGCGAGGGAGGAGAAGCCGAGGAAAGGTAGTCTCGGTGCACAGCCTCTCATGACATCCCAATCTGGGAACCCTGTCATGAGAGTCTGGGCTTAAGTCAGTCGGCTAACCATACCATTGCTCTATCAGCACTTTCCCACTTTTATCCCAAAATGGTCTACACAGCATGAAAGTGCTTGAAAATTGATCCTGCTTGCATTGCAGTTCACTTGGATTGATTGGGTTTTGAGCTCACGATGTGCAGTTCAGGACATCCATTTTCGGCATTTTTGGCAGTAAATGCGCCAAAAATGCCCAAAATGGCCAACTTGCGGGCCTCATTGTGAGCTCAATTCTCACTTAACATAGGCAAACCTACATATCACTGCGCTTGGTTTTTTAAATACTTTCATGCTGTATACACCATTTTGCATACAACATGATTCCAGACATCCGATTTTTCAGAAATGACTGAATTATTTTATTGCAGAAAAACGATCCAAGTGCGCTATAGCTTATATCATCCAGAACCTCACGAAATTTATCAAGGTTCATGGTAGGATTTTATTTAAGGTCATTCGGTCAAGGACTGGGCCCAAACGATGCTGGCAATTCCTTTTTGCTGCCACTGTACTGGGCGCGCGAAGCGTTGCGATGATAAAAATCGTTTTTTTTGCGGCAGAAATCCAATCGCAGCTCGAAGAAAGCTTCTTTTGTTTCTTCGATTTCTGCATCTCGGGCCCCTTTTCTGCTTCCTTTTATCTGGTTTTCATCCCATTTTGCATATAGGAAGTTGGTTTCTCCCCTTTTAAACCCTTTTTACATTTCTGAATTGAAAAGGGAAAAAAGACCTGGGGAAGAACCGTGTGGAACACAAAAAGGGAGAAACAGGGAGCAAATAAGGTAACTGTGAATAACCCTATTTTCGAAAACTTTCAATTCCAGCGCCAGTGTTTGACTAGCGGTTGGAGGGTCCGTTCCATGGACATTGGAAGGCGTGGTTCGATGGGATCCAATTGTGCTGAGCTCTGATACTCTGCGACTGGATCTAATAACTTCCGGGGATTGTGTCGTCGTTGAGTTGGCCGTTGGTGCAGATGTTTTCATGTCAGCTCATCTTAGAGCCAGATTTTGGGGCGTGGACCTGCAAAGATAGCCTTGACCGTTTCGGTCATTTTCAGCTATTCGGATTCCTCTCGGAGGCATTATTGACTTCTCCAGCGGTCAATCTGTTTACATTTTCAAACGCTTTCAATTCCAGCGCCGCCTCAGAGCCAGTTGTTGAAGCGTCGACCTGCAATGGAAAGCCCTCACTTTTCCGGTGATTTTCAGCTATTCAGATTCCACTCGGAAGTATTATTGCCCTCCCCAGCGGCCAATCAGGGCTTTACATTGTCAAACGTGTGACCTTATCGTAATATTGACACAATTCTTTACATTTTCAAACGGGTGACCCTATTATAATATCGACACAATCCCTTACATTTTCACCCTATTTCCCTCGCCGCATGTTTTTACATTTCCAAGTCGGCCCGCAATGGATAACCCTGTCCATTCCGGTAATTTTCGGCTATTCAGAATCCACTTGGAAGCAATATTGCCCTCCCCAGCGGCCAATCAGGGCTTTGCATTTTCAAACGCATGACCCTATTCGAATATTACAGCTGTTTGCGGAACTTAGCGCGGGCCGTTTTTTTTTTTTTTTGTAACATTTTGCTTAGAACACTCACTACAACCTCAATTCTGGTCAGAGTCCTTCAGGAGTACTGTGCGTTCAACTCGCATTGAAAATCCGCAGGGGATGAAGTACCGGCTTTTTTGATGTAATTACAAGCGCTCGCCGGCGCTCCGCGCCGGCTCCCACTTGCTGATGTTAGTTTTTAGAGCAGAGAAAGAAGCGGCCTTTAAAGCTGAAGAAAAAGGAGTATGGGGATATGTCTTCAGACAGGCTTGATCTCATAAAGAGAGTGAAGTGAAGTGATGCAAAGCCGAGAAGAGCAAACATGAAAAATTATAAGTTCCAAAAAAAAACCTTCACAAAGACTGTATTTCATCGATCCAGCGATTCCGCAGATCGGCATCCGAGCGGAGCTAAATATAATTGAATTCCACATGCCGATTGGATGCCGCTAATAGCTGAGCGGCCCGTGCTTTGATTGGGCAGCGCAATATAACCATATGGAGATACGGCTTCAGACAGACAGAGAGGCTTAATTTTATAAAGAGGGTGATGTAATGAAATTTCTTCCGAAAAATTGTGGTTTCTATTAGGACAGCTGTAGCACAATGAATACTGGACCAATTGACTTAGTTCTTGGATATGTTATGTATCACAACTAGTACCAGGGGATGGGGTATCCCTTTTGGATGTTATCCCAACTCATGGTGATTTGGCAGTCACTTTACCAAAGACCATATTTGCATGCTAACATAAGTAGAGCCTACCATGCAGATTTGGGTGGATTTATATCTGTAAACCTAACGGTCCCCTGATACTAGTTCCTATACATAACATATCCAAGAACTAAGTCAATTGGCCCAGTATTCATTGTGCTACAGCTGTCCTAATAGAAACCACAATTTTTCGGAAGAAATTTCATTACATAATTACATCAAAAAAGCCGGTACTTCATCCCCTGCAGATTTTCAGTGCGAGTCGAACGCACCTACTCCCGAAAGATTCTGACCAGAATTGAGGTTGTAGTGAGTGTTCTAAGCAAAATGTTGCCAAAAAAAAAAATCGGCCTGCGCCCTAAGTTCCGCAAACAGCTGTAACACAATCAGCCTGTTCACGCCTACGCGCCCGCTCAGCCAGATCAGCGTCGGTTATCGGGAGGGACATGAGATTATCGCCGGAGAAAGATGCACCCAACTTTCTATTTGTAAATCTGGGCCCGACAAATGATTCAGTAAGTGACCATTGAATTCATTCTTTGGCTTGTGTTTCCATTCACTGCACGTGACGAGAGTCCTGCTAATCGACCCTGCTGATGGTAGCGACACCAGAAGCCTTCGAATTGATCAGCGATCTTCGTTTCAAGTTTATGAACCAACGAAATTGATCTCGGCTTTCGAGCTCTGAGGTCCCCCACTCTTCTCATCATCTCCCACTGGCTTTCCATCCTTCACGAATTCTCTAGTCTCTGCCCTCTATAATCGTACCAACATAGTGGGCACATCTCAAGCTCTGACACCTGAAAGATTTCTGTTCCAAGATTGCCATTCGAAACGGTTTCAACACCCACCCTCGACCCTCCTCTAAGATCTCCGCCGGTGTCAGTATGTCCCTTTCTTCTTTTCTTCATATTCATGCTTTCGTGTTTTTCGCGCTTCCTCCTTGTTTATTTCCACTTCTTCCCTCTGTTACTCTTCTCATGTTCACGATTTTGCTTGTAAAGGCACGTTTGTTCGTCGCTCTCGAGCTTCCAATCGATGATTGCGATGCCTGCACCTTTCAAGCTCAACCCGACCCTCGTCAGCGGTGAGGTTTGTTTTCAGCTTCTGTTCCATCTCCACTCACGATTACCAGCGCTTTGATCAAGCTCCGATCCAAACAGCGAATTTTCTACCTTCCTCGATTAGTTCCTTTTCCCTCGAATTTTCCCTTCGAGTTGTTTACTGTCCCGGCGAGCTTCCCGACGTGTGTCTTTCTCTCTCGCTGCTGGTCCCTTCCCTTAATGTTCATGTTTTATTCAATCCAACTCACCTCCTCTACGTTCATCGTTCTGACCACTTCTCTTTCAGAGTTCTACTGTTCAACTGACTTCAATGCTTTTTCTCCATCTTCGACTAGTTAACTCACTCGTATACACACCAACCTTGCCGCACGCCCGCCACCTGACAAAATTCAGGGTTAATTGCACCCTCTCTGATCAAACTTTCAACGGACCCTTCAATATCGACATATCGGACCCCCCCTCGTCCTGTCAGTCTTCTTAAGCTTCTTCCACCCATTCCCCTTCGATCTCATGTCTGTCTGTGTCTCAGCTTCGCTGCCGCGTCGGCTGGCCCGACGAACCCCAGTTCAACACATGCCGTGTCGGATCAACCTCTCAACGCATTCAGCATCAACACCTCCGACCTGTGGTTGGTGTTTCAATCAGTCAACTCTGCCACGTGGCAGTGTGTACTTTGATTCACTCGTATCTAATCCAGATGGCGTGGTCGCATCAAACTCTATTCCCGCACGGCAGTATCATTTGAGGAACTCTTTCCCATCCAACCACATGAACGCTGACATGCCACTGACCTTGCCACTTTGATTTCGGTAAGTCTTTCCTTACACACGAATACCAACCAATGTGGCGGGCACGGTTGCCTACGAGCCTGGTGCATTGGCAGTGCTGACATCTGCCGACAACCTGCCGGCAGAGGCGTGTGGTACCGCAGTCAAGCCGAAGACTGCCCAATGGCGAAAATTGTGGGCCCAATCGCGCGCCACCGCCCGCGTTGCCGTTCTCCATGGCCGTTCGCACTATCGCATGGTCTCTCTCCATGGCCGTTCGCGCTACCGCGTGGCCCCTTCTCCCTGAAGCCGTTGTCCCAATAACTCACGGTGCAAACGTCGCAGCGGGGGAGCCCTGGAATCGGGCAAACAGACTGTTTCCTAGCCGCTACCGGCTCGATGGCGCCGACGGCATCGTCGCGAAGAACCCGCAGATCGACTGCCAAAGCAGCGCTGCCCCAAGTTTACTCATCGTCGGAATCGACGGTGGGGCCTGCACGACGGCGAGCGCGATTTTGGTGCCAGCGCACCAAGCGCACGGACCATCAACCGGAGCGCTCGGGTGGTTACCCGATGCGTTCCGCGCGGCCCCTTTGGGCTTGATCAAGATCGAAGCGGTTGCAATCGCCTACTTACCAGCGCTGACGCGGCGCTGTCGCTGCTCCCCGTCTTGCTCTTCGTGCTCGTCGTCTGCGCATGGGTCACGACCTCCCCGTTGGGCTTCAAACTGCGGAACACGCCCTTCCCGTATATCCAATTGTTCCCCGGCCCGGTCCCCTGCGACTTCACGCTGGACTTGGCGCCGCGTACTTCCACACTTGCCCGGCTGCTGACGAATTCACACGCGCGCTCGTGTATGATTGCCAAGCCAATGTCATCTCCCTCCCAAAATTCCTTGCGCAATCACGGTCGAAATCTCATGGTATCATTAAAATTTTACCTGGAGTGAAGTCATGAATTTGCGCTAACGCCCGAACCGTCGGCGCAATCGCTCGAGCCGGAAATCAATCTATCGACCGCCGCTAAACACCCGGGAACTTTTGAATCTGTAGCGCCAACAGTGTCGCGTTCAATTCAAGCCGGAAATCGGCGTGTCGAGCGGGTCGAAATGCCAGTACACTTTATTCGGGAATCGAGCAATACTCAACGCAAACGCTGTCCCGTAGTAGTAATATCATGTTCCTAACTGTGGCTCTCCGTCTCCGTAGCCGCAATCACTCGGACATGGCTGAAACATCGGATATTTTAGAATCAGTGCGGTGCGCGAACACTTCAACCTATCATCTTAGATAGTCTTGTGTTTACCGCGGGGGTCTGATTGGAGTGCTCCCTTATTATGTAATCTTATGTCAGCTTTCTCCAATTCTCCTCCCTGAACACCAAGGCATTCAAATTACACAAAGTTTTGCAGCAGATACCATTTATGACCGCATATCTAACCTTTTGTCTCCTCAGAAATTTTTAAAAAGGCGTAGAACCTATTCTGTTGAACAACGGCTGTTGCCCGGGTCGATCATGTGACTACTACTGCAAAATCTAAGTTGAAGCACAAACCAATGAAATCTTGGAGGATTTTCTGGAGAAAATTCAGGTGAGCTGGAAGTAATATAGGAAAGAGGTTTTCTGTGGTTCCTGCTGTAACAATGTGATGTTAACTGGAAACAAAAGGCTTGTGGATACCAGGAATCGAACCCGCGCGCGCTCCAATTACATAATAAGGCAGCACTACGATCAGGACCCCGCGGTAAGCAACAGACTCTATACAGCGAGGTACGAGCTTGGTACGTATAGAGCGTCTGTCTACGAGAGACTACATCTTAGATGTATCGACCAGCAGCATTCCGCTCGTTTCTCAACGGCTGTGGACCTTCTTCCGAGTCGGAGGCTGACCACGCTGACGAGCTGGAGCCTCGTACATGCGGGATGTTATGAATTTGCGCTAGCGCTCGAACCGTCAGCGCAATCGCTTGAGCCGGAAATTCATTACCGCCGCTAAGCAATCGGGAACTTTTGAATCTGTAGCGGCAACGACTGGAGCTGGAAATCGGCATGTCGAACGGGTCGGAATGCCCACGCATTTCATTCGTCAAACAAATGTTTCGACATCAGCATTCTGCTCATCATTTCTCGTCGGCTGTGGAGCTTCTTCCCTTCTTCGGAAGTTGAACACGCTGACATGCTTGGTTGTGGACCTTCCTCGGAAGTTGAACACGCCAGCTCCTTTTAGCTGCTGTGCGGCACGAGTGTTTCGCTCTTCCCAAAAGTCCTTGGGTCTGTTTCTTCGGATACAGATGGTGTGCATGCACTCTGCAAAGGGAAGACCTACGACAAGCTTCTTGTGTACTGGTGGACACCGGGGATTTTAACCTGGGAGGAGAGAACTCCTCCCGCACACCAGTTCTTCAACCGGTGGTCAGGTCCCACGAGGTTCTAACCGGATGTCCTGCCATTCCAACGGCCGGCCAGTCACAGCTGCTCAGCGTCTTGTAGTCATCGCCCCCCTGGAATTTGTGTGTGCTCCGTTGGCATCTTGTAGGTTTACGTATGGATAACCACCCGTATGTTCCTACATGTTTGTCTTCGGTAGACTCGTTGTTCAGGCATTTGGACCACGCGAGTATAATCAATCCCCCCCCCACACTCACTCTAGTTCAGCCATGTCGCGGCTCACTCATGTCTCCGAAACGTGTAAGCCTGTACATTGCATCTACCGCAGCCCGCCATTTAACTCGCTCATAGTACCGATACCCCATGCCCGGGCGGGTTGCTTGTGTGATCAGACCACTGTTTTGTTAATCCGTCACCCTCCGCTCATGTAATTGAATACACCTTGAGTTTCAGCGCTGTTTTGTTAAACGGTTGGCAGTGCCCCGCTGTCGTTTTGAACACCGTTTCACAAATCCAGAATCACTGATCAAACAATTCGCCGGGAAGAAGTCGCCAATTCTTTGGGATGGTGCCTCAGTACAGTCTGTTTGAACGAGTAGTGATTAAGCGGGGTTATGCGTTGAGACGGGAATTGCTAAAGCAAACTTCATATAGATTCTTTCACCGCCACTGGGATGTTTACCTCAACCCGTGCATTGCCGGGGCACTGGACTGCTGACTGTCTGTGTCACCTCACAGCTGTACAGTCTTGGCAGATCGTGAGGCAACGTGGTTTTGACTCCAATTGCCATTCCAAAATGTTTGGATCGCCAACTATCCCGATGTGTGAGTCTGGGTGTCCCAATAGAAACCTGTCAAGCAAAGAAGAGAAATGCCCAACCTCATTCCTCTCCTCCATTCACAGAATTCAAAATCCATCGTGATGGGTGCTCCTTATGATGAGGGGCGGCACGACCGGCCGGCACCAAGGTTCTGCCATTGTCCTCTGAAAACTGAGAAAAATGCGAGTTAAAACGGTTGCTCCGGCCTAGAGAGACGTACCCGCCGATTTGCCCATACACCTTTAAAGGTGTGCAAGAAGTAACCAGAGAAGAGCTTGTTGTCAGCGACAAGCATGTCTGCGGCAAGAAGATTGCCGAGTCGGCGGTCATAAGGGCCCGATCAGGTGCTACGGAATGGATACGGCTACGGCTACGTTTTCTTATGTCACATCAGTCACTCGGCTGTTTTTTTTTTTTTTTTTTTTTTTTTTTTTGTGGAACGTTAGGTAGAGAGCGAAAGGGGCGCTTATGTGTCCTCCTCACGGGGTGTTTCTTACGTCTCCAGAAACCCGCCCCCCGATTATTGGACCGACCAAGTCGGCTGACCTCTCCCGTTAAGAAAAGAGCTGGGGAAACGAGAACCCAACCGACAGAGAGCCACCCGGGGAAATGCGCAAACGCACACACATCTGAAAACACCATGCGCCGTGTGGGGCTTGAGTCAACTCACTCAGGTCCGCAGGCGACCATCATTGTAAGCTAACCCACACCCACTAGAACCCCGGCCATCCCGATCCAATCGTCCGGATGTCTGTCTTCGTCTTGTAGCGCCTTCCTCCAGGTTGCTAGCACTAAAGACTTCTTCAATGATTTTTTTCCCCATTTATTCGCATTCGTGAGAAGGCAGTCGAGTTCTAGGCGGACATTCAAGCATTTGGCCCATCTGTTGGTAATCTCTTGGGGTGATGCACCATTCCTTTCGCCGATGACTCTTTCATTCCTCAGTTTCCATATCAAATATGCTGATTCCGAGAGAAGGATTCGGTAGAGGCGTGTTGTACCAGCATCTCCTTTCTTAATTGCGCCGCACGCAATTATCTCGCCGAAAGTGGGGTGCATCTCTTCCCCCATCTTTTTCTTCCACAATTTACTGGCTAACTCCCAGATGAGCGCTTGTCCGGGGGCGTCGCACTGAGTGAGAACGTGATCCATGCTTTCTGTAATTTCGCATTCCTTGCATATTCCCCAGTCTTCGAAATCTTCAATGTGTTTCCAGTGCTCACCAATTTTGTAGCCTCCGTGTATGGACATCCAGAGGAAGAACCGTATGTTTCGCCCAAAATCCTTGTGTTTGGACCCCTTCCAGATAGCTTTATCCGGGGTTGATTCATTGTTGAAATCGCTTGCTGCACCTTTGGCAAGTTCCAAATTGTGTCGGGTCTTTTTCCGGTCTAGTGCAGCGCGGTATTTCTCACCCTGCATCTTCCGTTGCCTGATTATCTTGTAGGCTAGAGCTTGTGTCATTACATTTAATTTTGCCCCTGGCAGGACTAGGTCAGCCCGGACTTCCATGTCTAATTTGTCGGGCTCCGCCTTCAGTCTTCCATTGTTCGCAAGTGTGTCGGCTTTTTCGTTGCCTTTGAGCCCGCATGGCCTTTGACCCATTTTAAGCTAGTCTGGGCCTTGCGTTCACGTAGCCTTGCAACAGTGAGTTTAATTTCTTCCCCGTTGGCGACAGTCATGAAGCCCTCGTCCTCCCAGCTCTTCAAATTTTTTGTTAGCCCTTCAATCATTGTCAGCGAGTCGCTCATGATTGTGAGTGGGATATCGTGCGGGCATTTCTCGCAGCATTCTTTTATTGCAAGTATTTCTGCCACTTGGTTCGATTGTTCTATCTCATTTGGGATACGAATTTCCATGTTACGAATGTCGTCATCTCCGAAGTATACTCCGCTTCCGGCTCTCGCGTTCTCTTTTCCGTTATCGGTTGCTGACCCGTCTGTATAGGCGGTAATTTCTTCCTCATCTGGTTCAGGTTCCAGCCTGTTGTCTGGAGCGGTGTCTCCACTCTCTATTTTGTCCGTGAAAATCCGGAAGGTGTCGCTCAGTGTGCCGTGGGTGGTTACCTTTGCATTAAAGATTATTGTGTCTTCATCCGGTGCTTGTAGGCTGTCCCACTCATCTTCCCAATCTTCGGGATGGCTCAAAAGAGGATTCCACTTCGGGAGCAGGGAGTCCAGCATCGTTTTCGCTCTCCTGAAGCATCTATTTGGGTCGCGGCATCCAATTTGCGAGCAGCCCCGCATGCAGCACATCTGCATTTTTTTCCGTCCTTGTGCCTTGCAGTCTTGAGTTTAAGCGCAAGGTTTTCTGCGTCCCCGGTACTGCACATTTTGTGTACGTCCTTCATACACGCTATGACATCTTTACTCTGGCTTCCCCCTGTAAACAGCGTCCTTGTTGCCATTGACTTCTGGTGGAACCATATTGGCATGGCCCGCTGTATTTTCCTTGAGATAGCGATACCCTCCAGCCGAAGGTCGTTGTCCGTCGCTGCTTTTACCATCGAGGCCAGGTCCGGTTTGATCGTGGTTACCTTCGTATCCCATGTCTGGAGGAATGTATTGACTCTGATCTCCGGGTCAACGTTGTTGTCTGCACTCTGTGCATGATGCGATAGCAGTGTGTCTGTTGCAAATGCCCACAGGGGCCGTTCGTCACCGAAACTCAGGTACGATTTTAGCCATGTTACGGCAATAGCCTCGTTTCTTGCTACGATGTCTAGGAGGTTCTTCCCTCCCATATCCGCCGGTGCGTACACTGTCTCTTGATTTATGGTGACCTTATTTTTGTCCGCCCACAGGAATTTGCGGACCCGTTTTTCTAGTCTTTTCTCTACGTCTTTCGGCATTCCCTGTACTTTTGCCATGTACTGGGTCATGCCTCCCACAACCATTAGGATGATCAGTCGTCTCCCTTCCATGGTCGGTTTTCCGGCTTCCCATTGCTCTAGGGCGGCATCGACTTTTTCAAGAGTGCGGGCCCATGTTCCGGCTTGGTCTACGCCGTTACCTACCCATGCACCCAGTGTTCGTATCGGCTCTTGCTCGGCGGCAATTTTAATATGGTCTGGTATTGGTGTGCCGTCTGTTCCATTAACAAAACGGTTTGCCCTCACTTTGTCCCTATGGGTTAACGTGCCTATAGGTATCATCTCGGTCTTCCCGATGTTGAATTTCGCCCCGGATGCTATGCACCATTCTTCCAGGATCTTCTCAAGGGTTCCAAAATCGTGCGAGTTATCCAAGTATACCATTGTGTCGTCTGCAAACAGCGTTGCGATCAGTGGTTCGTCACAGCCTTGTATCTTGATCCCGGTTAGGTCTGACGACCTCAAAGACTCCGCGAGCGGTTCAATCGCTAGGTCGAAGAGTAGGCATGACAGCGGGTCACCCTGGCGCACTCCTCGACATACTCTGAAGGGATGTGCGCTCCTCTCGCCATTTACCATAACGTATGTGATCCCACACGGTTTTGAATAAACTCTGCCTAGCTATTAGAGAGCCTGCGCAAAAATCGCACGAGCCGCATGCGGCTTTTTTGCATTGCGTAAAGCCGCACGGAAAATTTGAAATGTGAGAGGTGTCAATCAATGTAAGCTTACCTGAGGCGAAGGAGAGGTGCTGTGGGGAGAGGGAACATCCTCGGCATTGCCTCTGCTGCGCGGCAGACCCGTATTTGCATTGACCTGTGTTGCTCGGGTCCAGCGTCAGCATATCACTGCCCTCAATGTTAGGGGAGGTTAGGCATCGTTGGGTTCCATTTGGGCCGAAAGCTTAAAAATGTGTCAAGTGCTCCCTTTCCCCTGCCAACCACGACATTGCAGTAGCTGGACTACGCGATTCACCCCGATACCCGAGCCAGATAATTGCTCCCTTTCCCCTGCCAACACGGTGCAAATGCATTGCAGTGGCTGGACTGGGTGTTTCAATTCGGATGCCCGAGCCAAAGAATTGCTCCCTTTCCCCTGCCAAACAGGGTGCAAATACATTACAGCATCTGGACTGGGATATTCAATACCGGTGCCCGAGCCAGAGCATTGCGCCCTTTCCCCCGCCAAACACGGCGCAAATACATTACAGTGTAGTCTGATAGCAATCACGGTCCGATTGTTGGGCGACCGACTGATTACGCAATATGGTGGCTGTGCCAGCCGACGGCCAGTTCGCCTGTATTGCAGCGATGGGCCTCGTCAAAAATCCGGAAATATTTGTAAAGACTCCTGGAGCAAACTCAAACATTATATCCCGCAAGAATCCCTCAATTCAGCCAGTCACTTCTCCAGAACAGGATCAGGCCAAAAAGCTGCTTATGTAAAAGGCTTCAGAAAACTCAGCTTATATCGCGACAACGAATGAAGGAAATTCTTAGGTTTAAGGGAGGGGCCTCTGAATTGGAAGTAGATCTATGCTCAAATATTCTCAGATTTATCAGCGCGTCGAGGCGGAGGCAAAATGCGAGAAGGAATTTGATCGGTGGGCCAACAAGATGGTCGTGTTTACTAACAGACCCTATATTGACACTTACTTGTTCGTCATCAATATAGGGTATCTGTTACAGAGACTAATTACAGTGGCTGGACTGGAGATCTCGTGAAGGTCGCAGAATTGATGGAATTTCGGTGCTCGTGAACGGCGACACCATTACTGTAGTTTATCGGCCGCAAAGGGAACCGGGTTCCGGCCAAGAGATATATACGTGAGTTTCCGCTATGGCTATTATCTTAAAATGCCCAAAGTCAACGGGGCTTTACTTCCGAACAAGGCACGACAGAATATCTGGAGAAGGTCGAAGTCTCACCCATTTCTAGGCTTGCCTAAGCTGCAAGAGAAGGAAGACTCGATGCGATCCCCATTCACCGTGTCTCCAGTGCAGGTCAGTGGCTAAATGATATAATGCGATCGTATTAACATTTTAATGCAGCAAACGCTCTGAGGACTGTGAACGGCCCACAGCTGAACTGGTAAGGGTCTCTAAACGGAAGTCGAAAGCAAACACTGACATCGGTTCGTCCTGCGTATCGACATCCCAAATGGCTCGCCAAAAATAATATCTTTGATCCAGATGGAATCACCGCAGCTCTCACCAAGCTTAGTGAACGCCTTGACTTTTTAGAAGCAACGGTCTTTGGGTGGACCTTGCCAATCGAACAAGTTCATTATAAACAAACTGCGCAAGATTCCCTGGAAGAAAACAATCCCTGGGCAGATGCCCTGGCTCGGCGTCGAAGGGTTGCGGGCCAGTCATTGTCCGGGTCAACCGCGTACAATGACTCCCACGATGCAAGTATTTCAGCGCGTGCTAGCGGAAGCGGTTCCGGAACTTCCGGTTCACATTTTCGGTTGATTTCGATACATTTCCATGGGACAGCGGGAGTGCTAGTGCTGCGGGCCACTTATAGGGGTATCACAGCCACTATTTTATCACAAAAGTTGTAGTCTTTCTGCCGATCTTTTTCCAATGGTTTTTACGGAACACAGCCAAGGATCTGGTGTACGGGCTTAGATTTCAGTCAAGTTGAGAAGTATTCGGTATCAAGAAAATGCGTTTACTGTATTAGCTACTCGTTTTTAATAATAATATTAAGAACGTTGCGGCCATTTCTGTTGGAGTAAAAGCGGGGGGGGGGGGGCGAGATTAGACGAGGAGGAGGAGTAAGAGATTGTAATACAGTTCGCGCCGCCACTTCCCGACTAACGCTTTTGCTCGATACAAATGTACCACAACAACAGTCTGAAGAAATTGCGCTTGAAGAGATGGCGCGGCCCTGGGCTCCCTTTCGGTGGTCATTCTGCAGGTATTGTGAATCTTCAGCTCAATGGATTCACGAACTCAATTGGCGGGTCCCGGCTCACAATTGAATGATTTTGAACCAAAAACTTGACTCGGCCTTGGGCCCACAGCCCAGCCGCTGCCTGAAATTCGATTTTGTTGGCTGGCGCAAAAAGGAAGGTGTCTGAAAACTTCGGTCGACTAGGAGCCTGTTTCATCTTGCCGAGTAGGTAATATCGAGGCATTGATTAAGTGTGATTCATAATCAACAAAGATAAGGGGGGGTGGCTATGCATGCCCTTGCGAGGGGGGGTCTCGGGCATATCTGTGCATGCCATGATGCCATCATGTGAACATGTCCACCAAGCATCTAACTCCACCTCGTTGAATTTCTGAGTACTCTATCCCTAATAAATTTGCAGCATTGTGGCAGGTATTATGAATGAGCTTGCCCAAGTTAATACCTCTGAATGATTGCCCTGGCACCATGTCGCTGGTTTTGGGCAAATAGCCGCAAGGTTTATGTTGAAATTGCACCTGCACCATTGGATCTGCACAGATTTTTTTTTTTTGTGGGGGTTTTGGGGATGCAAAAGATTTAGATGAACCGTGGCTCAGTGAAATTGTGAATGTACCCCACCAAGTTGCCATTGGAGAATCCCTGCATTGCCCCATTGTCGTGTTCACATGCAAATAGTAAGTGGCGCTGCTAGCCAATTATACCTCCATGGTTTTGCTTTCCCAGGTTTATTTCGATGGAGACAATTGTGATTGTATCTAAGATGTTTGGCATAGAATCTTTACAGTGTCACATACTAATGTCTGGGATATCTACAATGCACTTATTTAAGCCAGTTTCAACACTTGGACAATATGCATCGCATCCCTGCAGAGTTGGACGAACAATTGGGCTATGCTTTGTCAATAGCCCGGGATGACCATGAAGATGATATTCCGCGCGGTGGCTGACAGTCCTTGAGGGAAATAATCGCTCCAAAAGCGTTCATTTCTGCTTCAATCAAGATGGGAATAGCACCAGATGATGCGCCTCGAAGGTGCGGTTCGATTGATACCGGAATCAGGCCCAAAATGACAGCCAAAATGACAGGGAAAATTGGATGCAGAAAAAGGAGAGGCGTAAGCATGATTACGCGGCTGTGTCTTCGCGAGCACTTTGCGCTTTCGGCGGATCCTTAGTATCTAATACGTATAAACATCATGTACTGGATCTGCAATCTTAGCGTTCCCCCTCATCTTGTGCGGGTCTGTCCGAGTCTTTCCGAGTCTACAGAGGCGGGGAGATCTCGGATCGCAACCCCTATCACCGATCAATGCTGCAATGGTGCCGAGCAAGTTAACGATTGCAATACTGGCCTAACTTGATTCGTTGCCCGAAGTTGACACTTCCAATGTTCTTGCGGAACCGGAGCTTATTCCGACATACCGAGGGTCTTTGTCGCGAACCAGATGTTTTCCGTGCACGGTCAATCTCATCGCCAAAGTTCGTGTCTTCATTTGTCGCCGACTTGCAACACAGTTATTTACTGTTTTCAGGCTTTCATTTCGTTCCTCTTCAAGGAACCCAAGAAAAAGACACAGGTAAAAATCACTCCAGGGAAGCGCAAGCGGAACCAACCAGCACCTGCGGTTGCACCTGTTGTTCAGCCCACCGAGGAACGGGAGCAGCCGATAGTTGAGGACGTAGAGGTTGACGAAGCGGGTGTCATGGATGAGGGAAAGGCGGAGTTTGATGCGGCGACCATCAGATCGGTGAAGGGACAAGCCATTGCCAAGGCCGAGAGGGACTATCTTCTTCACATGACGGTGCAAGAGGAGACAGAAGCGTTGTTGTTGTTTCCCAAGGTGAGTATATTAACATGCCTGAACCCAACTGACTTTAATGTAGGTTGCTGATTTGGCGCGTCGTGTTCATGATTCTGGTTCCTACTCGATGGAACTCAGACCTCGCATGCCTTGCTGCTCTCGTTGCATTATGGAAACTTGCGAAACAACTTTGCGAAGCCCTTGTAGTGAGTCGAACTCTCCGTTTACTTATGAAGATCTACCTAAGCCGCCTTCAGATATTTGCGGATATTCCCAAGCTTTTCTCGTGTGCGGAGGTCCCTCTCATCTACGTGGTAGAGACGCCGTCTATTCACAGCTACGTGACCGATTCTACTGGCCTAACATGTACGAAGATATCACTTACTTCGTCAGGTCCTGCATCGAATGCCAGAAAGCGATCAAGCGTGTTCCTATTCTCCCGTACAACGTATCCTGGCAGGCCGTCTGAGCTTATGTGAGGGAAGCCAATGGCAAGCAATGGCACTGTGCCGGGGCGCTACGGTGATTACTATAGTATTACGTTCAATTCGTAAGGCCGTTTTTGACTTTTTCGATGTGACGACCGGACCCTTTCGTAACTGAACCCATTTAGGCAATTTGATCCGCCGGCAGCGCTCGGCTAAGGTGAAAATTGGCTCGGTAACACAGTGACTTACGAAAATTTTCGTAGAATTTTGGCCGCATGACGCGTGACTATACGAATTGAATGAAATACTACAGTAATAGATTGAGCGGCTGATAAGATGGGCCTGATAAGTGTGAGCGGAAAGAGAGACACATACGGAAGGGGTAAGAAGCTGATGAGCGGAGTTTGAAAAGGCTTCAGACAGACACCCATAATTTTATAAAGAGGGTGACAAGCGGCTGCTCGGCCGCTTTGCGGCCTTGCATCCCCTTCCGAAATCCAATGAGTGAAAGGTGTGGTTTGACACGGCAGGCGCCTATCCGTGGCCGCGGCGTGAGACTGAAGCCTGAGATAGAAAAAAGGGGAAAGCTCGGCAGAAGAAGCTGGTGGCGGAGTTTGAAAAGGCTTCAGAGAGACAGGGATAGAATTTCGAATATTAGTTCGGTTGTGCGGATTAACCTACAAGCACCTCTTGCCAGCGGATAAGGATTAAGTGGTTCGAGACGGGGTTGCTTCGCGAGCTGCCGCAGCCCGGTTGAAAGCAATACAGTATAGTAGGGTTCCTTGGATAATTCTTTTTTTAAATTGCACACACCCATCCCTGGCTGGATTCCTTTTGTATATAGGATGATCTCCATGTCCTGAATTAAATTTGAGTGCAGGGTGTCGCAGTAACGAGTCTTCTGCTGGTAGACAGAATATCGGGTCGGTAGTCCGGAATATGGGGTGTACGGGTGAAGGAGGAATTCGAAGAATAGGCAAGGGGCTTCACTTTTGCGAAAATCTGCACACACCTTCCATTTTTTTTTTCAGAGCATCGAGGACCCCCCTGCCCCCCCCGCGGGAATATATGACTATATTCGGCCACGCAAACGGTGTTGAAACCGTGTAATCCTACCTACCTACCTACCTCCCGGGGTCCTCGTATATTCCGGTGGTTATCTCGGCCAAGGGTATACTTTTTGGAGAATTTTGCAACGTAGGCCGATTTAGACGTACATCTAAAGCTACAATATGGGTGGTGATTTACATTTTTTGAAAAAAAATATTTGAGTGAGTTGAAAAATGGCATTTCTACAGAAATGGCTGGTTTGATTGTGCATCAAAATATTTTGATGCTATCAATATCTCAGAAATGTGCACGTCATCATTCTGGACCATCTGATATTTTATTTCATGCAAAAATATGCACTCATTGTTCAGCAGTGGCCAGAAACCCATACGCCAACACTTTATGTGACCATGAGTACCGGTCAATGATACACCACTAGTCAATGATACACTATTCCTAAAGCTTACAGTGCATAGCTGCCTTGGGGAAAGAGAAATAGAGTGAGATCAATTCCCTATTTGGCAGGGAAACTGATCTACCGACAGTCAATTTTGGTTGTTACGCAGCCAATGCTTGCTCGATTGCTTTGAAATTTGGGATGGCCTAAATACATCCTACAAAGCATATATATCCAACTCAGAATTGTAAAAGACACCTTTGCTTTGTAGAGATCAGCATCAGGGGCTGGTTTGAGCAAATTTCACTGATTTTCCTCACTTTGCGACCCAAATATCTCCATGTTGTCTTTATATTTTTACATAATTCAAAGTGCCGGGTGGAAGAGCACAAACATGGGTGATTCACATTCCTCCCAAAAAAACATCTGACAGAGTTGAAAAATGGCATTTTCGCTTATGTGGCTCGTTCATTGGGACATCAAAATATTTTGATGGTATCAATATCTCCAAAATGTGCACATCATCCTTCTGGGCTATCTGGTATCTGGTTTTGTCCAAAAATATGCTCTCGTTGTCTCGCAGTGATAGAAAAACCCACCGTCCATCACTTATTTCCACTACGAGTAGTTGCTTCACATAGATTCCCTCGACACGCCATTTTGCTTGCTAGGTCCGTCCATTATTTCCTCTCTTCGTCTCTCATTTCTGTGATCATTTACTGCTCGCTAGCTATCTAACTTTGCTACCCACCGTCCTCTCCCTAGAGATTATTGATGGGGGGTTCGCAATTGCTCAAGAACAGACTGAATATATTGGAGAATTCGTGAAAGTGATGCTCATGCTGGTTCATCGAAATCGAAGTCGAATGGTCCCTTACTTCTGCGCAGCTCTCCAACTGCTTCTTCTACGGCACGCGGAACGACAACGTCCGTGTCAACGATGAGGGGTGGCGCCTTTACGAGGCCGAAATCGAAGTCGAATGGTCCCTTGCTTCTACACAGCCCGCCTCTTCCAACTGCTTCTTGTACGGCAGGTGGAACGCCAGCGTCCGTGTCGGCGATGAGGGGCGGTGCCTCTCCGCTGTCGGAATCAAAATCGAATGGTCCTTTGCTTCCGCGCAAGTTGCCTCTACCAGCTGCTTCGGGGATATCGACGAAGAGGCGCCGTCCGTCCATCCGGAAAATGCTGTCAATTCCATTCGGCCCCCTTCCTGGCCAAGGGCTTCCCCACACTCCCCACGCCGCTGCGCGCGCCTCACTAGGCGGTGAACCGGGGTCTGACTTGGTGCGAACAAGCGTCGTAGCGGAGTCAAGTTCGTCTAACTTCGCGAAGGTGTGGAGATCAGAGGCTGGTTGGGGCGGAGTTTGGTGCAAGGGAGGATTGGCGCGAGCAATGAGGGTGGTGCGGACTGGCACCAGAACGGAGATCTTGACGGGACTATGGCTATTGTACACCGAGGAAGCACTGCCGTCCGACAGCTGGTAGTCCACATGGGCTTTGCGCTTGGTAGGGGACGGGAATACGAGCAAGAGAGGGTCGTCGGGAGGGCTTGGCGGCGTCATCGGCCTCGCAAGGGTATGAATCGAAGGGCGAATGAGGGTCTCCTCCTGGGCGGTAGCACCTCGCCCCTTGCGCACTGAGTCGTCGTCCGTGTATGGGGAGCATGGGGAGGTTCTCCGGGTGAACTTTGGCGTGGGCGTGAATTGTGGGGTAGGGTCCAACGAATTGCGCTTGCGCTTCAAGTCTGTCTTCCCTCTTGCGTTCATCGCTGGCAGGTGTAGCGGTCCGAGGCCCTTGTGTGTACGTATTTAGCAACCTCATCCGCCGAGCCCATCACGTGCAATGTCAACTTGGACGATGAATTTTCCGCTGACCCACAATCTCTTTGTTCGATTCCAGCTCTTCGTCTGCCTAAAGACAAAGACGACGAGCTTGCCCGCCTCAGAGGTACTATTACCTCGCTGTCTTCGTCCCATAGCTGAATTTCTTCGTGTAGCCCAGGTTGAGGAGCTTCAAGCTTCCAAGAAGAGTCTTGAAGAACGCGCCGCCAGAGGCAGCGCTCAGGACGATCAGCCCGATGACGATATTGTGCAGCTCAACAAACCGCCTGGAGAAGCAGGAGATAAAAAACGAGGGTGAAGTCCAGCCAGTTCATATCCTTCATCAATCTTGGAGAGCCGCTTGGAAAGGTTCTTCCTTGTCAGATCAAAATGGAGAAAGACCCGAAGAAATAATTAAACGGGGCGCAAAAAAATGAGTGGGCGGTGAGGAGTTGACAGCATAAGGAACAGCTTAGGGTGATCTAATTTTTTGATATGTTGTATCTGAGAGTATTCCGGAGGGCAGGACATACAGCAATGTTTCATAGATATGAGTTGCTGTGAGCAGTTTTCCCCTTGTGACAAACATATTACGTTGAGAAACTGTGTGTCCGGTCCATAGAATCTGGAAATCACCGTTGCCATCATCGATTCTCGTCACTCGCTAAAGACTGCCACATAAGTTTGGGTGCGTTTCTGGAAAATGTGGATGAGCCCGAGTGCGGATAGCGGGCGGTGACCTGTGCGATGGTGTCGGCGATAGCGCAGTCAGTAGATACAAAAATACGTACCCAAGAAGATAAAGCAAGTCGGCGCCGAAGAGGAAGACAAATGCGCCGTTGGCGAATGTCCACAATCCACCTGCTGACGAGAGCCCATCGAGCACGCTGGGGTCGCGCAGTTCGTTCCTGAGCTCGACAGAGGCAGATACTGCGTCGGTCAAGGCCGTCAGCCCTTGATACACGCGAACGAGGCGCAATGTTGCGGTAGTGAGCCCGGAGCTTGAGGGCGACGGGTCCGGCTGGATGGTGCTGATTTTGTTCATCGCGAGCCGTTGGGGCTGGAATGATTATGAGTCGTGGGAGCAGCAAAGTTTGAGCAGGATCGTAGCAAACTTACTTGGGATTTGCTCAAGAAATCAAACGGCGAATTCGAGAGGAAAGTTTGCAGAGTTAAAGCTAAGGACACGGAGATGTGGGATCCAGGAACGAGAATGATAGGCTCGATCGATCGATGAAGGTGGTATGGAATTTCCTGCTTCAAGCGCATGAGTATGACTGACGCTCGCCCAAAGACCTCAAAAGCTTTGTGTATAGAAGGTGGCAACTTTTCGCTCAAGGAGACAGACACCTGGGGCGCCCCAGCTCGTACACTTTTTCGTGGAATGGATCTCCTTGGGTCGTTTGCAAGGAACCACTCAGACGCGCATGAGAGCCGTGCTGCGAGTCCTCTTTGGCTTTCATGGAAGTCCAACCCAATCAGTCCGTTCCCTGCAAAACACTTGTGACACTCGTCAGGTCGATCCAACCCAAAGGCGTGCACATCTAGACCAAGGAGCTCGTAGCAGAAATTCATCACCGCCAGTTCCCACAAGAGCTCTTTCACACTGCACATTCAATGTGCTTGAAAGGTGTCCTCTGTGTGCGGAACACAAAAATTAACCACGAGCGGACTGAGTTGTGAAATATTTCCATATTCGGGAGTATTCTGCTTCCTGTTCATTCAGAGATGGAATGAGTGCGGATTTTTTTGGAGAATTGGGTTCGCGTGATTGAAAGGTGTCCTCTGTCTGCTTAACACGAAAATTAACCCGGGGCGAACTGAGTTGTGCAATATTTCTATATTTGGGAGTATTCTGCTTCCTGTTCATTCAGAAGTGGAATGAGTGCGGATTTTTCTGGAGATTTGGGTTGGTGTGATTGAAAGGTGTCCTCTAGGGTGCAGGGGGTACCATACCTCATCTAGAATCATACCTTTGGGACCAATGTGCAATATACACTGGGGGTTCAGCATGGCTGCATCATCTATCCTAATCCGGAAGTCTCGACGTGTTTAGGTGGTTTTTTAGGTTCTGAACGTGTATATAGCAGGGAAAACTATGTAGACATACACCATGCACATATATCCTCTATATTATAGCTCAAAAAATGCTTTCTTTGAGATGAAAGGCAGGGATAATAATGCAATCAAAAGATCAGCAAACACAAGTGGCCGTCTAGATTCACAATTTCTATAAGGAACACACTGTCGCCATAGAATGATGTCTGATGCTACGGCAGGCCATTCCGGCGCGTTTCGGAACGCAATTATGCGTTTCAACGCGTTTCCGGACGTCCCGCACCTGAGAAAATCTTCAGCTCTGTGACTCAGGATTGAGTAGGGACGATGGCGCACAGTCGAGGGCCCTGCCCATTTGCATGTTCCAGAGAGAACATGATGGCCAAGCTGTCCCGTCAAACACGTCGCGGCAGCTTCCAAATCCGTTTATTCAACACGAACAGGGGTCCGGACCCCCCCTACAGACTATAGTAAATTAAGGTTTGAAAGAGGGAAAATCCGAGATCCAAGTCCGATGGGGTCCTGACAGGTGCCTCGGCATCTCTGCCGGAAATGCAAATATATTCTGAAAAAAGTATCTATGCTTATGGAAAGTCGCCCAGTATGGGATTGCTTGATATGATAATCCAAGAGGCTCTTGGCCCAGAAATACATCAATGAAAGGTTTTCGGGAGCCAGCATCCAAATCTTTAAATTTCCCGTCCAAAGATTGATAAGTGTGGGAATGATGTTCTCGATGATATGCATGAGATCGTGTGGAAACGAAGTCGGGAAGGACAGGCTGGAAAGTTTTGCGACGAGTGGAACACCATTAATTCCGGATGCCTGGGAGTGCCTCTTTTGCTCGGCATCATCCTCTCTCGTACCCAATTCACAACATTTGCTTGTGGAAACAATACTAAAATGTGTTCTGTAGGACGAAGATACGCTTGTACAGCTTTGAAATATTTTAAAGCTGAATTGAGACCACTAGAGCATTCCGAGCGTGGAACCTTCACATTGCAGCTCATCTTCGCAAAATCTGCTGGAGCTCAAAACATTCAGAAAAAATCTGAAAAAGATCTGTGGACTTTATCCTACTCTTTATGTGTCCTTCCGAAGCCTTTTAAACTCCGCTTTTGGCTCATCAGACGCGGGTACTGTGGAATATCACCTTTAAACTTTCGGAAGGATAAAAACCTCGCGCAGCATGTGATGGTCGCGTCGCGTCGTCTGGGCTTCGATTTGAGCAAATTTCCTGCCTGTCTGAAAGATGTCAATTCAGATATGGGTCTCTGGGAAACCGTGTGTGCCGGAGACTCGGCTCCCATTGCGTTTCGGCTTCAGCCCTGATTCGCGACTCATGCCGCATTGGCGTTCCCACACATTCAACTTCCATCACTTCTCCTTCAAATAATGGGTTAGATGTTCTCGCATATTTATTTGAATGTGACTTGAAGACTTCAGACAACTCAGATCAACTCAGCTCGGCTCAAATCAATTCTATCTCCCACTCACAAAAGAAAGTGTTCAATTTCACAGCTTGCCCGCCGCTGCACCAATTGCCAAGGTCTGGTAGGCATTTCGACTCAGAATTGCCCTGGCTATGGAATCCACACGATGCCGAAATTTTCTGTTCAGGACTGGGCAAGCTGTGCAATGAAAAGGCCCAATTTCGCATTCAATTAGCCCCTATTTCCCTTTTTGATCCGACCCGAGCCATCAAACTTTGCATTCAATTGATGGCACAGCTCCATATTTAGGCATTTGATCGGATTTTCAATTGCGCATTCAATTTGAAGACTTGCCCCACAGTGTTTGCCTCACAGCTTGACCACCACTGCGCCAATTGCCAAGGTCTGGTAGGCATTTCGACTCAGAATTGCCCTGGCTATCGAATCCATACAATGCCGAAATTGTCTGTTCAGGACTGGGCAAGCTGTGCATTGAAAAGGCTCAATTTTGCATTCAATTAAACAGTCTCATCACACAGTCTTCCGCTGCCTTTATTGCGTCGTATTCAAGCAGGTACAACTGTATTTCTTTAGCTGTTCAATACAGTAATTAACCGGGAAGCGAAACAATCAGAGTGCGCGCGCGATTACGGGATCAATATACCTCCAATCCTTCCCGTTTTTGTAACGGATCTTCAGTAAATCTTCCAGGTTACACGATGGTCGAAAGGATCATATATTTATGTGTTGTCTTCGTTGAGAACGGGGAGGCTTTATCCACAGGGCCAAATTGGGCCAAACAACGTAGTAGCGAAACACCTCAAAACAGTGCGGAATGGCTCAACATCCCTCCCCCTCACAAAGTGAACAGTTGGAACCTTCATATTTGCTCTGAAAAGCACGAATAACTTCATCCCAGCACTCCCTGGAATTCTTCTGGGCTCACTAATGAGCTCAGAAAATGGACCAAACAATGTGTCAAACAAAACCATCCTGCATCGGCGCAATATGGGCGTTCTGGCTAATTCCTTTTGCAAGGCAGAGTTTATGAATGAGAGGAGTGGTCTCCTCAAAATTTGGGTCCATCCGCCCGGTTGAAGGTAGCGAACGGGGCGGTGTTTCGCTTCTACGTTGTGTTTCGCTTCGGGGTTAACTACTGTATGTGGCTAATGCCATGAATTTAGGAAATGGGTTTCCTTGGCCAGGTCCATAGCCATAGTCTAAATGTTACAACCACAGGTGTGGAAACATCCTTGCCCAGAGGAAACGTGCCAATCAGCAATGATGCGCCATCACTGCGCCCTCCCCTTTAAGGAGTTACTCGGCAGCATCGGCGGCCATCAGCCGGCTGTCTATATATATATACGTTTTCGTTCTTGTATATACCCGGTCGTGTACAAGGACCGGCATATTCGGATGGTCATCATCTGAGTCGCAATCATCTAGGAGGTCTCGGCCCAGATCATGATCCTCGAGCATAGGAGAGAGTTCGTGTTGCCGAGGAGCAGGAACATAATCCACAGTTTGTCGATAGACTTCCCCGCATTCCGCATTCTGGGTCTGTCTATACTGACGAAGTCAATCTCCTGGTTTCCTTAATGTTGCGCGACAGGCTGCGCAGTTGACCGGGGCGGAAGACATGTGGGAGAAGTTGAAAAATATAGAGCTACAACGGGGAGGAGGGCAACTTGAAGGTAGCTTTCGACCTAACGATCAGATAGCGAAAAGTGAATCAGATTGGGGGGGCGCTACTAGTACAATGTCGAGTACACGTACACTCTCGTTCATCAGGAAAACACAAAGTTTCCGGATAGCCCCAGATAGCCCCAGATAGCGCCACATAGTGGCCATAGTGGCCATAGTGGCCATAGCAGATGGGCCAACCCCATAGAAACGTGGGAGGGGGGGGGGGGGGAGGGGGGGGGGGGGGGGTCAAATCTATAGACCCCAGCTCTAACATTTTGAAAATAAGAGACTCGATTGGCGGTGTACATCTCCATTCATATCTTTCTTCTCTATGTTATTACTGTGCTCGACATGGGCAATGCCTGTCGTCTTCCTCCATTATCTCCCATTCAATTCTATACCTTACCTCTGACCTTTTGAGGTATACCTCTACCCCTAGAGATCCTTATTCGTGTGTGTTCGATGTTCCTACTGCATATGGTATTTTTTTCAAGATTTTCAAGACGAGATCTAGAGATAACACATTAGCCCAAGGGTTTGGGACTGTATACACGGATTCCCCCCAATGTGCGTTATTGTCATCTCGTCTTTCAATTTGTCTGACTATCCCAAAGCGGAGCGGTCCTTCCACGAGTCTATAAACAGCGCATAGGTTCAGGAAGTTCAGCCGATTACCGAGTGGACAAACCTTCCGTCATTCGAGTATACCTAACAATCCCTTCCGCTTTTTCCTCCGACTCGATGGACATTGAAGATTCAGCCAGTGATCTTCTTGAAACTCTCATCACTCAAACCATGTCTTCGCAGCTTTCCGTAATCGCGCTTGCCATCAAGACTCGACAAACCGCTGGAGAGCCACCTCATCAGCAAATTATCCAGCTCCGCACAAGCGATAAAATTATTATCTTCGATACTAGCTATGGCAAAAAGTGATGGCCGCTGGGTTCTTTTATCACTGCTCAACAACTAGAACATATTTTTGGACAAAGTAAAATGCCAGATAGCACAGAAGGACGATGCGCACATTTTGGACATTTTGATGGCATCAAAATATTCTGATGTTCCACTGAACGAGCCAGATATGTGAAAATGCCATTTTTCAACTCTGTCAGATAGTTTTTTATGTAAAATGTAAATCACCCATATTGTAGCTCTAGATGTGCTGTTCCATCTGAGACTTTAAATTTTGTAAAAATATGCAGGCAATATTGAGATATTTGTGCCGCAAAAGTGGTATTTTGGCTTGATTTAGGCAAATTTGAGCAAATTTTGGTGATTTTGGTCACTTTGCGACCTGAATATCTCAATATTGGCTGTATATTTTTTCATAATTCAAAGTGTCAGATGGCACAGCACACCTAGGGCTACAATATGGGTGATTTACATTTCTTGTAAAAAAATATCTGACAGAGTTGAAAAATGGCATTTTTACATATCTGGCTCGTTCATTGGCACATCAAAATATTTTGATGTCATCAATATGACCAAAATGTGCGCATCGGCCTTCTGTGTTATCTGGCCTTTCATTTTGTCCAAAAATATGTCCTAGCTGTTGAGCAGTGACCAAAGAACCCATCGTCCATCACTTTTTGCCATAGCGAGTATGTGCTTGAAATTTTGCATTCGAACCAACGTATTGACTTGCTTTAGGTTTCGGCCTTTAATTCTCATAGCGATGTTCTACCCCAGATTATCTCGGATGCTTTCTCTCTCCCCGAGATCAAGAGACTCGCCAGCATGAAGAATGCACCGATTATTGACCTCGGCAAATATGCAAAGTTGAAGGGAGTTGTCAAAGAATTTTCGCTTACGCTTCATGCCCTTGCAGGCGTGGTCCTCCACAAATCATTTTCTCTTCCCTATCTTTCCCTATATCCCTGGTCCTTCGCCGCCTCAGAACGAAACAGAATACTGTTTCGCGAGATTAACTGTCAATGGCAGATCTATACTGCGTTGAGTCACCTTGGCTCTCTCGGCCTTCCGCTTCAGCCAGTACAAGCTGCAACTCATGGACAGCTTATAACACTTGTCCACGGTTGCAAGCCTGTTGCCGAGGGTGAAATCGTTGGCCATCATGTTGGCTTCCTCAATGCAACTATGGATTCTCAGGCCACACGAAGAGAATTAATGTATCTGCATCGCGTTCACTCATCAGGATCTCAAAGGTGAGCCTGTCATTTGTTCATTCACGTTGAAATGTTGAGTTTATTGTGCAAGATGCTTGTTCCCGGCGCCATCCACTCGCTGCACAAGAAAACTATCGAATGTATTTTTTTCCATGGGGCAGTGGCGGCCGTAACGACCTCGCAGCTTCGGACCTGTGGTGAAACTGTCCCCATTTCCTCTGGTACGGTGAACCGTGGATAGTTATCCCGTCAGAAATGCTCGGTACTCTGACTGACCGAGTACCAGAAGTTCATAAATGAACACAAAAGCAGAGAGAATGCAGAGCAGACAAGGGAAAGCATCCGTCAAGCCTAGGGAGATGTTATAGTGGCTGACGGAAAACAGGTACCGCCGGGACGCGTTCAACGAGGTTGTTTCTGAATTGGGTGATCTGTTTAGAGTATACTCGCTGCCGAAATAAGTAATTGCGTGGGGTGGTTCTCGACATTCAACCGTGGGGCCATCGTCAATAGTGTGTTGGGCAACGCCAGGCACAGACGTGGTAGTGACGGAACGACGGCCGTCGTCGAAGAGCAAGATGGGTGCTGCAGGGTCAAGAGGTTGAACAGAACGCACGACAATTTCTGCAGCTCGCGATCGATCGATTCAGATTTTACGACCAGTTGCGATGAATCGGTGCTCACCACCAACATGAATTTGTAAAACATGGGGGGTTCCAATAGACCTTGTCTTCTTGCACAATTACATAATTACTAGCTGTATCTCAACTTTGAGTCTGGGTATTTTTTGACAACGGAGAGTATGGAGAGTATACTCTTGATGGATTCGACCTTTGGGTTTCTTAGCTGCAATGTTTCCGCCTTCGTCCATCCTTCAGCAAGCGAGGTCACAGCCGGCGTCATGGCATATAACTCCCGCACCAGGGCCTTGTCCTGATGCGTCGAGATCATGCGCATTCTCATCGCCGCCCCGAACCACCTTCCGCATCTAAGCGCGATCAGAATGTCTCCCAAAGAGAAATGTAGCTCTGAAAGGCCAGGTGCACACAGGTTAACCATTAACAGTCCGAGAATTTTGCTACTCTATTGCAGGAACTTCAGCGAGTTCAGAACCACTCTTTTCGGCGTGTAAGCTCCTGGGGGAATGTCAATTTGGAGCAAATATCTGGGCTGAGCATACCAGTCACACCCCGTGAATAGACATGCGTTCCTCCGCAATTGCATTCAAAAATAACAGGTGGAGCTCGGAGAGACACAAAATATTACACCAACTACCTAAGTCGCTTCAGAGTATATAAAATCGGGGGGGGGGGGCGTTGTCTACTCGGCTTTAGGCAGAAGAGGGGTGTGTTAAAGAGGGAAACCGAAGTTGAATTGGACCCGTGCTCAAGCCCAAAACACGGTCGGACCGGACTCCGAGCTAAGTCCGAAAAGAGGTCGATTTCACGGATTCATCGGCTGCCCACTTCTTGTCCATCCCGGCTGCTACCTGCTGAGGTACCCCGGTGCCCGCTGCGTCCTACCGTTGGGGCCAAAAAAGAAAGAAAAAAACAATTGCACCACGTCCGTCTCTTTGACGGGTTGACGGCCCGTCGCGACGGGACGGGTCCCGTCCGTCCAGGGACTGTGAAGTCCCGCCATGTTCTCCGTGAAGTCTGAAACGTCCCATGCCTCGAATTTTGGTCAAGTATGATGACCGCCCTCCGAGCAAGCTGTTATCTGGCATTTCCTTTGGGGTTACTTCCTCACGGACTTTTGGCAGCTCGGGGTACACTATTTGCGTCTCGTCCTGAGGCGGTTGCATCGCACTGCTTATCTCTCACTCTTCTTGTTTCCTTTGTTCAGCGGCCTACTTACCGTTCTTTGCGTCGGAAATCAATTGGGGATTCACGACCACCAACCTCCGAAGAGCTTGGCATACACCGCGATGATTCGACTTAGCATCTCTCTAGTCATTGGCAGTGACACGACAATCGAGGACATCTATCAACATCTCAGACGCCTGGGCCTCATTCCGAGAAGTGGCCCCTGTCATTTCCATTTTACTTACCGCGGTCGGCGAGCAAGCTGGGATACAACAATAAGTTCATTGGGCCTCGGATCTCTGTCGCATCTGCAACTGAGGCTCTTGGCTCCGGGGGAATTTCATTCCATGTCGAGTATGCTCTTGTTGGTAACAGTTTTTTTTTCGCAGATTCGGAGGACCCGGGGCCATCTCGACCCGCTCGTCGCGCAGATCGTTCCCGGATGGCGAATGCGATTGCACAGGACCTCAATTCGGATTCGGAGACTGCCCCGAACGAGAAGAAGTGCAAGCGCAAATCTGGGATGAAACCGAAGAAGAATCGCAATAATTCAGACCCTGAAGATCAAGACTTCACATCTGGTGCCTCGGGAGACGACAGCGATAGTGATATTGAAATGATCATACCAAATGAAGACGTAAGCATCCATTCCCCGTTAGCGTCGCTATCTTACCAATTCTTATCCAGTTGGCGGATTCCCTACCTAGGAAGACTATTCCGGAAAACGCCAAACGCCAGATGGCTGCCAAACCCACAGGTAAACATAAAGGTCCCTCAGCTCCCGTATGTTTTCCTCATATATTTTGCGATCTTCGACGTTGTGACCTCTCAATATAGCCACCTGGCTCGGAAGGAGGCACCGCAGATACAGGGTCTGAAGGTATATATCTAAATACTTCTGAGGTAAGACGTACCTTTTTGATCACCTCGTACAGAGCTTGGGAAATGCAGAGGCGGGACCGTCTCGCCAGCCGGAACCCGAACTGAAGCCAAAGCAGCAGGTGCGTACTTCATTCTCTGAACAAGGTATATTGTTTGGCGCAACGCAATATATCTTTTCTACAACGAAATGAAGACTGACGCGACTGGTGCATCGGTGGAGGGCTCCCATTATTACAAATCTTTTTTTGGGAACGGCGCACGCTCCTTGGCATGCGGTGTTAGCCCGGTGACTGCCAAGATTGCTGCTGAATATGTAGCGGAGGTAAAAGATATCAACCAGAACATCAAGGCGATGTTCGAAAAACAGGCGGAGGATGCTCGGGTTCATGATCCATGTCATTCTGGTACGACGCGTGTGACACATTCTCCTCCTCAGGTGCCGTGGGACCAAGAACATTTTGAGGACCTGGTCGCTAACCGCTTGTGACCAGCCTTTCACTGCGGTTATCACGGACGAGTTTCGTGAGATGCTTGAATACACTTAGACTCGTAACCAGTCTGCCTACGCCGTTCTAACAAGGCGGGCTTGTTGCCGTAGGCAACAAGCTCGCCTTGTTAGAACACTGTAGGCAGGCTGGTTACGAGCCTAGAATACACTCACCACCATTCTCCGAAGCCACTCAATATCCCGAGTGACGAATCAGTTAAGAAGTGAATTACCAGGATGAATCAAGAGATGGTCGATGGTTTGAAGCAAATTTTCAAAGTGAGTTTTCTGAAGGACTTGTGATCTCTGGGTGTACTTCGTTCTTCACCTGCTAATCCAATATTTTAGGACTGGGTCTATTGATGAAAAAAGAACGCACCTTCGGAGCGTCTGTCTGCTTTTCCTTCGTCTTCTTGGCATGTACAGTTGCGGCAAAAAAAAAGATGCTGTTCGGGCTTATTTCTTGACCGAATCACTTCAAATGAGATTCTGAGGTACAGCCGTTTTGAAAATAGTATACACCTTTTGATGTGTGGTGCTCGCTCGTTTCTGCTTACCTGTGTTTGACGGCGAGTCTCGTTTTTGCTCCACTTTCGACGTGATGGCAGTGCACTTGCTCCACCCTCGCACGTCTTCCCATACGATTCAACGCAACAACTAGTCCTCCCAATGGTGTGATTGTTCACAAAACCAAGCCCAGGAAAAACCATTGATTTTGCTGAAATGAAGAAACAAGGAGGATGGGACATTGTGTGCGGCATGGATTGTGGAGCGGAAGACGACTCACCGGCAAACAGAAGTAAGCACAAACGAGCGAGCACCACACATCAAAAGGTGTATCCTATTTTCAAAACGGCTGTATCGCAAGGATATTGACGCGCGCGCTCTTGAACGGCTACAGCACGAGGTCGACTCGTCAGGTGAACTCTACTTTGTAATCCACCCGTCCGTTGTACGCCGCAGATGACTCGATGATTCACTCGATGAAGTCGGCTTTCATGCTCTTGCGATCCGTGGTGAAATGGGAGAAAGGCCAACAGTGGCAAATTCGGAGGTCAGAAAATATTCCGCCAGTGGTTTAACTGTATACATCTCCGTCAGCGATCTCAAAACTGGGTATGAACAGACAAATCGCTAAATAACCCGGAGTGTTTGATGAAATCCAATCGTCCATCATAACTGAACTTTCACCGGAAGAGGGAGGAGCACAAGGCTCAAGGTCTGGCATCGTATCAGAGTCAAAGGAAGCCATTTCTGCTACATTACTATGATAATGCACCCATTTAAATACAGTAAAATGGCTGTTAATGGTGGACAGGAATGCCATCAAATCGACTGCCACATGCTTAATTTCGCGTGCACAGCCTTCTATTTGGCGCCGGGAATGCATCTGGCTTGTCTTGATTCAGTCGAGTGCTGCCATTTCCCTCCAAACACCAGCCCAAAAAAGGTAAAATGGCTGTTAATGGTGGACAGGAATGCCATCAAATCAACTGCCACATGCTCAATTTTGCGTGGAATATTGCACCGGGAATGCACTTGGCTTGTGTTGGCTCAGGAAAGCTTAATTCAGTCAAGTGCTGCCATTTCCCTCCGAACACCAGCCCAAAAATGGTAAAATGGCTGTTAATGGTGGACAGGAATGCCATCAAATCAACTGCCAGATTTCTAATCATCTGTTTTTGCGCCTTTGTAACTCACTCCAGATGGCCACCACAAGTCGGAGATTTTTTGTTTCATCTTCGAACTGGTCAATCCAGTGGGCACATCCGACGCTATCTAGTCAGTGAAACGGCAACATCTTACCATCGGTGCCCCGGTTATTCCCGTGAAGAAATACTCGGGTCGCAGGTCCAAAAGACCATTATTCTGTCCCAGCCCAGAAGAAATTTGTACCGTTTGTGGCCACAAAGTCGAAGATGGGGGCAGGTTCGAATGCAGCTGCAAAAAACATGGTCAGTGTATCTGTCCCATAGGAATGCCAAGTGCTTAGAGTACATCAGACGATGGCAATGAGCCCACCAAACATTGTTTCAGCTGCAATGTCTGGCACCACGACCACGCTCATTGCTTTTGTCTGACAGTGGAAACTCCATGCTCCCGTCCATTTCCGCATTGCATGTCGACTTTCACGGCAAAGCACAATCTGATATGTGGGTTTTAATCATCTTTTGTTCCTTTGTAACTTACTGCAGACTAGAGATCATATGAATTCTCCCGATAGCAACCACACCACAAGGACATTGCGCGGACTCAGTCGCCTTGGACTTGAAACACGGTCAGGTACACATTACATTACGTACAGCAGCTTATTGCTTCTTCATTTTCTTTCTCTTGTTCCTATCGCATCATCACCTGCATACCCCTTTCGTAGCAATCCGAAGTCACCGCCGATTTCGAGGTGCGCACTTGCTCGGACTGCGCCTGGGAGCTTCGGCTTGGATTGGGCGCCCAACGTCGGCGCTGAGCGGGGCAGCACTACTCCCTATACGTCTTGCGCATGGTCCCGGCTTGTGTTGTGCTCAAGGGTTTGTGTCGGCGGAGGGTTTACAACGGCCATTTACGTACGTCTCTCTAGTTTCATGTCCTGATCACAGTTATTTCGTTTGCGGGCTCTGGTGCCGCACAAGCACGCGGGCAGTAATCCCATCATGTATATTCCCTCTCTCGAGCTTATCATCACCACAATCCACTTTTTGAATCTGATTTTTTGCGCCCATACGGAGTTTTGACCCACAACGAGCTAAGCGATTTCTTACTCCGATCTTACTGACTACATCTCTCCTATAGCTATCTTTTCAATCGCGTGAGGCGGGGATCGGCTCCCGATCCCCTCATACTCGATCGATAAGAGTGTCCCCGGGCTTCCATCTGATACACCGAGTCCCGTCGTGAGGTTCCCAGCGCAAAACACCGCCATGCCAGGGACATAAGACACCCGAGATTGGGTGAATAACGATAAGCCAAGTGAGTGAGCCAATACCTTGCCGCCGACCTCGTTGGCTTCTTTGACAGGCACCGACCAGGCCGCCTCAGCAGCTAGACCGGTGAGCTGTCGGCGCTTTCGCCCGCGGCCCCGCGTGTCCATCGAATGATAAAAATGGCACTCTTGGCCTAGGCCATCACCAAACAATGTGCCGAGGTTTTGCACCGAAACAGTATTTTGGTCACTGTGCAATCATTTCAAGCCGGATTTTGACGGGATCGTGCTGGGAGGATAGCCAGCGAAATTCCGGTTCAGACTGTCTCTTCAGATTTATTTTGACGGTCCTGGTGCTTTTGAAAAGGTGCTCAGGGCTCTCCATGCCAATCCAAACAAATGCAGGCTATCATTACCGTCGTTAGAAGCCTTTTGAAGCTTCGCTATTAATGCTCCCGCGCCAGTTGCCGGGACGCGCGATCAAGTCTTCAGTGTCTTGGGATTATTCAAAGCTTCGAAGAATTTTTTCTCGGATTCACAGTTAATTATTTGGGGTCTCTACAAACGATCCGTGCTATTAATCAGGTCCGAGTCCAGGGGACCACCGCCTGCGCATCGCCTGCAATCGGAGGTGCTGAGGAATGGTGTGTAAATGGAGAATAAAAGGAAGAGAAGGCGTACCTTTGTATAGACGGAGAGCGGCCAAGGAAATAAAAGTGTTGCATGTTCTCGAGGGCGTCGGGGACGCGTGGAACGGAGGGAGGACGGTGGATACCGGTGTGGAAGAGTCTGCGGCGCCGCAGACACTCATAGAAATATGTGTCAAATATCGAACTCAAATGTGTGGATGAAAAAGCTTACCAGGAACACACCATCGATGCATCGGTTCCGATTCTGAAAACATGATCAAGGTGATCAAAATAATTGCTTCCTTCAGACGCGCCCGGCACTGGAGGCCTGCGTTGGAGGTTTGAAGAAAGCACAACATTGATGGGGAACTCAGTACCGTGTAGCGCCCGGGCCACAGGACATAAAAACAAAGGGTCAGGAAGGTAAGCTAAGAGTCAAAGTGTACTCAGCGGTGCCGTGGACGAAAGGAGCAACGCCGTCAGAGTACGAGAAAATTAATTCGAAGATTCGTGAGGGCGGGCTCAAAGAAAATATGCGTAGTGGATTAGAAGTGGTGAAAATGAGTAACAACACGGGGCGGCACAGCGGAAACGCGTTGCCTTGCAGACAATTCAACCGGATTTGCTTACGATACAACAACGCGCCGCCCACGGGAGAATGCTGGAGCGACGTAAAGGATGAACATCGTTGTTTGAACGGCAACAGAAAAACTAAAACTTGTCAGGTGCTCTATGAGACCCCCCGAATTCCAGCCTCCTAACCCTCTCCCCACTAGATTGAACCCAGGGGTGCGATCTACAAGATAAGTGAAGTATATGGCGAAGAGCGCAGGGGGGAAAAGAAGACGTCAAGTTTCAAGAGAGAGTAAAGAGTCGATCAAGAGCAGCAAGAGGTCAAGAAAGAAAGACAAGCGCGGAAAACGCTGATGCTGAATTACGGAAGGCAGCATATCCGTGCAATCTTGCATCATTTTCGGGATGCGCTTCAATGCGCCACGGCGGATCCTTCCCGTCATTGCGTACATGCTCGTGGATGGAGCGTCGACCAGCGAAGTGTTGCGCTTGAGCGCCGGCGGCCACGATGCAGCGATGGCGGCAGCAGACGTGGAACAGGCGCTGGCGAATCATCGCAAAGTCCGCGCTCGGATTAATTGATCGATTCAAGGTTATCCTCTACATCACAATGTTGCCGAATCACATGTTTTAGGTAGAATTATTGGCTCGATAAGTTACTGGTGTGAGTTGACGGGCGGATAACTTAGTGTAACATAGCTTGCCGTGTCGTACATAGATAGTGGTAACATCCTGTCCAAGTATACAATGTGGTCCCTGTCTCCTATCCATAATCCTTTTATTTTATCCCTCGGCACTGTTCCCGGACGCCCATGATGCCGCCTGCCCCGCCGCGGCCTGTATGTCTAGAATGCCGTCGAATCATTGGGGTTGGCGTTAGGGTTGTTGATGTTGTAAGACCCAAACGGCATCGGCATCGGATTGGGCGTCGACAACTGAGCGTCAGAGGTAGAGGCGGAAACGAGCTCGGCAAGTCGTTTCGCCAGCCGCTCTTTCGCCTGGCGCACAACGTCTAACCCTGGCACCGGGGTACTCGGCGGCGCCGTGGACGTCGGTGCTGGGGCGGACGTGGAAGAGGGCGGAGGCGTAGGAAGTGCGATGGCCTTCTTCGGACTCGCGCGCTCCCTCTTCCTCGGCGTGTAGTCATCGTCCGAATCCTCGTCCTCCGCCGGCGCCCTTGACGCCTTCCTCTTCGCCCCTGTCTTACTTCCACTTGCCCCACCCGCAGTCGGCCCATCCACCGCGTCCTTCGCCCACACTTCCCCCTGCGTCACGTCCCCGTTATACCGATCAATAAACGCCACCATCGTCTTATACATCTTCCCATTGTTCCGGATATCCTCGTGCTGCGTCCGTACATCCGCGCGCATGGCGCTCACCGCCTTTGCGAGGCCCTCAAGACCGAGGCGCGCTTTGTGTCGGTGCCGAGGATGCCAATCATGATGAACTCAACGGGCGTGATCTTGGTAAAGTGCTCGCTGTGGCGCGGCTCGCCAACGAGATTCTCGTAGACGCGGTATGTGTTCTCGATGGAGGCAGCAAAGGCGGGGTTCAGCTTCGCGGGGACTGAGAGCCATTTTTCTGTGGCTCGCATCGACGTCGTCTTTGGCGAGTCCGAAATACATTGGATCGTCTGCGCGAGACACCTTTAAGCGGCTGGTCAGCGAGCGGTACCAGCGGAGCGAGGTATGGTGCACGAGAATGAGAATGGAGCGCAAAGGCACGCCTCTTCGCCCTCTCCCTTCATCATTTTTTTCCACTCCGTTTCCACTCCCGCTTTCTCCCCAGACATAGCACATGAGCCAGATTCGATGCATCTCATTATGCACATCCTTCCTTCCCGCCCGTGATGCCATCAAGTTTTTTCCCGCTCCGGGTACGCCTCTCTGGCAAGCATACGGTACATTCCACCTTGTCCCTAATCGAGGTACAAGCGCCCGTATAAAGTCTGGTGCTAGGAGAGACCACCCTGTCGCCAGGCCCTCCAAGACATGCCCGTCCGCAGTCTTGCTAACTGAAGTCGTCACATGCGCACTCGCTTCCATCCTCATAATCGTCCCGTTCTTGCAGGTAGCTGGCGTAGAATACGGCCTCCTCAGCCTCCTCAAAGTGACCTTCGGTTTCACCTGTCTTGTTTTCGAATTCATAGATGGGGCCACTTTCTTCTGGCACTGTTTCCGCCGCTCATCCGGGAGACAACTGTGTCAACTGGAGGACGTCGAGGCCGGGATCCCTTTTCCAAGCGAAGGGGAGAAATGACTCGAGTCAATGTCGACTCTAGTAGGTATGTTCTGCATGACATTTCCCACCCCGACTCCTCATTATAGTAACCAGTAAACCAGGGCACTTTCCAGTCTTGGACCGCAGAATGTATTGGAGTACCGGTAAAATCCTGACCAATTCACGTCAGGATAGTAAACAGTGGCCTGGTTGTCCGAACGAGCCTCAAATCATTGGCCAGTTCTTCCACATAGTCCAAAGGCTCCACAGAGAGGTTTGACGTTCGTACGGCTGAATAGAAACAGTTCGGAAGGAGTGAAATGAATTTGGTGGAGGACCGGGATAAACCTTTCGAAAGAAACCCTATTCTGGCACTCCATCCATTGAACGCTGGCCGTGGGCAGTCGTCTAATGAATGTCGGCAAAGGTTTTTGAGTCTATGCGCGGATACTTACCGCCCGGGGCATCTGAGCGGCGATCCGCTTAAACGCGAGAAGAACATCACCCCCAACAGGTAACGTAAACCTCGGACCTGGTAAAATATCTCGGAATTTTTGGGAGGCGATTAAGTCAAACGCCGCTAAATTTCAAATGAGTGGATGAAGCGAAAACTCGGGAACGAGTACGCACCCTGATCATCGAGGGGCCACTTAATGGGAACAGGCAACTTGATTTCGTCGCTGCACGACGAGTTTTGAAACAGAACGCTGTTGTCTGCATCAATCGATGCAACTCTGAAGATGCGATTGTGGCTGCCGAGATCTGTGGAATCCGTGGTGCGTTCTTTAGGATTTCGGGGTTCCAATAGCTGCTACCCATGTTTGAAGATGCAGATGGGTCAGTTGTACGTACTTGGCGGTAACACGGTCAGGAAAGCATATGAATCTCCGGCAGCTTCTGTCTTCACATTTCCATTCTGCCTGTAATTGCACAATAATCTGATTCTGTTCAACCTCCTCGGGTACAGGCTCGAATGTCTAGGAATGAGGAGTCAAGATTGATATGGGCGCATACATTCAGCTTATACACGCACCTTTTGTTTCTTTTTCTTTTTCCGGGTGGATTCTTCTTCGCTTGAGTCGTCGTCGTCTCCAGCTTGGCACGGCTAATTGAAATCAGGTCCGGAACGATGAAGAGTGTAACATGTTCATACCTCTAGCTCCGATACGCAAATCTTGATAGTCTCCGGTACAGCGTTTTTGGCCGCTTCCTTTATCATTTTCTCGTAATCGGCGTCACAGGGGTCTTCAGAATTGTGTAGGACGTTCCGGGAATATCGATTCCCACATTACAGCTGATTGCGGAACTTAGGGCGCCGATCATTTATTTCTTCTACTAATCAAAAAAAGTGTCCCCCAATAAATCCCTCGTATCTCCCGCAATTCTTGACCGATAGAGACAATTTTATTATCGTTGGAACCGCGCCGCCGAGGCGCACGCCCCGGTATCCATAGATCCAACAACAGAACGATTTTATTTTTTGCCTACATTTGCGTACTACCATTTGTTCTGCGTACCTGGGCGCCATGTGGGATGGCGAGGATGTGTCTGATACATGCCCAACATGCATGTCAGTGTGCTGAGGGTAGTTTAGAAGGCGGTCGACGCACCTTGCATGCGTGACAGGGTGCGCCTTAGCTGGAATCCTACATGCCGGGCCCAATCCGAGGTCGCAGGTCCATCCACTGTATGCCTAATATGCGTAGAAATGTGTTTAGATCGAGCTGGAAGGCTGTCGGCGGCCATACATGTGTTGCAACGTTAGGATGTGACCCAATGGTCGAAAACGCCACTGAATGGTCGAAAAGCACCTTGTTCAGAATGTAGCTCGAGATCTGTGGGGATTTCTTGTGAATAGTAGCGGTGAATGACATTATGATGCGCACCTGGGTCCTCCCCTGCACATTTAACCTCGTGAATGGTGTGTTCGAGGTGTGGAGTCAGTCGTGTCACGACAGCAGTATTTTCTTGCGTCAAAAGCTCGTACGAGCTCCAATTCAACGGCCAGGAGCTAAAGCATGTCGGAGCCTTGGTTGGATTGAGGCAAAGTGAGTTGGGTCGTGCGCGCTTAGTGTATGCCGTCGTGGTCGAGAGCAAGACAGAGTCGGTCACATCATGTTCTGTCACGCACGCCATAGGCGACGACACCCTTCTACCTTGCTCTCGATATGCTTATGTGCATACTAGACATGCTGTAGGCCTATCTCCGAGGTCTCAGATTGGTCGTAGGGGCGCAGAACAGCTGGTACGGCTGAGCCATAGGCGGAAAATAATTGTGCGAATTTCAGAAAAGTTTTGATACAGGGACGTGCGTCCCGACGGCGTGGTTCCAACGATAATAAAATTGTCTCTATCAGTCAAGAATTGCGGGAGATACGAGGGATTTATTGGGGGACAGTTTTTTTGATTAGTAGAAGAAATAAATGATCCGCGCCCTAAGTTCCGCAATCAGCTGTAACAGTCAATTTGACATGTAGAATTGGTTACTAACAACCTGAACGTGACGCTTGGTTGTATTTTCGGTGGGCAGTTGTCGATACGAGCTTCTTCCCATACGGAAGATGTATGCGTCGTCGGAAAAGTCGAAATCCCCTCCCCCCCCAAAATAAACTAAATCCACCTTTGTGGGTGAGCATCCACCTTTACATGATTTGTACGACTCATAAGTGACCAATACAGTTGACTGGCTCATAATGCATAAGGTCGGTGGACGCCCAAATCCGATGCATTATGAGCAATATGCGTTATAAGCACCTCTCTACACTGAGAAAGGGCAGTTTGGTGGTCGCGAAATCCTCTCGGACTGTATGCATTATGCGGTCAACTGTATCACAAAAAATGAGGGTCAGAATCAAAGCCATTTGAGCCATTAGCCATCAATGTAGCAAACACACCCAGCAGCCGCCAAGGCCTACATCCCCCCGCCATACGGCCCCTGCGGTCCCGGGCTCGCGCGCCGACCGCCGTACGCGGCCTGCGGCCCCGGCGACGCGCGCCCCGCATTGTACGCCGCCCCCGGCCCCGGGCTCGCCGTCCGTGCGTCTGCGTACATCATCGGCGCAGGGCTGCCCGTCCTCCCGTCCCCAGCGTACATCATCCCCGGGCCCGGGCTGGCGCACCCCATCTGCGTCATCGCGATCGCCTCGCCGCCCCAGCCCGCCGGCGGCGCGCCGTGCACGCCCTCGTTGAACGTCTGCGGCACGGGTCCGTGATAGCGATCGTAGTAGGCTCCACCTTGCGCGTTGGGGTCGTCGCGGTACGGTCCCCCGAGCCCGGGGTTCATGTGTGGGAGGGGGGGGCACGGCGTACGGGTCGTCTTGCGCGTGGAAGTCGGCGGTGCTGGCAGCGTAGGTGGACGGCGCGCGTGACGTCGCGTCGTCCCCGTCGATGAAGCCACGCGCGCCCGCGCCCTGCGTCACAGGTAGGGCATGGTCGCCGCCACCCCCGTGAGCATTGGGCTCGGGCCACTTGATGTTCTCGCTGTCGTCAAAGTCGAGCTGGCGCTTGCGCGTGAGCTTCCAGACGAGGAACCCGATGAGGCAGATGAGAGCGGTGCCGCCCGCGACGGCGAGGCCGACAATGCCGCCCGTGCTGAGGGTGCTGCCACCGCCGCCGCCGTCGTCGTCGTCGTCGTTGTTAGATGCGGCGGGGTTGGATGCTGATGAGGACGAGGAGTGGGCCGACGGGGTGAAGAAGCTGGTGATGTCGACGGTGACGATGTCGCCGGCCGAGTCTGTGCCCACGGACTGCGAGACGGAGACAGAGGGCTGCTGGGTATTGGAGGGCGGGGGCGGGGTGGGCGTGGGTGTGGGCGTGGGTGTGGGCGTGGGTGTGGGTGTGGGAGTTGTGGGTGAGCTGAGGGGGTTGGTGCTTGACTGCTGCACAGACGAGTCGCCGGGTGGTGTTGAGCTCTGGCCGGCGGGGTCGCTGGCGGGGGCGCTGCTTTGGCCACCGCTGTTTGATGCGCCGGCGCCGCTGTTGGAGTCGCTTTGGGCGTTGGCGGCGACGGCGACGGCGAGCAGGCATAGGAGATGCGTGCCTTTCATGGTGGGAGCAGGGCGTGTGACAGGTGTGACTCTCGTTTTGTTGACATCAATTGGTCGCCGTTCCGGCCGCCGCGTCTCTTCACCGCAGGGTCACTCCGCAGCACACAAGGAAATAATTGAGGACACTGCCATCCAAAACACAACTTGCGAATAGCAACGGCGTCGGCAGCAGACAAGAAGAGAGGAAAAACACGACTCCGAACTCGAAATCGGGGAGCTGCATAACAACTTTTCCCACGGCCGCTCTTCGAGTCCATTCGTAGCAATGTTCTACAGTCGGTCCCTTACAAGCTGAGTCTCGCCGATGTGGACCCATAATCGGAAGTCGGCCATAGAAGCAGAAGACAAGGTCGGCGGAGCAGCAGCGGCAGTGGAGACATTCCGTTGCGCTGTTGAGGTCTTCGGGACTCGTGAGACTGAAGGCAAGGATTCGGAAAACGTTGTCCGGAATGGTTCGACTACGATTAGATGGTCGTTTGCAGATGCCAGAGGGCCCGAATAATAAGTAGGGCGCGTAGGTTGATCGCGTCAGTGGTATATCGTGGGAGATTGACTCAATAACTTTGCAGAGAAGGTACCCGGCGCCCGCTGGCTAGAGCAAGTCAGGTGTTGGAGATTCAGGTAACACGAGATGCAGCAAGCAAGGATATATTCGAGGCCGAGGGAGTGGGCGTCGTGGGGATACAGGCAAGCTACGGAATACGTCGACAGGAGGCATATATATGTAAGGATGTGGGTCATAGAAGGCGTAGTTTACAGTCACGGCAAGAATATAGTCCTCATCCCGATCCCGTTTTGGTAGTCATATTAATAAGCAACTCCGATCGGCCGAAATTGTGATCAAAACATTATATTCAAGATATATCAGCGAAAATAAGGAATGTACAGTAGCTAGAGTGAAAGAGGGTATTATAGGGTATTATAGAATGGCCCAGGTGGCCTAGTAGTCAATCCAATAGAAGTCATTGGCTGCCAACTGCTCCAATCGACGCGGAAAAGATTGATAACAATGAATTGCGTACACGACAAACTCCGGGGAGTGCCAGACGTCCTTGGCAAGGAGGTAGAGATCGTCCGGCGTCTTGGCGACAGCATAGCGTGGGTGCTTCCGTATCTGCTCCTTGAGACGGGCCCACACATTCTCCACCGGCGACACGTCAGGCGACTTCGCTGCCCATTCCATCACATCAATACCCTCATCGCGAAAAAAGTCCTTCGCATGGCGCGAAGTGTGCTTTGGGTCGTTATCCTGCTGGACGAGGAGGAAGGTGGGACGAAAGGTGGTGTGGGAGTCGTAGTGGTCGTAGAGTGGAAGGAGGCCCTTCCGGAGGATCTCGACATATTGGAACCGGTCGAGATTGCCGTCAATACGAATGAGATCGCTAACACCCTCCGGATGGATAGCGCCCCAGACACAGAGGCTGGTGCCAAAGCGACCGTGTCGTTCCTCCTGCTGCACCAACCTGGGGGTGAGAGCATTCTGCCCACGACGTCGGCGACACCACTGCTTCCCGTCGCTTGTGCTGAGCATGATCTTCGTTTTCGTCGCTATTGATCATGACACCCGCGTCAAACACAGCCTGGTTGGTCCAGTGGGGCATATTTATTGTACATGGCCTCACGCTTGGCAAGGTGGGTGGGTTTGAGAGGGAGCTTTTGGCGCTGTGTGAAGCCTCCAAGGCCGAATCTTGACAGACTGTGACGAACCTGACAAAAAACAAGTCAGTAATAAAGAAAATTGAGTGCACTGTTGCGCACTGTTCGTCCTGGGACATCAGAAAACAGCTCTCTCCGCAAGTCCTCCCCATTCGCGACGTCGTTGTCTGGATCCTCGAGTTCCAGCTCGGCCAACTGCAAATCCTCCTGCGAAATCCGCTGCTTCCTCCCACACGCTCCCTTGCGCCCGTTATGGTAAAAGTTCCCACCATGCTCTGCAAGGCGATTGAGCCCTTTTCGAACTGTCGAAGCGTCGAGTCCCCCCAGGCGTGGGAAGGCAGCGATGTCAGCGTAAGACCACTTGAATGTGTCGCGGAGGACCGATGCTATGGCTTTCTTGGTGGGTGTGAACGGTTTGCGTTGGCGGTGGGGAGGTGTAGGGGGCATGAGTTGTCACCTCGAGGCCTCAACAGACGCGTCGAGACGTCAACAAGAGCACGGGGAACGTGAAAAGAGACGAGTCACACAAGATCAGTCACGAATCAAATATTATTAATACGACTACTAAAACGGGATCAGGACTACATTTTTGCCGTGACTGTAGGATACGGAATTGGAAATGGCGGAGAAGGCGGCGGATGTACCGGAGCAGGCGGCGCAGTGCGATCACTGAGCGTACGCGCCACCTGAAACAATTAATGATGAGTCGGAGAAGTAGTAAATGTCCATAAAAGAAATGCTCCCACTGAGCCAACAGTCAGAAGTACATAGTACTCAGCAGTATGAGCAGCGTTGGCCACAATGTCGCGGAGGGGGACAGGAGCAAGCGGCCCAGGCTCCGAGCACTCGCTCTGGAAATGGCCAAGCTTCTAGCACTTCCAGCAAGTGATGCGCGACTTGTCCCGGATCGTGCGCGCAGCAAATGCGACTGGCTGAGGGTCGCTGATTCCAGGCAAGGAGAGCGCGTTCTCCTGTCGAGTTTCTTCGTTCAAAAGACGCCCAATGACGAACTCGAGGTCGTCCTTCTCTGCGTGCGAGTCAAGCGAAATGATGAGTGTGTCGTAGGATGGGGGAAGAGACATGAGGAGGGTCGCAATAATCTGCGCATCTGAGGGTTTGTCGCGGTGTACCCCGAGATGGTCACTCCTCCGCTGCTCGTAGGATGGCGGGGGTCAAATTCAGCTTGGAATCCTGGTCACTTATTTCTGCTGGGTTTGGCTGGGATAAGAAGGCAGTTGACATATTTAAGCTTTCCCCTGCCGTACTGCCATCAAATTTTGAATCACAATTTTGTGTCACATGCTTCGCAATTGGATAGCCCATCCCGTGCTTCAAAACGTATTTCTGCCAGGTTTGGCTGGGATAAGAAGGCAGTTGACATATTTAAGCTTTCCCCTGCCGTACTGCCATCAAATTTTGAATCGCAATTTGTGTCACATGCTTCGCAATTGGCAGAAGGCAGGGTGCGGGAATTCGGACCTGGGCAACACTCAATTCTAATCTATGCTTTTAACCAATCCACGATTTTAGTTTGTGGAAAACCACACATCCGTCCATTAGCGGAATCGTTCTTTCGACTAGGCCCGAGTGTCCGAGTAGTAGCGGATATGGGGCAGGTACGGTTGTTGATGAGGTTATTAGGTATATTAAAGTAAAGTGCTGGACTTCTTGTGTATAGTCGGACTTGACTTTGTTTACACTTCTTTACTTTACTCTTACTCTTAACTATCACTACCACAATCGTACCATTTGCTTTGGTTCAGTGGTTTGGTGAACTGAGAGTTGTTTAAATTCACAACCTTCACACTTTTTTGAACCCAGCTGATTACAGTGGGGTTAAGAGTGTTTCGTCTGCGCACACAGATTGCGCCGGACGAGCTTTTTCAAAACTTTTCTTATTGATCTGTGATCTCGGGCGCTTAGCATGGCTAAGAAAACGAGAAATCAGCGTCGTCGGGCTCGAGAACTCTCGCCTGTACCTGACGCGACCATCCAGCCGCACCGAGGGACACTCAGGTTCTCTTCGTGAAATAAGAGACCGACAATTTCATGAGCTCCAGCCTTTGGATACTGATCCTGGAGCCTGACCATAGCCTGGCGGATGGTGCCCATATCATGGCCTTGCTTTCTAGCCCTGAAGAGCCCAAGGTTCTCCCGGATTTCTCGAAATCTGGTAATACTATCGGCTATTGGTAAGGGAACAGCAGCGACGAGGTTGGCAAATGTCACCCAAGGCCATATCTGGATTGATCTATATGTTTTTCCCTCAGCAAACGAAGAATGTCCTTGTCGTTCTTCCGCATCTTCCAGTATCGATGAATGTGGGGAGCTGTAGTCTCAATGGGAGATGTGATTGTGGTTTTCAGATTGCAAAGAAATGTGAGGAGAGGACACTTACGATTAGGCTTGTGTTGGTTTTTTCATCATCTTAGACGGAAGAGGAATGGAAGAAAGAATGAGGTATGAAATTGGGTTGTTAATGTACACTCTTGTGATTGCCTTTTAAGGAGTACAATTTCGGTACCCTCTACGAGTCTCACCGAGCAGCATGGGCCAAAAAGGCATATCAAGGCAATCCAGCAGAAACTATCAGCATACTTATGCAGGTCCTCCATGAGGTCTCGGGGAAGCCAAAAGGCGTAATTGTTAAGGTTAGCTAAATGCTCTCCCCATCAGTGTAAATGAGTCCGGAATGAATGTAAGAATGTCGGGTTGAAGATACACCGGAAGAACTGAGCTAAAATATGCTAATTGTCTAGTCTATATATATGGATAATCATGGCGTTCTTGTATTCACATTCCGACAAACTGCCTTTGAGGAGTAGTGAAATTCTCCAAATGGACGACTCACTCATCCAGATGCTTGTTGTTCGCGGCATCATCTGTGACAATGCGGTATGTCTATCTATGTGTTCCAACGGTAGGGCTGATAATTATTTAGGGCCTTCATTCAACCCCGTTCTTGCCTCAATGGATTCACATTACCCGCTGGCACTCCTTTATCCCGCTCCCATTAATTTGTCAAATGTGCACCTTGATTGAGCTTGTCAAGGCAGTCGACAGTGCCACGGAGCCTTTGGATCAGCTTTATCTTGTTTTGAACTCAGAGAGCGAATCAGTTTCCTCGCATTCAAGAGCTCAGATTTGGAACCACATCCGCTTGAGGTAGTAAGCATTCAAAACTGTAACTTCACCAAAATTGCTCATGTGAGATGCAGCTTGTTATCGATAGCATGGCCCGCCAATTAGCCAAGAAAGCTGCTGAAGAAACAGCCATGTTCGCAAGACTCGGAGGTTTATCTCACGGCCGTCAACGCGGACATGTATCCTTCACGTGTGATGGATGGTATAGGTACACTGGCGAAGAGCACAATTATGATTCAGATGAACTTCCAGACCTTGTCTAGTTGCTCAAGGTGGTACTGGGAATTGCCAAAATCCTTCCAATGTGCCTGAATTGATAATGAAAACTGCTCTTAAAAAGGCTTGTACAGAAAACCGCATCAACTAAGACCGAAAAATGGAGCGATGCTCCAGAGGTGCGGAAGGGGGCAGCAGCTAAGAGGAGCTCATTATAGCTCATCATAGCTCACCATAGCCCACTATAGTGCTCAGGGTATCTCATAGACACTCATAGCACCCCATAGGACCCCATAGCTGCCCTTTCGTCTATGGGCAACTTTGGATTTTCCTGATGATGAGAGTCTATATGGGCCTTGACTTGGTCCCGCTGGACGGTGAGATCGCAGATAAGCGACTCGAGGCGCCCAAGCTCTGCCTCGTGGGGTGCCAGATGAGCGCGGATGACGTCGATCTCGGCGTTGTTAGGGACATAATTGGTGTTGAAATGCTCGAGAAATGGGGATCCGAAGACGGTGTTCTCGTCGTGGAACCCCATTGTGGTAGTGGATGAGAACGATTGATCGAGCGCGTGATCAGATTAGTCTCTCGTAGACAGACACTTCAACATTCTGTAACTCGTACCTCGTTTGTTGAATGATCAGATCGCGTTTGGATCGCGTACCATCGCGCGGCCAAACTACGCCAAACATTACGGAAGTTGAACCGAGAATGTTCAGTCTGCATCAAGGCGATATTCAGTTCCAGGGAACCCTTCGACAAGGCGATCCCGGGAGTTGCGGGGTCAGCGATGGGGATCTGTACCAGACCTTGTGAGGAAGCAGTATCCTGAAAAAACGAATTGAACCAACAATCATCACAGTGAAATTGGGGCACAAACAAGTGAGGTAGGAGCTAAAATTTGTTTGTTGCATCTGTCTATGAGACTATCGATCATTGGGATTGAACGGATCCTTGTGATACAGTATCGAGCTTCCCGTCACGGGCGCCATGCTGAACATCTCTACTTCAACGCCTGTGCACAGCAATCACCCTTTTCCATGACGACCAAGGTAGTTATCCAAGGTCGTACGAACATGGCCCACAATGAGGGCAGTTATAAGCAGTTGATGGAGATATGATGAAGATATGAGCTTGCTACAGGAGGGTACCCGGTAATTATTTTCAATTTGTGCATTCGATGTCGAGGATCTCTTAACTGGCCAAATTGGCACCAACACCAGGGTCATGCGGGACGACCTCTACTTTCAGCTTTTAAAGAAGTGCGTCCGGTTCAACACCGACGGGTGTGAGAACAAGGCACGTCCGGCCTGCAACCCCCACCCATGCGTCTCCATTCTTCGTCTCTCAGTATCACCACATCGTCGCCAGAAGGGCTTGCCATGCCCTTTGTAACATTCGGCTCTGACTCCGAGTGCGTCCCGAGCGTGGCATCTCTAGGGAGATTCTTCAGGATACACCCATCGCCAAACGTCTATGGCCAGGTTGTCAATATCCCGATTGACGACCCTTCCAGTGCGGGGGGCCATTTGGATCCCGCAATGACAGTGATGATGATTTTGCATCTTACGAACAATGCGGCCCGCGACGCGAAACTCCTCTTCACCCAGGCGCGCAGGACTAGTGACGATGATGAAGAGGACTCGCAGTCGAAATTTCACCGGATGCAGAAGGATCTGGATACTGAGAGGTGTACCGTGGCGAAGCAGACCGCCATCATTGTCAATTTCATCGAAAAACTGCAATTTGCGGGCCAAGAACTTCAGATGGAGACGCAAATGCATAGGGCAGCGGAAGTCCACGCGAAGGAGGCCGTGAAGGAATTAGAGGAGTACAAGCAGACCTTTCGAGCTGCCTTGAAGGCTTTCGAGGCTCTTGCAGCATAGCTTGTACAACATCTAAATTTAAAAAAGAACTCTCGATAGAGTCGTAGGCAAGCTCTTTCGTTGTTGTTTGAGGGACTAGTAGTTACATAGGTAGATCAAATAATAAATGTGTTTCCTCTCATTTTACTGCGTGTCTTTGGTTCCTTTACGGTCTATGAGCGGTTCGTGAGGTGATGTCAACTGAGTGCGCTTTCGTGACTATGACATTTACTGCGGGTATGGCTATGGCGACTATGACATATATGATAGGTATGGCTACGGCGACTATGACATCTATGATAGCTTTGGCTACAGTCTAATAGGACCTGCACCACATCTGACTGACATCGGGGGGACATCCCGCTCGATATCATTGTCTCACCCTCATCTATTACAGCCCTTTGCGGAACTTAGAGCGCGGACGATTTTTTCTGTTTCGGGACATTTTGCTCAGGACAGCTGTCCCGGGCGCAATTCTTGTCGGATTGCCTCAGGATATGGCCCGTTGGATTTGCACCGAAAATCTGCAGTCAATGGTATCCCCCATTTTTTTATTTGCTGACCTAATGAAAATTTCACCCAAAAAATCCTGATTGCAGGCAGGACAGTGTGCATTCCTGAGCTCGGGGAGACGGCCGGGAATACTGTTCAACGGGCCGGGAATAAAATCCTTGGTGCCCGTACATATGGTCTTTCTGACCCGAATCTATCGATTGTCTCACAAACAAGCACTCAGCGCCAATTTCTTTCATGGCGCTTGGGCCTCAATCGGCGCTAATCTGTCTCTTGCCGCCTTAACTTCCCACGTCTTTGTTCAGTACTGTGGCGATTTTTCCACCGTAATAAGAGAGACACGAGTCTAGGGATGGTGTTCTCATCTAACTCTTGGTAAAATAACGGATGTGTGAAGCGTTTTAAACTCCACTCAGGGTAATCAGCTCCATAACCTTATGGAAGGCGCAGGAAAAGCACAGTTTACACGGTCACCAGATGATGCTTGACGCTGAGAGGCTGTTAAAATCAGGGAGGGGATGCGAGGCCGCGAAGCGGCCGAGCAGCCGCTTGTTCAGTTTATGAAATGTTAACATAGCAAGCCGCCCAGTTAAGGATCCTAACACTCAGCCAGAATGATAACTGGTGAATCTCAAAGTCCGGTATCAAACAGTCGTAGAGGAACTTACCAGCAGTATTCGATCATGAAACATCATAAATCTTAGGGATGCCCACCGTCCCGTAACCGGGTACGGCCGTCAAATCTTTAGGTCGAAGAGGGCTACGAGCCGTCATTCAGACGGCCGTCTTTCGGAGTTTTTAAACTTGAAGACGGTACAGGATGGCAAAACCACGGCCCGTCAACCGTCAATCGACGGGTGGGCACCAAGACTCGCAAGATGGGACCAAAATCCTGCGAGTTCCAAGCTGAAAACACTCCTAGACATGTCTCAGGATGCCCATGGAAATCTTCAGGGCATTTTGCACCAAAGAAAATAGATTGAAGAGGATTTGTGCTCGTTCACGTAAGCCGTTTAATGTTGTTGAATCCCAATGTGGACCGGTTTACAGATAGACTACAGTAAAGTGAATGCTCGCCAATCATTTGTATTACACTATATTTCAAAACGGGTGACCATTAGGTCACTATATTTCGAAATGCATGCTCATTCGGGGTAGTGTGGCGGGAAATAAGCTTGTGAAAATCACCGATGCTAATTAACACGAAATTTTCGGAGTCTGAAAAAGGAAGATAAGTCAAAAAATAGAGAAACCCTGCATGGTTCGAACTCAAACACTGCAGATTACATGAGATTACCTATGGAAGGGAAACATCCAACTGCCCGAAAACCTAAGTATGTACCTGACATTTCTGGTCAGTTAGTGTATCTCGACAATGTCGTACATTTTGTGGGGGCGGTAAGAAGTGGATACGAAAAAGTGTACTGTACTGGTGTCGATTCTAATGGGCGAAATCGGCCATGGCATGGTATTTGGCGAGCCAATGTTAAGAGAAAATCCAAGGATCCCTGCGTCACTCGCCCGTGGTAACTTCTCCCGGATATCCTCTTCGAACCGTTCAAACAGCCAGGATCCGGCGTTGCACACAACCGTGAAGTGAGCCTTGCGGAGACGCCCGAGATTTTACAATGCCCGTCGACGTCGGGACGGTGGCTGTCGTTTGGGAGATGCTCGGGGTAGGCATCAACAACGATATTCATGGCCTCGATGTGAGGCATGCATGTTGGGAGGTTAACCGTCGCTGAGAAAACGGAATACGAGACCCATAATTGCTTCGGGGAAGTCTTGAACGTCAGGAAGCAAAGACTCGGCATATCGGGAAGACTTATTGGATCATGATGTTGCTCTGCATAGGCGTTAGCACGTCCCGTGGAAAGAGTGATCAACGACGTACTCCCAAGATTAATTACCAGATGTTGAATTGAACCGGAGCACTTGCGGGCGAGCTGCTCTAGATCACCGAGAGACCCTCCCGCTAACACGCCTAACCCCAGGTGCTGAAGGTTCGCCAAAGATGGGGCGATCTGATCGCTGAGGACAAGTGAATGAAAGGGGTTATCTTCCCGTGGATCATCGAGAACGAGATGATGTAGGGTTGGCTGAAATGGAGGGGATATTGCGAGTGCGGAAAATTGGTCGTCGTTACTGAGATTAACGTGTTCCAGTTCCACTTCCTGGTACGACGCGAGGGCATGCCGGATCAGCGAAGCAGGAACATCACAAAGGCTGAGCCCAAAGCATCGGAGCGATGGCAGAGACATGAGCCCGTCCAGGGCGGTGCGAAGATCGATGGGAGCCTTGACCCACTTCCAATACCTTATGACCAAACGTTCAACCCTGTTGATAAGAGGCAACAACGCGGCGGCTGATCATAAATGTATGGGTATCGTCAATCCGGATATGTAGATCGCGAACGTAGGAGGCTAGATGCGGATGTTCGGTGAATCTGGTAGCCCCCAAGGTTGCCAATGACAAGGTGAGGGAGTGAAAAAGATGGGGTTGGCTGGGCGCTAAGAAAGTGCGAGCTGCCAACGCGCATGCTCGCAAAGTGGTCTGGTCTCTGCGGTCATACCATGAATCCGTCTGAGCAATTTGATCCACGATTTCGTCGATGAGCTCCTGCGCGAATTCGACCATCGTGGTTGAGAGGAGTGATTTATTTGGTTTTGTTGTGTTCAATGTCTTCGAGTCGAGACCCGGCGAATTCCGATGCCGTGCCAAGCGTGCAGAAGCATCGGACTCGCAGCTGCAGATTGAGTTTGGGGATGTGAAGGTGTCCTTGAAATTTCACTGACGGACAACGACATGGAAACCGGTCGTCCAAGATTGGATCAGTTTTTAATGGTTTGGTGATCAGGGTCGCTCTCAGGGACGCATCGGGCGCCGCGCCGCGGGCCGCACCGTCGGACGTTCCGAAGTTGCACGATTTTCATACCTGAAATTCCGGTGCCATGAGAGTCGATTGGAAAGCGCTTTTTGATTTCATTTCAAATTCCATTAGAGTGCGAGCGGGTCCCTGGGGGCCGATGTAGCACTGATATGTATTACAGTGAGTCGGTTTTACTATGATCCTCAGCCTGTCTGCGAGGACTGGCCATGTTTGCGAAGGGAGAATCTCTGGAAATCTCCCGGGGCTGGATTGACTCTACACTGGCAGGACTCGAGCGAGTGAATCCTTACATTGACCAGCTCGAGGATTTGAAGGCTTACGACGATGACGATGATATTACCTTAAGTACATCTTGAATATTCAGATGCAGGGCTGGACTCCAATATTGCAGCAATCATTTCTCTTGCTCCTGCTGCGCTCCCCACACGATGTAAACTGGTGATTCAGCGAAAGGGTGCTGATCAACCGGTTTTCTTGATCTCTTCTCCCCCTTTGTTTAACCACTGCATTATCTCCTGCTTCTACCCTATGGGACCTTGGGTTGGTCACCAAATCGACTCAATCTTGCAGGAAAGAAGTTCAGTCAAGCAGGCTGGTACCGCACCAGGTTCTTTATGAATGCCGAGCAAATGTCGACATTCTCGCGCTTAACAGGTAATTAAATTGCCAGACTTTGAAAATATCTTACCAGCGGTCTTCAGGATTTCGGCCGAAGATCAGTAGCGCTCCGTAGCACATCACTGCCGGATCAGGAGTCCTCGATAGCCGAGGTCCAAGATTACGTGTTTTTGTGGCGGCATAAGGCTTCACAGGGCAATGAAAAAAGGTTATGCATGCTCTCCCAGTCAATTGGATTGAACAATCCAGATAATCTACATACTTACCATTGTCTGGTCAGCGTTGCTCGGAAAATTGCTAAGTCAATTCAAACTCCGATGGCACGTGAGGATTGCGTGATGTTGGTTGATTGATGGTCGTCGCTCGCCTTCTCTTTCCCCATCTTCCCCCAGTTCCTCGTATGGTGCCTCTCACTTAGTCACCGCTACTTTTGTACAAGGGATTGTTCTCACCCAGAAAAAATCGGATATTTAATCCCTCTTGCATAAATGCTCCTTTCATGCAGGCTACATTTTGGCAAGAGGGATTCAGCCTGGCATAAAAACTGAGTGAGATAAATAATTTTGGGCTGACCAAATTGGCCACTCCCTGCCCAATGCCTCCAAGAAAGCCTGAAACAGACCAGAGGGGTCCAATTCACCGTTTTTTCGCGCGCTGCGCGCGCCAAATACATCACTATGCCCTCAATGTTTTGTCCAAAATGGATCAATTTTGGGGTCTCCCCAGCCAAAAATTTTCCGCGGGCCAATTTGGCCGCTGTACAAAAGTAGCGGTGACTAAGTGGAGGCACCATACACTTTGGCAAGAGGGATTGTCTTGAAAATAAGTTCTGAGTGAGATAAATAATCTTCCGTAGACCAAATTGGCCACCCACAACCGAATCTCACCAGACCAGTCTGGAAATTGGCTAAAGAGGCATAAGAGAGGCATAATTCATCGTTTTCCGGCGCGCTACGCGCGCCACACGCCTCGCGCATCCTTCATTTTCACATCCAAAATTGGTCAATTTTGGGTGTCTCCCAGCTAAAAAAATTCCCCGATCGATTTGACCACTGTACAAATGTAGCGGTGACTGAGTGAGGGGGCACCATAGGCTCCTGGGACATGTTCTCGGCATGCTAGATAGCTTTCGGTGTGAAAACAGCCTGAAACCAAAAATTACCTAATACATAATATTTTCACAAATTCCTTTCTATCAATAATTGCGCATGAATTAGCTGAGTAGATCTATCTAATTTTTATGGGAATCGGTGAAGAACTGGCTGAGATATCGGGAATTCTTTGAAAATATCCCAAAACACGATTTTTTGGTTCGCGCCTTCGGTACTGCAATTAGCTGTAAAGATTTATTACGCTTACACGATGGGTTAGCGCGCTACATTTCCACACACACAAGACTTGACATCCGGCTAACCATTTCAATTCTAGTGTAGTTCCCGGGAAATTTTCTGACCCACGTGTGTCAGCGCTTTCCAGAGTGCAATTACCTGGTTACATTTTGAAACACGTGACCCATTGCAATGATCCACAATGACATCAGTGTTGTCACTGACCGGTACTGACCTGGGATAGTGCGAACAGACAGAAAGTCTCAGAATTGCGCTGGCTACAATCTCGGATAGTGCGACGTCGGCGCGCTGCAGCCTGCCTTCGACGCCAAAACCATGTAGAATGTCTCCACTACTGTACTATTACGTTCAATTCGTATGTCACGGGTCACAGGCCCGAAAATATACGAAAATTTTCGTACAGGTCACAGGTCACTGAGAGCGTCTTCGAATGTGTAAAAAAAGTCACAAAAACACTGAAAAGTGCCGTCAAAAAAGCGAATTTTCGCTTGCGACACATATGTGGTCGGCAGTGTTCACATGAACTGCCAGGTTTAACGTGAGTGGAACCAAGGCGGACTTTTGCTTCCGCTTCCCACTCGTCTCGCCCCCTTGTCTAATTGACACTTCCCCTGTTTATAGGGGGGGAGCGGTGCGACAGCTTCAAAACACAAAGGTGAGTCTTATAGATGTGATTTCGGGGTCTAGGAGGATCGCGCAGCCAAGGGCTTTGACAACAACTGAAGGCGGCACCGGAATTTCCAGCACATTGAAGGTGGTGATGGTCGGATGAAGGTCGGAGAGGTATTCGGTGGGGTCGGCAAAAACAGTGGATTCGTGCTGGGGCGGCAGCGGAAACTTGATGAGGTCAGACACAAGTATGGTGGTGCCAGCTAGTGATAGCTTTTCCGGCCCATCTGGGATCCTGAGGATGTCAGGAAGTCCGCTCATTGTGGCGAGTTTGTCAGTGTTCATATATACCGTATCTGAGGCTTCCTGCCAATTTTCTGCCAATTTATGAAAAAAAAAAACCCGTGTCACACGTCCTCCGGCCCATTTACGAACTTCAAAGTTCGAATATTTTTGTCACAGGTCACAGCGCTGGAGAATTGACCGTAATAGTACAGTATTCGTACCATGCAACTACCGACAGCCTCTCATCGCTTTCCCACTGGCGACAGCTTGGATGCGGGAAACAAATTTCAGATTTTATTGATATGTTAGTCAGCGCAGTAGGATAGTATACATAGGAGTCAAGAAAGAAATGAACACTTTAAGCACATTTTTTGAAGCGTGCGTGAAGCGCCTCTGGAGGCGCTTCAACGCTTCAGATGTGCTTAAAGATTTATGTGCTTTTCCCACGCTTTGAAAATCCTTGAAGCACATCTGAAGCACATGTGTTAAGCGCATCTGAAGCGCGTACTCTGACTGTCCCTACTGATTCACTTGAATTTTGCATTCAGAGACGTAAGAAGATGCGACGTTGTCGGCCTTTGTTATAGCGCACATACGCCTTCAAAAGCGCCTTCTCCCGGGCTGCGCGAAGAATTGCAGGAGGCATCCGGCAAGATATGATCTCCGAACTGCCACTGTGGTGGGATAATCATATTTGAAGCACATCTGAAGCACATCTGAAAAAGGGACGGTCAGAACAAACCGGTGCTTATCACACGCTTATGATGCCAAATTAAATCTTTAAGCACTTGTGAAGCACACCTAAAGCACCAGGTTAAGCGTATCTTAAGCGCGTACTCTGACTGTCCCTAATAGTGGATCGCGATGTCTTTGTTATCAATCCTGGTATGGGTTACCAATGGGGGAATGCGCGCGAGCATCAGCTGCTGCCGTGTTCCTTCCCGCGGTCTGTCAAGACTGTCAATCTTTTTTTCTTCCTCGACGCTCATCGTCTTCACTTCACGGACTCTACATCCTCCACCATACCTTACTCTCTCATCATCACTAGTTCTTCCCTGCATCAATGTCTGACGACGACACCGCGCCATTGACAGCCACGGAGAACGCCGCGCTCCGCGCTCTCCTCGCGCGTGCAGCTCCGACGCCCCAGTCTGCGGGGAACGGGAACGGGGGTGTATCTGTGCAGACAGACAATACTGCCGGTGAGATTGACAACTTTGCCTCCCCTACCTTCAAATCCCTTCCCGTCTGGTTCCCTCGGGTGAAGTCTGCCGTGCTGGACCTCATCATCGAGGGAAAATTCGAGGGCCGAGGACCTCATAAAACTGAGCTCTCATGGTGCGGGAGCTCGGGAACGCGGCCCGCCCGGTGCTGTGGTTCCCGGACTCCGGGTACGCTGGCGCCGACCCTTTGACATGTTCTGCACATGAAATATTATTGTTTTCTATTCCAAAACTAAACATAAATTCCGAAACTAAACACAAGGTAATCTATTCCAAAAACAAACAGGTGACGCTCAGCGTATCAATTGAGTTGAGCCAATTGGGTCGAAGGCGGGCTCGGGCTGCTTAAGAGGGCGCATCAATTGAATTGAATTTGCTCGAAGCATTCCCAAAGCCACCACCGTCCTAAAATGGTCATTTCTGGCCAGCGCGTGGTTTTGCGGAATGCCAGCTCATCACAGCGTGCCCATTAGACTTGAGTAAATAAATTTACTGCAGAACTTAAGGCACGGTGCGTTTTTTGTTTTTTTGGCACATTTTCACGAGAACAGTGCTCCTGAGCTCAATTCTCGACCGTTTTTCCTTGAGAGTAGGCTCATTCGATTTGGACTGAGAATCCGCGGGGCTTGTAAGCATCCTGAGATGACTTACTGGCTCAGGTCTGGCTGTTTTTTGGTGTTTGCTGGCAGAACGGGTCCCATACTAGCTATAGTGGGCCGATTGACCTAAATTAGTTTTTGGATATGTTGTATTTGGGAGTATCATGGGGGGATGGAAATACCGGGATTTTTAATGTGACTTGTACTTCGACTATACAATGCAAAGGAAGTTCCGCAAATGGCAGTAAACCCGATGAGTCCGACAGATGATTACGGATTTTTTTGTGGACACCTTGGGGCATAATGTCCAGACTGCCCGCAGGTTCTGCAACGACGTGATGCGCCCTCTTGGGTGGAGGTCGACTCAGGCGAATATTGCCTCTTCGAGCCTCGAGGGCCCTTCAACGCCAACTGACGTGCCTGCAGAGAGCGAATGCGCACTCTCATGGCGACCCCCAACTCGTCCATGACCCGTTCAGCGACATCTGTACGCGAGAACAAGTCCATAAGCGGGTGTTCCACCTCGTTGACGCAAAACGACCAAACACCGTCTTTTTCGAAATACATGACATCCAGCCGCGCGAGATAGGCCAGATCGGATTCGCGAGCATAACGCTGCTCATCCTTTTGGATGAGTGCAGCCAGCATTGCCAACGTGAATGCTTCGAACTGTTGTCGGGCATGGTCACGCCAGACCCGGGTACCACCCACTTTTCTCATAACTTTTAGACCATACCCATTCCTCTCCATGGCTTCCCTATTCAGAGCTATTAGTGCAATATGTGTGGAGTAATCCAGGATTAACTCATGAAAACTCTTCCAGGGCATAATTTGCTCCGCACTCCTCGAAATCTAGGCCGTTTTTTACCTTCGTCTGTTGGCGTTGTAGCCACCACCCCGATCACTTGCTGCAAAACAACGAACGCGCGCAGCTCTCCACACTTGCGTAGGACTGGATTCAGTTCCTGCAGCAACCATTTAGGGCCAGTTCCCTTGTTTTCCTCGATCATCTGGGCAATTCTAGCTGCAGGCACTTGAGAAGGTCCGTCAAAGAAATGTCGGTTGTTGGCTTCGAGCGCTGGCTTCCCGCTTCAGGACCACATTTTCGGGTGTACTCGTCGGCGCTCCGAAGGAGGCGCGTAATTGGGCGCTCAGAGTTGGTTATCTCTCTCGCAATGGTATCCAAATCTGTGATGACATTGGATTTGAAGCGCGCGGCCCAGGAGGTTGTTGGATTGGGGAAGACCGCTGTCATGCTGTCAAGTTGGGTCATGTGATCCATGTAGGTCCGCTCGTCTTCATTGTTTTCAAACTCCCTCCTGGGAGTCCCATTCAGCGGTGGACCGAGGAGTGGATGAAATAGATACAAACCCCGCTCCCTCGACGGTCAAGTCCGCGCCTCCAAAGACAAGATCATATACGCTTGCCACGGCCGCAAAGGTGTCAAAGTCACCCAGGCACAGCTCGCGAAACTTGTCCCAGGACCATACAGAGACTTCGAGATCTGGTTCTCGCTGCCAGCGAATGGCCATCAGCAGCTGTAAAGAAATCAGACAGTGTTTCGCAGACAGCGACGCTCCAAACCATTTCTTGAAGCAAAACATCCTTCCAGGAATCTTTGCCTGGTAGAAAGTTGACTGGTCCAGTTGGCTTTCCTGGCCAGTCGGAGAAAATGTAGCCACGAGTCTGGGAATCTGACAAAACAGTAGCAATTTCGTGCTTGTCGAACTCCGTTTCGGACCAGTCGGTGGCAGTCAAGGCATCCTGTGCCTGTTCCCGAAATCCATAGGGAGGAAGGATGGAGAGCTTCTCCGCCATATAAGCAGACAATGCCTTGGTAGTAGTTTCTCACTAACAAGACTGCAAGGCGGTGAAGCAGGCGAGGAAAAAAGAAGGCACGCCGGTGACTGACGGGGATCAGCCATCCTTTCCAGATCGGCACCCAGTTAGGCAAATCGGTTTCTAAGGACCCTGCATGGCGCTTTTGACCCCGATTCGTACAGATTGACCCCGATTCATATGAAAGGGAAAATAGAAGATGTCACAAAGGATCAATATTAATATTATTATATTGTATGAAGGATCAAATCTAATAAGGCACTTTATGCAACGCACGAATGGGCATGGCCAGCCCCAGAATGCGAGTAGAGCCAGGCGACAGCCGAGTGAGTGCGCATGGGCATATGCGTCATACTGTGACGTACCATAAAGTAGGCTCCTGCGCTCTTTAGTTGCCCTTTGCTTAGACTCGAGCCAGTCGTTATTCTGAGTATTGATGACAGTCGATCAATAGCACAGCAAACGACTGACTTTGAGATGTTGCACCTCTGAAACTAGTTCGAGTCTACCCTTTGCTCTCGGTCATTTGCGAAGGCCGATCACCGCATATAAATGGCACCTCGTCCGACTCTTACAGTGGCGGCAAAAAAGAATTGCCGGGCACTATTCAATCAGTTGGTACGAACTGTAGGGTAGGTAGTGTACATTCCACTCACAAAATTGGAGACAGCGGCTGGCCTGGTCGTTGACAGAAAGCGTGATTACATCAAACTGTCTCAAACGAGTTTGGTAACAAAACACAAAGTCACTTAGTCCATAATTTATCGCGCCACCGGGTATCGGTGGTATAAATACCAGATGTCGACAAGAAGAGCAGCGAGTAAAACCGCAAATGAACGTGTCCGAGCTGGGACTAGCAAATGACCTACACAGAAAGAATACTGTAGTATTTCGTTCAATTCGTAAGGCACGTGACTTTTTAATTTTTCCGACAAATCTCCAAAATCCGCTAAATCGAGAAAACAATATTGCGCGAAAATCGCGTGTGACGCGTGACTTACGAATTGAACTATTAGTAAAGGCGGGAAAATGAATGGAGCGTGGGGTGATGCGTTAAAATCGATGTGGGTTGATCAAATTTCCTGCGTTGGATATTTTTTCAAAGCCGAATTACTGGACAATTTCGTTCAAATCGACATGGGGTGTGACGCGTGACCCATTTTACCTATTCGACATTTCGGCAGCCGCCGAATTTTTTGCGTGACACCTCGAAAATTTCGGCATTTGAACCGAAATTTTTGGGGCACGGTGAAATTGCCGCCAGTGCCGCCAGTGCCGCCCCTTGCCGCCAGGGGCGGCAGTCACGTGCCGCCGTTGATGGAGAAAGTGCCGCCTCTCAGTGGCGGCACTTTTGTCACGCTACCGCCTTGTGCCGCCCTCATATTTTTGAAGTCTCATACAAGTTGTATACAAGACTAGGTTCGATTGATGAGTATCTCATTGTATGTAATGTGCTACGTTTATGTTGAACCACCATCTTCCCAATTTAGACATCACCCTGCTGCTCAACAAAAATGATCCCGAGGAACTGTTGCCTCGGAAAGCATTTGCGTCATTAACCAGATGTTCTCATATAAAATCCAAGTATTGAAGAGCAAATAGTCCTCAATTCTTTGGTACTATGGGACTAATTAAATCATAATGGTGCCTTCCTAGTACGTGTACTCCTCCGAACTCCCGGTGGTGTCGGCGCAGGACTATATTTCCTGTGACGCTTCGGGCCTGGTTCTTCGTCAAACACATCTTCGCCGATAAAAACACGCTTTTTCTGTGGCTCTGCTTGTGGAAGATCCGATGGGAACAAGATCGGTTGGCCTTTGTGCACAATGTGGATGGCAGGCATTGAAGCAGCTGCCCCCGAGTCCGATCGCATGGCCCGGCGATAGAAAACCAAACTAGACATGGAATCATAGGCTGTATGGGCCGCTTTGAACTGCTCGGCCCAGTCAACAAGTTGACTCGTAGTCATCTTTGATTCAAACGCCCGAACCAGGGGATTGATCGATTCCCACATCGCATTATGCCCTTGGAGACATGGTGGAGGAGATGGAACAAGGCAACCTGATTGTATATGAACAAAGGTGTCGCCGTTCAAATTCCAGGGTTCCCCGAGCGAATGTTGGATTGCGAGGAGTTGGAGCAGAACACAGCCGGGGCCAAACACCTTCTGGCTTCCCTCTGAGTCTAAGCGCATAAGATCGTGTGCAGAAAGCGCAGCAAGAGGGGCGACCAGCATCTGCTCCAATGCTGGGCTGGGCAGAAAAGAGCACCTTTTCATCCAGCTCAGAGAGGCCTCAACATTCCATGGTGTTTTCTTTGAAATGCGCCACAAAGTGCTGAAGGACTGGATTGGAAGCATCCGTAGCCAAAATCTGCGCAATTTTGGGGACTGCAAGAAGAAGCAGCTGTGATAGCTGCTCATCTGGGGTATCTGCATCCTCGTCACCGGTCTGAAGCATCCAGGCAGACGGAGGGTCCCGAGCTTGCAAGACAGGGTAAGCGAGTGTCGGACAGAGATAACAATATACTTACCTGATCCTCGTTCAGAGGCAGAACATCCTCCAACTCTTCCCATTGCGAAAGCGAGCGGTAAAAGACGAGGTTTTCAGGCTCTCTCGCTCTCCATACGATGCCCGGGATCCACTCAAACTTGTACTCCCTTCCGGCCCGAGAGAGATCGAAGTCCACAAGCGCTGCGGGGAGCCACGTCGCGTTTGTCTCATTCGGTAGTTCGGGTAGCATATGAATAGTGCCTATTTCACCGATCCTAATATAAATGCATTAGTATTAAACCCAGCAATAGATCAGCTGGTGACACACTCGGGATCGCATTGCGGAGTGGGGGGTCGGAGCGTGCACTTGATGCATCTGAATGAAAATTGAACATCGTGCCAGCTGAGTTCAGACTCAGTATCAGAGTCTGGATCCGAATCCACGTATGCCAGCGGTTTGACGCAGGCAATATGCGACCAGAAACCGCATTTCCGGCATGCAGCAACGTCCGAATCCTCTGCTGCAAATCCAAATGCATCGCATGGATCACACCGTAGCTGACGTGCAGTGGATGGAAAAGTATCGCCAGAACTTGATAGCTCGTCAAAGCTCGCAATCGGAGGAAGACGGGGATCGCGTTGCACCATAGGAGGATGCCATTTCTTTGTTGGGGACTTTTGCGGCGACTTTGGCGGTATTCTGTAGTCCACTGTTGATGAACCGTGAGGAAGCCACCACCGATCCGTGGCAGTGATTATCTCCAGATTCGGGCGGCGAAGTTCGCATGTGGAAGGGATACCCGATGTCGGCTCAAAGTATAATGATAACTTCTTGGCGAGCTCGATTTGCTGCTTCTGGAAGAAACTTTGGGCAGATTGACCACCGTCGAGATGATAGACAACGGCGTTCAGAAAAAATCCGGCTGGGATATCTCTGAGAGTATCGGATTGACCGCTAAGAAGCCCTTTAACAGCACCGTCTCGAAGGATCGCATGTCCCCTCGCGTTTCCCCCCGTCGTGGTCGAAGATCCGAGGTTTTGCGCCAGATGCAGAGAAAGATCGAGCGATGAAATGGTGGCCCTCAGGACTGAGATAGATATGGCCCACAACACTGTACTTGACCCCGTGTGCGGTGGCTGTGGAATTGTTTGGGTACGGAGAGAGGGTTTTTGGAATTTCCCAGTTGTTCCCAGAGCTGATGTCGCCCATCTCGATTATGAGAGTGATCGGGAGGTTGAGAACAACCTCATGTTGAACAGCATTGCCATCGCAAAATTTCTGTCCATCAAAGGCCTGCCAACAAGCCGCCAACGGCTCAGCTTTTGCGGGTCGCATGAGGTCTGCAAACCACTGCCGTAAGTTTTCCTGGTACCCGCTCGCAGAGTCCGGGATTGAGCTGGAACTCATTACGCCATTTTATGCGGGCCAGCTGAAAGTGATCATAGCCGGAGCCGGCGCAGCGTTTGAGGATAACACTGCGTGTGCGGAAGTAGGACATCGTGTTTGCAATGCCTGGGGGTATTTCCTTCTTGCCCAATGGTTCCGTGATGTGATAAAGCCATCCCTGTAAACAGATGAGTGGAAAGCGGTGGAGACAGTATTCTTCGACTCACAAATGCACTTTGGAAGTCTTGCAGATACTTTAAGGGGCTTCGAGGAAGCTCGAAAAGGATTTTACGGAATCCATCGCGCTGGTTGGAGAGTACCGTGCATCCGCCCTCCTCGTATCCCGGGAGCTGCAGCCGCTGACGGAGATTAATCATCTGCTGGAGATCGCGAAGAGGATGCGGGTCTGGCAGTCCTGAGAACATGGGTACAAGGCTTTGCGCATAATCGCGAGAGGCAGATGCAAAAATGACGGTAAGACTGGCGTCAAGCCAACAGGAATTATCTTTCCACTTGTACCCCCGCTCGTATTGTGGGGCGTGTAATGACCTGTTTCGAACCGCGAAGAAGGGCTTTGGCAGTATCCGGAGGTCGACCATCATTTTTCGTCCTGTGTAGTCCAGCCCCAGGGGTACGATTGACCTTCGTGCGGCCATGGATCCTTGCTGTGACCTTCCAATGCTCTCGATCGGCACCATAGTGTATCTTCAAACCGTCTAAGATGTGGTCAGTTGATTGAACCGAGGGTACAGATAATTAATTTACTCTTCTTGGCGTCGAACTGAGTGCGATAATACTCCGCAAATGCTACCAGGATCTCAAGCCGTCTAGGAGACCCAAATGTTTGCCGAGGGCTGAGTACAACTTCAGGTGCATCGCCTCCTCCGCATTTGTTGAGTCTGGTATTGACTTCCAGAGCGCTGCGGTCATGATTCGGAAGCTCGGGAACAGCATGCATGCGTGCGAAGGCAGCATCCACCACTGAAACCAGCTCTCGGCCCGGGAAAATGCTGCGATAAAGGCATTTGCACACGATGTGAAGTCGACGATGTTGTTGCATTTCAGCAGTGGTTCGGTATAGTTCTCGAAAACATCGATCTGACCGGGATCGACCACTCCGCTGATTTTTTTGACGCGAGTGACCTGGCTTCGGAAGTGTTGCCTGCATCCTTTCAACAATTTGGGAGCCGCCTCGCAGAGTTCGTTGACATCAACGCTCCCCAGGGGCCCATTGGGACCAAAAGTCAACGTACGCGAAAATGAACCCACTACGCTGGACGGCGCTGAAGTCAACAACCTATAACATCGATGATGAGCATATAATGCTGAAGACACCAGAAGAGCCACTTACATTCGCAAAAATAGCGTCAATGAGCTCAATTGCACGGCTCTCAGTCTCTTCCGCGATACTGAGAAACAGTTCGAAAAAATGAATCCGGTAATGCTCCGTTGTGGCGCCGTTCGAGTAGGAGATTAATCCAGGAACCCAGCACCGGAGATGAGTGGGCTCGT